>OY982576.1:10418294-10767528 GCA_963859945.1 Euplagia quadripunctaria | reverse complement strand
CGATAAAGGCAAAGAGAGAGATAATCTACAAAAATAACACTACACAGTCAAAAAGTGATCACAAAAATTGATAGTGTAAGATTTTTTCAACTTTCACATGAAAACTATGATTCTCAATAGGAGAATATTTGACTTTACATGCAATGCACTGCCTCATATTGCAAGTAACTAACAAGGTGTACAATCATTAATTTGCATACAGATTCAATCAAAAACAAAAAGAAAGTTGTTACGCACAAATGATAAAAAAATATGCTCTGTATCTTTCATGTGTTTACAATATGTTTTCCAGCTTTCAGATATTCAGATAACTTCCCTCTTCCCCCTCACCCATGTATAGGTAGATAGTTGCCATAGAGATTTAAGATAGATATTCTTATATCTCTATGACAGTCGCTCTCTTGAGCAGCAGCCAATCACAGCGCTCGGCTAGAAAGAGACAGAGAGGACACTCGGCGACCATTTCTTTCTTTCGATTTATCGCTCCCGCTTACGTGAATTAGTATCATTAGCGCACTCTATTCTAATATATCTATGCATATAACACCCCTCCTTTTCACAACGGGAATTAAAAAGTACAAAGACTAACTAACTTCCAAGGTGTGTAATATCTGTGTGTACATAGGCTCTAAGTGGGCGCGGTAGAGTGCTGCAGCAGTACCTTGTCGGGCGCGCAGTGGTGGCAGTAGTGCGGCGCGCGCGTGTCGGCCACGCGCATGCAGCGCGCGTGCTGCCACACGCCGCAGCCCGCGCCGCCGCACTGCACCATCAAGCCCTCCTCCACGTGCAGACCGCAGATGCACATTATCACCTCCTCTGGAACATTACGTACGTTTTATTAGGTAGAACCGTTTTCTTGTTATACACGTCTCTATCTTATTGTGTACGTCCATTCTCGCCGTCGCCCGCCCTGGCGGCGCTAGGATTCTCTTACGCTCTTTGTACGAGCTGTACTATAAAAAATCCCATCGTATAGACATTTGCCCAATAATACTAATATAATATAAAAAAATTATATACATAATACAATAATGAAACAAATTTTGCAACGATGTTTTTATAGTCCAAATGTGAGTTACCTGTTTTAGTTTTCTGCAAAAATCCAGGAGGCAGACATTCATCGGGACCGAGTACTTTAGTGAGAAGATCGGCATACTCAGACTTCGTCGTATTGTATACCTGTAAATATTAGCAACCATAAGTAGTTTTATCGACAATCAAATATTACCTCTTTCATGTGCTATATATTTTACTTTTCTGAGTTGAGCGGCAGCAGCTCCCATGGTAGAAAGACGCCCATGTTCACGCATGACGCTTGCAAGAATAGATGAAATATCAGAGTCGAATTGAAGAAGGGTAGTGTATTGTCCCGTTTCCACATTAGCTTCTAACGTAGCCAGATCTAAAGCACCGCCTTCTTGAGTTTTGTTGCGCTCTCCTTTCATGCGCAAAAGTGGTGCGCATACGGGACGATCTTTGTCATCTGCGTAAACAACAATACGTTAAAAATATTTTAACTGATGTTCACATTCTCTCACACAATATTTTAATTCAACATGCTTGTCTCACCTTTGCAGTCGAGAAGCATACGGCAAATAGCTTTTAATATGGTTGCGAGTCGCTGAGCACGTGGCGCAGTAGGATCGTCTTTCGGGCGAGGTGCACGCGGCGTAGCATCTCGTAGCGCACGTAGTCTTGCCAGCGCACCCACTTCATCCATGCTTCGCGATGGGGCCAATGGGTCGACGGTGCATACGCTGCTTGTATTAGTAACTACGACACTCGAAGCTGTTGTAGAGGTACTCAGTACAGGTGCTGGTACAGGCACTGGTCCAGACGCTGGTCCAGGCGTTGGAGGCGCGGATGGATGGGGCGGCGATGTTGGCATTGCCAAAGACAAGCGATCCCGTATACGTCGCACCTATCAGACATAACAAAAATATTTTTAAATTTAAGTAATTAAAGAATGTAGATAGATTTGACATGTAAATAAACTAAACATGCGATATTTGACTACCTTCTATGACCGTGATAAAAGCAGTTGTTCTAGAACACTGAGTCTATTTAATCTCCTCAGCCTCTCTAATTAAAAGTTGCAATGAATTAAAAGTTTTCTATTTCTTTAAAAATATATCAGATTCAGAGTAATTGATTTTAAAATAACTTTCCTGCTGAAGGAGATTTTTGTGTCTGCTCACTCTTGTGGCATTTATTACCTCAACTGATATACTGTTGGTGCAATTGCCTTATCATATCTATGCATATAACATTACACTGGATTATATTTATAACTCACATTATCCAAGTTTCTCAATAGGAAGCAGTGCCTATCCCTGACGAGAGTCTTTTCTTTGGCGCTGAGCGGTTTCATTTGTGGTTCCTGCCACAGTTTGTTAAGATGTTGCTGGTACTTTAATATTGTCATATTCTTAATATCGCAAGAGGAAAGCGCCTGTTGTTCTGATTTTTTATTACACTTGACAGCCTTTCGCGGTCGGCCGACACGCGGTTGGTTTCCATTTGACCCCTGCGACTGATTCGACGCATTCGACGGTGTTCGAGATTGCGTCTTCAACGGCTGCTTAGTAATTCTCTGAGACTTGCCACCGATTACACCGCGGCAGTCTTCAGAGTCACATTTGCACGGCTAGACAAAAAAAGAATACTGTTATTATTTTGTACCAAGTGTAAATAGCACTTAGGTAAAATATTTTAAAGACATACCTGACCGACTGCGGGATTGAATAGTGAAAAATTGTAATCATACGTAAGTTCTTCATCAGGTTCAATATCGCGAAGGGCAAATAGTGCCATTCTGAAGGTACCTGAAAGAAACTAAATTATCAATAACTCTAAATCTCCACCTTATTACTTTAAATAAGCAAATCTTGTATGTATGTATTTATTTATGCATGTATTCATATTTCGGGTATCTCGGAAACGGCTCTAACAATGTTGTATACAGATACAGCTTTGCATTTTAAGATCTACTGTATAGTTGTATTTCCTTTAAAAAAAAAAGAAAAGGAAATGACGATTTTACAAAAATCGACCGAGCGAAGCTGGTCTCCCAGGTACTTGGATATAATATCTACTCAACCGATCACCACGAAATTTTGCATACAATGTTGACAGCGGTACAGAAAATGACATAGCGTACCTTTCACTTAGAAAAAAACACTGTTATTACCTGAATCGTTTGACAAAATGTCATTAAAGCGAGCGAAGACGCAGGCAGAAGCTAGTACTTTTATAAAGACACTTACCATTCGAAGTCCATTTCTGCATTTCACAGTTGGGTCGACAGGAATGGTTGACAAACCGCCCATCACCCCCCATACGGTGGCCATCAATTACGAGTCCACCGTCCAGATGCAAGCAGTAATGGTGTGTGTCACGAGCATAACGTGTAGCCATACGCTCCTGAAATACCAATATTTTTCTTAAATTGTGTAGCCCACAACTATTTTACAGAATTTTACGTTATGGGATTGGTCTTGCCGTTCTCTGTGGGTTATGTTGATATGGTCGTTGTCAAAATTTAAACATCCTTTAAGGAATTTCATACCTTGAACTCCTTATCAGATACGACTTCGCCGACATACTCCAATATGAAATCTCCCGATACAATCTTATGTTTAGTGCGCACTCCCCACCCTTTATTCTCAGTCATAAATTTCTCCAACCCTGACGCCCATTCGTGACGCTGAATACGTTGATTCTTACATCTGTCTCTGCAAAATAAAAACGTACAAATTTGAAAAGAATAGCGAATTAATACCTGTAGCCCCATTAATGACAAACAAATATACTCATTCATAAAACAATATTCACCCGCAAGGACATAATTGTGGTGAGCATTCCGCGAATACCAGTCTATTAATGCAGTCCTCGTTGCAGCCAGATGATGGAACGCAATTACACGCAACACTCTCACATTCCTCAGCGGATGGCTTCACATCGTAGTAAACATCTGAAATTATCACCATTTGAAAACAGATAAAGATTTAGTTTTTCTCTAAACACATATTAGAAGTCATGTAACGTTCCCCAAATACCTTACGTATAAGTATCGTTTATGAATGTATATTTGCTTACTTGTGCGTATCTTCTTGTAATTCCATGATGGAACTGGCTGATTGTAATGTTGTTGCCACCAAATGTCATATGGAAGCGTAAAGTGTTGTAGTCTTCGACGAACCCAACGTTCGCAGTATGGTGGTGGTGCTAAGAGACCGGGTGGGAATTCAGTTTGAGTAACAAGATTTTTTCCTTTTCCATCCGGTTTAGGACTGAAATATAAAACAGTATTTATAGATATATGATAACTTTAATCAAAGTTGAATAAGTAAAAAGACAGGTTAACTCACTCTTCTTTGTAATAATCAGAAAACAACCCCGCGGCTAAGAATTTTTTACGAAGTCGCGGATTTCTCTTCGATATAACTGGCTTATCTCTATTGTCTACACTACTAGCAGGGCTGTCGTCGCGAGATGAAGCTACTCGTTTCTTACATATTATGTTCTTCGACAAAACGTCAATACTTTTCTCAAAATCTATTTCCTTTTCATTCAGTGGTAGAGGATCATTTTCGTCATGGTCACGAAGAGTGTCAAGTGACGGTTCCCGAGACTTTGACGTCCATTTGCGACTAACTACCGTGTCTAAGGAACTTTCTCGAGAACTTGACTGTACTTCTCTCTTTTTATTAGCTTGGACAGAGCGAGATTTTCTTCTAGCACCCACACTAACAGGTTTATTGAGTTTTTCGGAATCAGAAACATTTTTTTTGTTTTCAATATTCTTCCTTTTATTTTTAATTTCTTCAGTTGGGTTATCGGAACTTCTCGTGAGTCTCCTGTCACTAGGGCATAAAACTGCAAGGCTTGATTTCGGGCGTAAACAACCTTTGGAATTCTTCTCTATGGCTTTTCTTTTTGAAAATATTTCTTCGATTTCTTGAGAAGGCGATATAGCTCTAGTTTTCCGCTTCAGTCTTTCGAGATTATCCAAACGACTTACAGGCCTATCAGGTTTTAAATTTAATAGACTTAAAGGTATACTATCTTCCGGATCATTACTAAGAGAGCTAGCCAACGACGGAATACTATCGGTTTCACTTAGTACTTCCCACTTATTAATGTGATTCTTAACCTCTTTTTCAGTTTTGCTCTTTAACTGTAAAGCTGGGGCTCGCAAAATAGATGAATTAATTGTTTTTTTCTCATTACTCGCATTTTCACTATTGTTTGTTTTATTTTTGTTTTCATTGGTTATATCTTTTCCTTGCAACTTTTCAAGTGCTACAACTGTTAATCGTCCTTGCTTTGGACACTCATCCTTATTTAACACAACTTTCAATTCAACTTTCTTATTAGTAGTACGTTCCAGAAAGCTACTCATTGCTTCTCCATCCTTTGGCACTCTTTCGAATGCGGAGTTATTATCAGTATCGGAAGTAAAATGACTATCCGATGTAATATTTTGAATGTTATCAACCTTTTTCTTCTTCTTTTTAACACTAGGAAAACCAGTTCTATTAATTGCTTTACGTCTCCTGGTTTTCTTTTTCATATCAGCTGTTTTGTTATCAGTAGACTCATTTACTTCCGGTTTTTTAGGTTGTATATTTATCTTCTTCGAAGTATCATTAATTTGTAATCGTTCTGCCTGCACTTTAGGCACTAACACTCGTGCCGGTAAAACTAATTTACTTTCTCTTAAAATATTAGTTTTCTTCTTCTTCTTATTCTCATTTGTCTCCTCGTCATTACTCAAATTTCTTTTGGGCTGTCGTAAATTATGACCACCTGTTTCTGAGAGTTTGTCAGATATTACCGCAGCTATAGATTCACCTCTTTTCGGTCGAATTATAGGATCAGGTGTTTCTGATATTAAAGCTAAAGGTATTTCAGACTCTGTATCAATAGGAGCGAGTAAAGCGTTAGTCGCGATCTTAGAATCATTTTTAGTCTTCGATTTAACTTTATTGGGATCACATAATACATTCGTAACACATATAGATGATTTAGGAATTTGGTCCTCTAAATCAATAGAGGGTTCAAATATTCCCGTAGGTTTATCAATGTTCACAACGACTGACTGCCCAAGGGGCGATTCAGATCCTTTAGTTTTCTTGGTGTCTAAGACTTTACCTTTTGACACCGGTGACTTAATAACTGTGGCTCTCGTATTAATTTGTGGTTGTTCTTTATTTTTATTCTTGTCATCGATAACCTTAACAGGTGCATCTCCACTATTTTTTTCTTTTTCCAAGATACGAGATTCTATAGATTTACGAATATTATTATTTAAGAGAGTATCTAAAACCTTTGTAGCTGCACTTGGATTAATTTTTGATACTAGATTACTCGTCAAACCTTCAAGTCTATTTTTCTTACGAGTCATTATTTCTGATTTTTGTGCCGGTGGAATAGAACTTTTATACAGTGATCGAGCTGACATGCTCTTTAAGGGATCTATAGGATTATTATTTGCAGAAGCGTTGGTTGACGTCACCGAATCAGGTTTTTCTGACTCTGAAGTATCTTCCTTGTTACCATTTTGATCGACATCTATAGAATCTCTTGTGTTTGCCGCTGCAATTTTGTCTTCCGATAATTTTTTAGACAAAGACAGCACAACATGGTCTAAACTTGAATGAGATATAACTTTGTCGGCTTCTAACCTATGCCGCTTCTTAGGAGTAACTATAGGCGCAGAATGACGAATAGGTGATGATTTAGCTTCAGTTCTAGGTGATGATACTTTAATAGCATCTTGTTTATTTGAATCTGCTCTAACATCATCTTTCGATTTCGGCAAAGATTTTTCTAAATCATTTACCATTTTATGCACGGCTTTTAGTTTCTCCGATGTTTCATAGATTTTTTTTGAAAGTTCGGATTGGTCTGCAGCTGGTCTTTTGATAGATAATTCAACATCAGCGTGAACAGGTATCGCGGAAAGGTCTTTATCGAGAACAGTGTTAGTTTCATCGATTTTACTCGCTATGACATTTGCGTCGTTATTACTATTCAGTTTTGAAGTCTTTGACGAAGATTCAGAGTTTATAATATTTAGCTGACCCACATTTTTCAAAACATCACAACTTTTTTTGGCTTTTTCATGTGTTGTTTTCGATTTAGGTGACTCGTCAGCTGCATTACTTTGAACTTCTCCTGTACAATCGGTCTCTGTACATAAAAACTTCTCCGGACTGGTGATATTTTTCGAACTTTCATCAAACTCAGTTGAGACGAGGCTTAAGCTTAACGAATTGCCCGTAGATGAGTTTATATGATAATGTCTCTTTTTAAGTGGTAATTTATGTTCGTTGGTATCTTTACCACCTTTACTTTGAGATTCTGATAGTTGTTTCTTATGTCTTCTTTTAGAAGTAGGTGTAGCTGCTTCTTGGTTATCTAATGTTTTACGTTTCTTTGATCCTCTTTTAACTACCTTAGTAGACGTTATTTCCGTCGATGTCTTTTCTGCTTTTGGTGAATTTTCAGCAACACTTGCAATTAAATTTGGTGCTATTTGGCATAACTTAATAAAATTTGATACAAGGCTATCCATATCCTGGGTAAACTTTTGATCGACCAATTCTATAGTTTTCGTATATGTCTCTCGACATTTAGAAACGGACCTAGATCGATGTCTACGCTTACTTCTATGTCTATGATGTTTATTCTCAGTCTTGACGGGCACACGAGACATTCTTTCAGTAGGTTTTAAATTTATTTTGGGTGGGGCCAACACGACTGTCCTTCTATGTTTTTTAGTATGAAATGATGGTTTCACATGCGGTTTTATGAAATTGAGAAATACATTTCTTGAAAGAGACTTATTGGGTACATAACTATTTTTTGCTTTTTCGAAAATACCTGGTACGGATTTAGGTGTTATTTCCTTTTCTTTTTTGGTCCCATTAATAAATGGCGTGTTAGCATTTTTTTGTTGTTTTTTATTTTTGGGCGATAAAGTGCGAGGAAAATATTTGAAGCTATTATCATTTTCCTTCTTTGAGCCTTGAAGTTTCGATGCTGTACAAATAGGTGGAGTGCCAAATTTATGAGTAAATGCAGGTTTCAGCGCTGGTAATGGAGTCCCAATGTAACTACTAGC
The DNA here is from genome assembly GCA_963859945.1 of Euplagia quadripunctaria. NCBI lineage: Eukaryota > Metazoa > Arthropoda > Insecta > Lepidoptera > Erebidae > Euplagia > Euplagia quadripunctaria. The sequence goes on along the minus strand of OY982576.1, from coordinate 10,759,397 downwards.
TTTACTTGGGGACTTAAGCAATGTATTATTATTATTGTTGTTGGTCAATTTAAAAATGTTGTGTGTTGTTACTGGACGTTGCAAACCACTAAACACCGGGCCAGGAGCAAATGGGTCAGAAGCATTCAGTCTAAATACGTGCTTTTGAGGAACTTTCGAAAACCCGAAGTCATACTTCGAAGACAGTGGATATTTTATACACACACTTGTGTACTTCGGGCTAGCGTTGGTCTTTCGTAAATAGCTTTCACATTCAGAGTCGCTTGAACTGTGACCTAAAGTCAAGTTACTAAATGTTTTATTAGCTAGCGATATTATCTCTTGCTCTGATACAAAATGTTTTTGATTTTTATAGTACGATCTATCTCTGACTGACCTTGTCTTCTTGAGTTTCCTCATGCGCCGTCGCATACTTCTAACACTATTATCAGTTTTATACCCCGATTTGTCACTTTTGTATCCAGATTTATGGTCAGTTTTGTAGCCCGATCGATAATAATCGCTTTTGTAACCAGACCGACACCCATAATCACTTTTGTATCCCGATTCAATGAGGCGACTGCAACTCTTATATGGTTTAAACTCGTGGTCACTTTTATAGCCCGATAAAATATCTTTATATTTAGGATTTAAATCAATTTGTTTCCAAGTTGGATCTAAAGGATCATCTGCAGCTGCTTCATTTTCACTTTGGTTATCGCGCCAAGTGTTGCCAAATGTAGTATTATTTTTTTTAGGTAAATTAGCAATTTTATTATTAAGCTCTTTACGTTTGGCATATACTCCTGATAACACAGATCTGTTGGTTGGTACTGAGTCATCACTATCACCAGAATCGTATTGATTTTTATCCTTCAAAGTCTTGGGTGTGTTCTTAGTTGTTTTTGTTCTACTCAGTGGTTTACGGCCTACTTTTTTTCTCGGTGGATATAATACTCTATCAGTGGCATATAACATTCTGTCTAACGCGGCAATGTCTAACTTGTGATCAGTTTTCTTATTCTTTTCAAATTTATTCTGTTCCTGTTTCAGTGGTACTGGCGATGGCGCTTCCGTTTTTATTTGCTTAATTTCATTTTCTATTCTTTTCTTCTGATAATCACAATCACTCGAATCAGATCTATTATTAGCGCGAGTTTTACTTTTGGATTTCGATCTCACTGATCTCCTTTCTCTAGTAGTGTTTTCTTTTTGAATGGATTTTCTGCTAAGTCTATTATTTGTTTCTTCTGTCTCATGTCGCCGCAATGGTGAATGAGTAGGTGAATTATGATTGGAGAGAATACCAGAATCTGGAGATACATTCGGAGGATCATTGTTATTGTGAAAATTAATTACATTGACTACAGGTTTGTCTTCTTTTTGAGATTCAACACCTTCCTCAGTTTTACGCACTTTTCGGGGTCGCCCTCGTTTTCTTCTAGATTCAACAATAACGTTTTTAACATCATCATGAGATTCAACAGAATTTGTACTAATTGTATCTAACTTTTGAGGGTCGACTTGATTCAAATGATTAATATCTGAACTAGTTACTGTTAAAGGAGAGCTTTTCAAGAGATCATTAGCATTTCCTAACTCCGAACTTCCTTGTGTTATATCCAAATTCATGAAATCATTATTATCAACACAATCATCAAGACTAGGTGGGTTGGGTATTGATATGCCTACAGTATCGGTTACGCCAGTTATTTCTTCAAGATCTTCATTAATTTGCGAGAGTTCTTCAGTTTGCTGTGGACTCAAATGTTGTGACGTTGTTAAGAAATTTGGAGCTATAGGCGCTATTTCGGAAATGTTATTAATTTGTCCGAGTACGCAGTCGCTTATTGTTGCAACGCCTTCAATGGGATTAGTATTTATTCCGCACGATAACGACGTCGGCGCTGTAGTTAGTGGTGCCGAACTACTAAGTAGTTGTGTACGCGCGACAAACTCCTGTAACAAGCTGGAAGCATAATGCGTAGTATTTGGGTGCCCAGGATCTGTATTCGAACACTCATTTTCGGAACCAGATGAGTCAGCTGTAGCTCTTTGTATTGCAGCTGTCACCAACTGAGGTGTCAGCTCCATTTCACTACTGGACCCGTCACCTAAAATATAAATAGTTTATAAATTTTTGAAATCAAAATACTTATACAGAATGTTACAGGAAGATATGGTCATATTTTAGGGTCGTATAGTAGACCACGTGAATAACTCCTAATATTAATCAAGACTCACCATTATCAGCAATAGATTTGTCGTCGTTATCCGGCGCCGCGTTGTGCACTGTAAAGGTCGAGAAATTAGGCTGTGGCGCCGGCGCGCTCGATGTTTGTTCTGGAAATAGTTCCGCAAGGTCTGCATCGTCGATGACCTGAGAAAGATATTTAGGTATATCGTTCCAAATAGGCAAAATTTATTAGATATTCCAAACCAACTGAATTCACCTGACAGTAAAACTAGCATACGACAACTAAACTGAATGAATGTTTTAGATACCTGTAATTGACATGCAGCAGCGAGAGCGACATTGGAGTCATCGGCAGAAGCATGTGCGGAGCCGCCAGCGGCGTCTGCGGTGTCCGAGTCCGATGACGATGAAGAGGAGGACGAAGATGATGACGATGAAGAAGAAGAACTCGACGATGATGAACTCGTGCCGCATGCGACACTTTCCACCGCACCCGACGTAAACTGTAGCAACAGCAAAATGTTACTTAGTTAAATCACCTGATTTAATAAATAGATTTTGAAAATTTCCTTCATAACACTTAGTTCTTTAATTAGGAATTTATTATACCTTATGTACTAAGTTTTTTTTTAAAATTAAACTGATTTATGTTACAAAAACAAGACAATGTTTTCTTTAATACATTTAAGTAGCATAGAGGCACTTTATGAAATGCATTAAACATATAAAATCGGCAAAATTTATCCATAACGAAATAACCCTCAAAAAGTGGACATAAAGTCACAGGCTTGTAATAACTACTTCATTTATTATTTTAGCAAGATGTTACAGTGATGGTAAATGATCATAATTATTGCTGCGATAAATATTGCAAACTATTTCAACAAGACAGCGAGAGGTGCGATTAGCGCAAGATTGATTTGGCGCAATCATTACCGACAGTGGGGTGACGCAACGCTAGCAAGTTCCTCGCTGACCGCAATACACACCTTAGTACTCGTAAGTACCCATTCAGATCTCATACACAGCGATATAAAATTTAACGACCGCAGATTGAGTCTTATCTACATGGACAGTTATAACGTTAGCTCGAAATGACACGACATGTAAGTTGTAATGACCACGTGACCACGACAATAAGAGGTAGGTATAATTAATTGGTCTGAGAGTTGAGCCAAAACCCGACAACAACTAGGTAGGTAATATGTTAACGGTGCATATATTAGTCCTTCTATTCCCAGAATGCCTTTTCAGATATGAACGTACAACTCACGATTCTCAAGTACAATGAAAGCAAGGGATTTGCAACACTGGTATTATTTAACTTAGGTACTAAGACGGCGCGATCGACGTAACTGGTTCGCGTTCGCACGCTTTGCTACCTTATGAAACGGTTGAACTATAAAATAGCATATCTTGCTCCACATAATTTCAAAAGCAAATATGAATATCTTTAGAACCATAGGAGTGAAAAAAACTACGAACTAGGCAGTTAGTGTAAAGTTTATTATTAAAGTTACCTCGGATCAGATCAGTATCAAAGATTGAAAAAAGTTATTATAAATGTGTCTTTCGTGCATTAAACAGCACAGCTTAATTGCGAAAAATCTATTGAATTATACAGGGTGTTAGTTAAACGCTCCCGAAAACGAAGACAGACGATAGTACTAATGGTACCTTTGATGATGAGTCAGAAAAAAAACCGATCACGATGAAAAAAAAAAATTTTTTAGCATTTTTCACGCTCCATTATGTTAGTACAGCTAAATACAACGATAATTTCATAAAAAAATAAATCAAAAACAGCCGACGCTCGGGTCAAAGGACGCGCGGGCGCAGAAGGCCGCGCGAGTTCGCTGTTGAGTTGTTTGTTCCATTTACCTGTACCATGATGGAGCATGAAAAATGCTAATAAGAAACTGTAAAAAGATAGTTTTTATTATCAGGATCGATTTTTTCTGACCCATCATCAAAGGTACCATTAGTACTATCGTCTGTCTTCATTTTCGGGAGCGTTTCACTAACACCCTGTAAACAGTTTAAAGTATAATCTACGATTTGATTATGTACTTAAGTAAATTTTTATTGTTAATCAAAACTGTTTCAAGTTTGATTTAGTAAGCGAAGGCTTACACTAAAATGATGGCCATTTAATAAAGTAGAGTTGCTTTATGTTGAGAATTAAGTTAGCCCAATCAATAAGTCGGAAGGGCAATCAACCCTCTGCACTGAAAGGGGTTGAGCAAGTGTCGCGTGGTCGGCGGTCTTATCAGGGCTAGCATATCAAATATAGCGGAAACTACCGACCCTAAGTCTCACATGGTTTATGAAATAGACTAAAACAAATTACCTACTTAAAATAATATTACATCTATATATATACGCCAGCCCATATCATAACTATGACCCATTACGAATACCTACGCGCTTTATGAGAACACAAAAAAGTTGGATATTGGAAAGATATTGATCTCCGGCACTGAACTAAATCTTACAATAGGTTAAACAAATATGAAAGCGCAGAACATTTGAATCGGCAATGGAATAACAGTACCTATCTCTGCGAAGGCGCCCGCGCCGACACGAATATCACATTAAAGACCTCGTGATCTACGGAGATTTATATCTGACAGCTAACTCCAAACAGACGAAAATCGTAATTATTTATTAAAACTAAAGATCGCCTGGTGGTCGAATTTCGGCCCATAATTCATTAAATTTTAATTTGTTTGGTTTATTTTTATTGGCCAGTATAACTAGAACTGCCATTATATAGACTTACGTATCATGACAGGTCAACATAAGATACTGGACGAGTGTATATTGATGTAGTCGGTCACGTAGTTTTTTAATTTGTAACACATTTTGTTAAAAATTGTAGCTTTCTGCACTTCTATACATCAACTGTAAGTATTCCAACTTTTGCGTTCCTTTGGCCGCGAAATTTTCATAAAACTGCGCATAAAGAATTCCCTTCACGTATTAATATTGAAAATTATAATTCAATTTCCATCTGGGATACAAACATAGCGGCGTGGTACAATGTCGTACCTAATGTGAGCGACGAACATCAATTTATTAAAATAGATATCGACGTACCAGAATGCAGTAAACAACTTTTTATTAGCTACAACTACAAGTGGTGTACAGTCATCGCTATGAACAGATGGGTTAACAAGTTAACACATAACGGCATCGCGGTTAAACCTTCCACCCATTAGTAAGTATCTATAAATTAGCAGATGTAGATGAGCAGAAATTGCATTCATCTAGATATTACATCCATGAGTACAACACATATTTCAACAAAACTACTGCTACGAGAATATTAGGTATCTAAATGAACTATGTTTATTTATATAGGTAGGATATGTAGGTATACTCTCTACATTTAAAATGATTTCAGATTTAAAAAAAAATACACTTTATGAAAAATTACCAGAATACCATGAATTTAGATGATAAAATTCAATCGAGTATATTTTAAATAGAATAGAAGAAAGAATCTCAGCAAACATTTCGGCAGAACTGGTCGTCGACCCCACGCCAAATAACAAGAACAATGAGCACGTGGAGCTATTTGATCTAGTCGTATAATGCCAATAATATTATTCAAGTAACAAATTAAGTGTTTTATTTTTAACCGAGTCTTAGGATATCTTCAAAGATGTGGAATTTAACATTTCGACGGCAATATCTGTTCTGGGAGTGGAGGCTCGTACCGTTGATCATCAAGTGGTTATTTTTCAACATCGAAAACAATAGCAGTTACAAAACAGACATTTGAGTGTCCTTAGACGTGGGACAAGACTATCAATTGCAATGCTTTCAATTCAATATGTACATCGCAGTGATAAATGAAAGAGTAACGAGACAGAACGAGGAAATGTTGCGGAACATTGGCCGAGGCCGTGAACTTGACTGTGACAGACTATCGAGCGTCGCGCCTCGGTCTCACCGCCATCCGATGTCAGATATTGCCGCGTGGTGAGAGTAATCTCAGGCGTGATAAGTAAGCCTTTGTTATAGGCTTAATCCTCAACGTTGTTTATAAAAAATGTAAACAATTTATTTATTTTTTTGGAAGTTTCAATGACTAAGTAAGGGACGACATGGCATGGTGACACGCTATGTCGTTTACCAAATAATAGATTCGAACTTTTATTATGTAAAATACGTGATGCGAAAAAGGACTATACAAATTGTATTTAGATTATTATATTGTAGGTACATAAACATTGACCTGTAACTCAAAGTAGAGCTTTTATTTCCTGTCCAATAGTGATAATTAGTTCAAAAGTATATGATGATAAAATATTAAAAATCTTATCTTTATACGCATATGTATTTTATGCTTACAACAAAATTATAAATGTTTATTAAAGAGAATCTAGGTTTAGTTACATTATTAGTATTTATGTGCCTGTTGACAAAGACAGAATAGTTATCGTATATTTATAGTGGCTACTCTTATTCCCAGTTTGTCGGCGATCGTTTCATAACTTCCAGCATTTCTCGCGGTGGACCGGCCTGGCGCGCCTCACGACGTCGCTACTTGGTACCAAAATGGCCAATCAAAGTCCCATTCGACAATTCAATTTCTCCCTTACATGCCCGCGCAAAAAGATCTTAATCCTTTGTAGTAATTCGCTGTTGCAGCATTTCTGCAAGGATAGATGGTGTAGTACAAGACCGAACGCTCACGTAATTGGTAACGATTATTAAGAGAATTTATATTCGATAAGTTGACAGGTCGTGGCTGGAGTTAAATTCAATTTAAGCTGCGGTTGGATTTAACGCATGACATGTTTACGTACTCGTTTCGATTAAAACATATTTTCTACATGGGTGACTGCTGTATGTGGACATAAGTATTTACCAAACTACTTGCTACTGCAAAACTTAAGTCTAATAACGTATTTGAAAATAACAAAATCCTCAAATGAATCCAAAGCCGAACCATGAAAATGACGTGCGCGCCTCAATGGTGCACCTCAATGAAGTATTATTTACCCCGCATTTAATGACATATTACTTACAAATATGATCAGTGATTTGCGTTTGATTATGTAGATATAGCCTTTAGTCACAATGGTTATGATGTTTGGCGCCAAGTTATTTTCAGTTATTTTTTGTCGTTAGTCATATTTGCTAGCGCCTATGCCATATTGATAAAACCGGACGGACAAGTGCGAGTCTAACTCTCGCACTGGGGGTTCCGTAAGCAAACAACTCTCTAGGTCAATTCTCTAATTTTTCCGAAAGACCCGCTTTGCAGTTCTAAAAATTCTCCCATGCATTTATTTACGACAAAGTCACCTTTCCATCCGCAAAATATAAGTTTGTAATCACAAAAACTATTTCTTATGTGATATAACAACAAATTAACCACTTTCGGATTTTTTCCTTTAATTGTGCTGTCAGACTTTCCTTCTTACCAAATTTCATGATTATACGAAATGTTCCAATTTTGATAAAATCCAAGGCATAACGGCCGTATCTTTTGACTGCGTTGATTTAGAAGCTTTATTTTTTTTAAAGCTTCACAGGAGCGCTGACATAAGTATTTAATGTTTATTTCAACTTGATGCCTCCACGGGTTCCCGAGGAAAAGGGTCTTGACAGACACACAGACAGGCAGACAAATATAACAAGAAATTAACGACTTTCCGATTTTTTCCTATACTTGTGCATTGAGACCAAATTTTATGATTCTGGGTCAATGAGAAGTATCCTATACGTTTTGATTTACCTGCAAAATGTTTAAATTTGGTAAAAATCTAAGACTTAAATGGCCGTATCTTTTGATTGAGTTGAGTGACTTAGAAGCTTGATTTTTTTACAGCTTCAAGGGACCTTAGACATAAGTATTTGGTATTATTTTTACCTGATGCGTCCACGGCGGAACAGACGGACAACCAGGGGAAGGGTTTCTTTTTCCTTTTGAGGAACGGAACCCTAAAATGTTAGGGTTGCTGTGTAATGACTATAATAAAATATTAGTAACAAATAAAATATTAAATATTTTTATTTAAAAATATTTATGCAGCTTTTTCGACTCAGATTCTACGTAAACATTTAAACGTACTGTAAATACTAAACTTGAAACACGCAACCGAACCATTAAACAATATCTAATAAATATACCTACTTACCTAACTAGTTTACGCAACAAACTAATATTATACAGGTTGAATTGAAATAGACTCTACAACTCGCCTTACTTGTAGTTAAAATATTAATTGGCAGCCCTGAACGGAGACGACTATCCGGCGGCGGTTGATTGTACTCATCAAGGATTTCTACACTCAAGGACGATGGCGGCTAGACCGATCGTGGCTGTCGAACGCCTCTTATTATTTCTCCTCAGACACATCTTGTTTTTGTCTTGACTCGTTTATATTCATGATACGTATCGACGGTTATCTCTATAAATTAAAATATTTTAATTCGCCTTCGATGGAAATTTATATTACCTATACCACATCGTACGAAATAAAAATTATTCATTATTATACGGATGTCAGGAACCTTGCCGAGGTCAAAACAAAATTCCTATACCAGAATAGAACTAACCGAAAGAAAACATATAGCAGCCCACCTCCACTATGAGACCCAGTGGTCTTAAATTTCTCTTTCGGCACTGTTAAATCCCTTTGTTGAGGGAAGATATCTACCAATATACAGTCATATTTAGTTACTGCAATATACAAATGACAGGCATTAGTGCCAGTAGCCACCTATTTAAGTGTAAAAAAGAGACAGAACACAAACAAGCGAGACGTGCTTGTTTAGATATATCTCTTAGCTTAAAGCAATTTATTTCGTTTTTGTAAATCAACAAAAACGATCGACTATGTTCTGAATAAGGTCAGTCACCTCAACGTTTTCAAATGTACGAATCTTATTGTCTGCTACTATTTTTTGTGCTATATGGCTAGTTCACGGCTATTTAAGTAATGGTAAATATTTTGCGAAATATAGTTATAATTAAAGATTTAAACCCTGGTATTTAAAAGGGTTCAGGTGGCAGCAAATACTGGGATTGATATGATCGTATCTTAACGTGTACAATGCAGTTATATTTGACAAGGCAGTCTTTGAACCAAGGGTATATGCAAATATGCACCACATCAACCAAGCGTACTGCATGCGGACCCAAAATAATACAAAGATAAGGACAAAGGAACTACCCAACATGATACGCAGAATAAGTTCTGTGTCAACTGACAATATTTTTGTTCTGTCGCACATAAGCTCATCGTTAGGAACTAAATCTGTTTTTTTAAGATTATATTAGAAGTATGACATGACTTGCACACGTATGTAGGTAACGCGTGATATCAATACACAAAGAACACACTTGGGACAACTATTCTTGGATTACACAAATTTTTGCCCATGTGGGATTTGAACCCACAACACTCGGTGTAGTGGCGAGATGACCACTTAAACCATTGCGCAATACGTGCAGTCGATATATTTTTTGATAGCAGTCAATGCGCCAGTTCTGATAGTGCTGCATTAGGAAGATTATTTGTAATGAAAAAAAAAATAAAGGAAATAATCGGTAGGTAATACGAGGATGAACGGGTGTCAAACCTAAATATACTGGGAAGGTAGATAACTCAGGAGTGAGAAAAAGCCTAGACGCAGATAATTTCGGTGAAAGCGCCCTATAATAGATTTCTTATGATGTAACAGTCGGCGTAATAAATACAACATGAATGCATTTAGTACAAAACCGCACAAAGTTATTAAGAGAGGCTTATTGGAGTGTACGGTGTAGAAGATTGAGAAGATGATATAACGCATTTAAATAAATAAGATTTACAAGTAGATGCATATTTTATTTACTAAAATTCGTCCAAAGGCTGTGAACGGAGACGTGCCTGCAAAACATCGTTGAGTGAGTAAATAAGAGTAATTTGAAATGCACTTGAATACTCCATATAATTCAACAAAGAACCCACGCATACGTACGTACACACATATACATAATAAATTCCACTACAATTACGACCACTTAAATGCGTGTGGGATATCTTGAAGACTGATGACCAAATGAAATGAAGAAAATAAATTGTTTGTCTAAACAACCTTGTTTTGTAGGGAGTAATAAAAAAAAAGGATTAAATGAAGCATAGAAAAGAAATATTGTAAAATAAAGGTGAGACAAGTGACGAAGGTACCTACTTACTAGGTAATTTATAATAAACGATAGAGGTCTACGCCTATTAACTAATTTCTAGTAATGGAATTGACGCAGATATTTATAACTAGGTGTGCCCGCGACTTCATTCGCGTCTATGTCGGAAAGCAAAAATATGTCGCCTATAATAGGCAGGATTTTTTACAATGTATGTATAGGCGGTGAAACAACTTGAAGCGTGCAAATCAATATTATTTTGATTGTTTACACTCGAAATAACGACATGGGTGGGAAAAGCATCCATTGTTTTACGTGTGGAATATCACCTCACCGGGCTACTGGTGAGGCCGTATATTAAACTTAAACCGACGAAAACCACATGGTGTGCCTCACAGTGTCTGTAAGGAGTGGATCGTCGGTACTACGACGTTATGCCTCCAATGTTCCACCCAGCGCAAGCCCGCAAGGGTGGTAAGCGGGGCCCGTCTACTAAGTCAGCGATATCCAGACACCACCATCCATCCTTCACGGGAGATTCTGATGCGGGTGAAGGACATAAAACCCGTCTCATCCACCCGCGGCCTTACTCAGCGTCACTGTTCGGTTATACACGTGAGTGCGAGTGAAACCGTTCCGCACGGAGATCTTCCTAACGGAGCCATTCCGCCACCTCCATGCGACAGAAGTACTCCTCGCAGTACATCGCGGTCGCGATAAAACAACTGTGGCGACCAAACGCCTCGATTCGTCAGACTAATTGGGAGACTAGCTGTAGTTAGTAAATCAGTGCCGCTTCCTAGAATCTATGGGCCCCTAGGACCGTCACCAACATGTCGTCGGTATACCTTACAGATTACTCCCAGCCAATACTAAGGTCCACCCCCGCAATAAATAAATATTTGGTTCTGAGCTTTGGTTATAGTCACGGGGTAATATAAGATTTTACACTAATGTAACCGACCGGAAAATGAATGGTCTAGAAATGTAAAAGAACTTCACCGGCTATCTTTCAATATTTCAGCTTAGATGTAATTTTGTTGGAGATAGCTAGTGTTTGTCGCGTAAGATCTTCTTGTTTTATAACATAACCGTAGAACGGTTATAAAACAAGTATATAATATATTTATAAATGTATGTATATTCCTTACAGTACCCTGAAATATATTTGTGAATTTATTGCTGGCGTTTGGTGGCTGCGAGGAGGCAAAATATCTCGTTGGCATAGCCAAGAAGATAACTACCGGTTACTCTGGGATCGCCGCACAATAAAAAATACCTAAAAATTATAGTTTTGTCTTCAGTACCTAACGATTATTGAGTGTCCACAAAAAAAAATTCAAAGTATCTTCCATGTCCAGAATTGAACCTGTTACTGTTTTATTATAAGTATAGATTTTCGTCAGCTAACCAAGGGGGTACGGAAGTGCCAGCCACAGATAATAATTTATTGGTTTTCATCTACTGTATACTGGTTGCAATAAACGCTATTCTCGTGTTATTTTAAATCGAGCTTACGTAAAGTTTTATGGCCTCGTTTACGCCACCAGAGCTTCCTATACAGTGCAGCTGCCTAAATTGATGACGTCACACAAAAAAACATGAAACTACACGAATAAAGCTCAAATTACAGGCAGTTTCTCTACTATGTTTGGATTTGATTTAAAAAAAATAAGACAATATTGTGACTGCAGTGTTTACATGTAAAAAAATAAAAATTAACAACGAAATACGAGTAATAAAGAAACATTTTTGTTCTAAAAAGAATTAGCGTCAAGCTAAATAATAATAATAACATTAATCTATATATGTATATATTATACTAAAATTATAAATGCGAAAGTAACTCTGTTACGTAACCTAAACCGTTGAACCAATTTTGATGAATATTCGTATACAGATAGACGGGACCTGTGGAGTAGGATACAGGCACGGGGTGAAATAGAGAAAGATGAAAGTTTGTATACCTAGACAGATTCTACGTAGATGAAAGCGCTGGCACCAGCTAGTACTCAATAATGACAAAGTACGAATTGATATATAGAATGACGGACAGTATTTTATTTATGGTACCTACATGGTGTCGAAATACTCGATTGTGTCAAGATAACCTAAAGCCGAAAAGCGTAATTTTATTTTATTACAAACCACATGTGCTGTATAGCGTGAAGGTCACTTAAAAGACTCACTGGAACTCAGACAAAACGCGACAAAAATGACATCATTTGTTTTCAAAGATGTCTTGATTAAGTAAGTATTGGTATTTATGTATAATAAAGTGCTGTGCTGAACAGGCTGGCTAAAAACCGCAGGATTAATACAACGTGAAGCCTGCTCCAAAGTTGGCAATTTAAAATTTTGTAAACATGCCACTAGTAGTTGTACATAACAATGCATGTGTAACTAAACATTACTTGTAATCTTGTATGTAACATAATACATTTTAAACCGGCGAAAGAACCAAGAATAAATAAATTTTAAAAACTTTTTAACAAAAAAATTGAACCGACGAAACAAGAAAGGAACTGAAAAGTGAAAAATGTTTTAAAAGCTGCAATTTATCAAATTATAAATTTATATTTATTGATGAACTTGTGTATTAACCTGCATATTATTTGTTTTTTTTTATTGTACCCTGTATTTGTATTTTTTAAATATACTTATTTTCGGAAGTCGAAATCCATATTATAGAAGATTTTTATGTAAATAAAAATAGAAGGGTAAATACGTGTAGTCATTCACAAAGACAAATATATTACCTACACTACTAAGAAGATAACTGTCAAGTCGAAAAAAAATGGTACTTGCACAAAAATCTGATAAGGTTTCAATTTACGTTATTCTTTACAGTCAGATGAGTGCTCAAACAAATAACGGTGTTGTAGTTATCTCTGTTTTATTTTTATTGTTAACAGACTTCAAAAAGGAGGAGGTTCTAACTTTGACTGCATATTTTTTTGTGTGTGAGTTACAGGACAACTTCGCCATTTGTGAACCAATTTACATTTTTTGAAGTGATACTTCTTTAAATCGTTGTAATTTGAAAATTCGATGAAAAAAAAGTCACACTAAAGAGAGACAAACATGTTCATAAATAGGATTTAGTCTGCAAGAGAATGAGATAGAATACAAGTATACAGTGTTTCCTATAATCTTCGTATGCTAGCACTTGTCTTTGCGGCTGCGTACTACAAAGCCTTAAAAAATGCGTCATAGTTAACGTGGTGTTTTTCTGAAGTTTCACTTCTGCCGTGTGTGAATTGCACACACACACACTTTTTTTAATTGAATTGGTTTACTCATGGTTGGTCCCATTTAAATTTAAAGAAAATGTTCCACCTCTAAAGGTGGACGATTAAGGCATGAAGAATACAGCTATCTATCATGATTTAGGTGCATTGAAGTCGGTGATACTATTTTTAAAGGTGCTATGTTGTTTCAAAAGTATATTTAGCAATATACGATGGCTGATTGATAAGTTTCCGAAACGACAAAAAAAACGTTTAATAATTTTATTTAAATTTAATTTAAAATAAATTTATTCAACGTAGTTTCCTCTTCTACCTCGATGCATTTAGTCCAGCGCTTCTTCGAATGCCGTTACACCAATTAAAATGTTTTCTCCAACCCCTCAAAATACTCGTGTACGGCAACAATGACTTTATCGTTTGATGAAAATATCTGGCCGCCTATTTCTTCAGGTTTGGGAATAAGTAATTCATGGAGTTTGTCCGAATGCAACCATTGACGTGTATACAGGCGCGTTGTCATGGTGGAACAAAACTTTTTTCTTGGCCAAACAAGTTCGTTTCTTTCGGATTTCTTCACCTAATTTTTGCAGCGAGCTTGCGTAGTACTCTCCATTTATTGTTTTTCCTTTTTGCAGATATAATAATCCCTCGAGCCGCCTCCCACAAAGCAGTCGCCATTTGCATTTGCCGGCTGACAAAACCGTTTTTGCTTTCTTCGGCGCAGGTTTTCCGCTCTCAGTCAGCTACTTAGATGGTTCTTTTGTTTCAGGAGTATAATAATGCAGCCAGGTTTCATCTCTTATAACATAGCGCCGAAAGAACTCTTTAGGATGTCGCTTAAACAGCGCCAAACACTCCGATGAATCGTTCACTCGACGTTGCTTTTGGTCACAGTGAGCAAACGAGGCATCCATCGCGCGCAAAGCTTTTTCATTCCCAAATGTTGGTATAAAATATTAAAAACGCGTTCAGATGAAATGCTCACCATCTCTGCTATCTCTCGCAACTGCAAGCGCCGATCGTTCAATACAATTTTGTGAATTCAGTCCAGTCCAATTCATGTCCAGATTTGTGACTTCATTTGGACGGCCAAACCTGTGGGCGTCTTCGCAGCTCTGTCTTCCACGTTTAAAATCAGTTACCCAGGTGTGAATTGTACTTAATTCAGGAGTAGACTTGCCTAAAACTGTCTAGCATGGCTTTAATCCGGGTTGCTGTTTTCTCTTATAACGTAAAACTTTATTTCCATTGTTAAGAAAATTTACGACAGAGGACCTAGAACGCGTTAGTTCTAGGTCCTCTCGTAGAAATTCCATCAGTTCAATTGAATTCAAATTTGGCGTTCTATTTTCGAAAAGATGTCAGAATATAATGTCATATTTTTTTTGCGTATCTTTTTAATAAGTGCGTCGTTTCGGCCAGTTATTAATCAGCCCAGATAGGAATATAATTTACAGTTACAAAGAACAACCTTCAACTTTTAGTTGCTAACTACAGCCACTCAATTAACCGTTTTAAAGACGAAAAGACGAGGTGTAACCCGGTTTAAAAATAAATCATATTCTAATAAGGGGGCATCCATTAATTACGTGAGGTGATTTTGGCGAGTTTTCGACCTCCCTCTCCTTCTGGTGAGATCGACTCTCTCCCCCTGCCCCTAATCTCACTTGAGATTTTTCAAAATGCATACGTTCACGGAAAATAAACTGTAGTAGGAGCAACTGCGTTTGTAGTACCATTTACTCCACCATGTAAAGTAGGGAGACTCCTCCTACTACTTTACATTATTATACTATTTACATAATTTTAATTTAACCCTCGATTTTATTTAAAAAATTATGTGATATCTGCCGAGGCCCTCCTCTCCCCAACATGAGATTGGGTGAGATTTGGCTCGATCAACTAACTAGCTAACTGCCTGTCTAACAGAGCGCCTGAGCAAGTGGAACCCATACTGATCCTTGACCAACAACTAAAACTCAATTACTTACTCAATTACTGAACAAATTCAATTAAATTTCTATCGTACAAGTAGTGACATTATTTAAAGAAAGAAATGATACATGTATCGTAATCGTAATTCAAGATTTAAAAGGTAAAACTATTGAAAAATTCTAGGGCATCGGAAATAATCTGGAATGAATAAGATGACCTGCAAAAATTTCCGTGAACTAAAATCATAAATAAGACCGTTTACATTGCAGACAGTCTTGACAACATCGGACGTTGGTGAGCAATGATGTCACTCATTCTCATTCGCTTTGTCACTTTACACATATATATGTACGTTTTGAGACTGGCACAGATTAAGCAAAAATAAAAACATGATAGGTAGTGTTTGTGGGTTTGGCGTATATTTTATTAATGCAGGTACTAAAGTGGTAACTTAGGAGGCAGATTAAAAAACAGGATTTTTTTTTTTTGAATATTAATTCATATTAAGCTTTTATTGAAGCATCGACAGAAATGTCATAACTTGTTGAAAAAAATACTTTTCAGTCGTAAAATGCTGCATTTTGTTTACTTTGGTTCTGAAATATGTGATTTTTTAGGTAGGTACGGTACTAATAGTAAAAAAATATTGTATTATTCTTATCATCCGTCTATACCAAAACTTTCAGGTAATAATAATGAAGAAGACGATACCATGAATGTCCCTGTTCTCTATTCCATTATATTGATATGTAGCGATAGATAAACTTCAATGTAAAGCGTCTGTAGTTTCTTAATTACTGCAATGGAATGTATTACACCCGTCAAGACCAGCCAACTTATGGAGTCGACTTGCGTATAATTATTTTTTATAGTACCTACTTGAGGAATTGGATCAAATGTAAAATTACAAGTGAAAATATCTTTTTTGCCTACTGCCGGCAGTGATGGACGAGATCAGGTGAAGGTAAGTTGTAATTATCTCTCTTAGACCTTACTGTGTTCCTTAGCATGTCAGATATTCGATCTGGCTCATTATCTTTAATTCAGAAAAGCTCTACTACTTGTGCGTTATCCTTTGTTACAGTGCCATTGCTACACTTTATTTAAAACAATAAAGTGATCATAAAAATATTTGTGTATGTATACTTATCGATTTTATTTTAATTTTTTTTTTTTGGGCTTCTAAAGTATAGTTTTCGCATTTTTTTACTACACTTCAATCGTCACAATCGCTAGCCCGGGTGCAAAACGTCCCAATAGCAAAACTGTGCTTACAACTGATTTAAGCACAATATAGTTGGCGCCGATCATACAACTACAGTATACATATTTGTATGATCGAAGATTACGTGAATTAAACTAGTAAATGATGTAGTTTCTTAATAACATTCATAAATTTATACGAATCGATTGGTTCTAGAAATATTATTTTAATGAACTGATCAAGTAAACGTAAAGAACGTATACTAGTTCAAAAAAGAAAAGGAACTTGAAATTATATTTTATTTGGTAATTATATACATAACAAAATATTCAGGCTGTTACATCATGATGTAGTCATATTTTAGGGTCCTAAAGCGCTAACGATTTTAGAAAAATTCATGATTTTAATGCAGAAATCGTATTTGAAAATTTATTGATAACGCAATAATTTGTAAAAGACGGGCTGGCATGAATAAAACTATGGGTAATTACTAATTAGAGATAAAACGGATAGCTGTTTGGCCGGATACCGGATCACCAGTCAACCCTGAGACCCGATGGGTGGATATCTGGTCAAACATTGTCAATTGCTTTTCCTGGATGTCGTAAGACATTTCATGCCTTAAAAAAAAAAGAAAAGATAAAACTGTTTCGTCTCCTTTTCATATACTCTGTACGCCCAACCTTGCAACAAATCAGGAAGGGCACCTCGGATGACTCATTAACTGTTTGTAAGAACAGTGCATGCTCTTTGGTACGTGCAATAAGAGCGTGATAACTTCTTTGATATGATGGGGAAAATGGGACTTGATCTTAGCTTGTACACCGACATCTGGAACCTTCTTGAGATGAGATATTCAGCTTAGATCTAGGGACTTCGACACAACACACGTCCTTTTAGGAATAATTTTTTGACAGTGTTTCACATGTTATTATTAATTAAGTATTCCATTATTTTGTCTTGCGAAACTTATTGTCCACACACTCAAACTCCAAATCAAAGCTATGTATTTTATATGAAAGTGAGGAAGCAAACTAAGTAATCGTATTAGATAAAGAAAAACAATTTAACACGTTATTTATTCTTTAAATTTCATTGGCAGTAGATGCTACCCTAGTTGAACTAGTAATAACTACTTTAATTATTATTAAATTACGAAAAAATATCGTTATTTTCCAGAAAAAGGCATGTCCTTGTTAGGACATCATGATGCAAGGGCAACGTTAGCACATAAAATCATTCTACCTATTCCGAACATTGGTAATTATACTAAGGATGTTAATGTAATGTCCGGATTTCTCTGAAAATATCCGCATAAAAAAACAAACAAAATCGTTGAAATTTCAAACAAATTTTAACATAACTCTCCCAAAATATGATCACATCTTTTTCTATAACAGCCTGTATAATTATTTATTTACGCTATTGTCTAAGAATTGTAAAAAAAAGTAAAAAAAAAAAGCATTTATAGGCCATGGTGATTCACTGGATATATATATAAAAGAAATGGTGTCTGTACTATTGACCTTTTGACCCTCGTCTGGAGCCAATTCTGGGTGCAGTAGCTAGGTAATTTTTATTTAAAAAATGCATTGACATCGGAACTAAACTAAAAAAACAAGTTTCAACTCTGTAGGATAAAAGCGAGTAGGTTTTATTCAGAATTAGTAGGTACAACCGACCATCCTGGTATTATAAAAACGAATTTAATGAACTCATCAAGTAAACACGAGGCTTATTATTCACCGTTTATTCGCAATCGCAATCGCTGTATCTTTGGGTAAAATGCTAGAGAAATAGGCAAAGGATATACGAGAAGGAAGGAAATACAAAAGGACAACATGACGAGTAGAAACCTGTTGAATGGAATGAAACAACACGATCAAACAAGAATCACAGAACTAGTATCCCACTAATATTATAAATGTGAAAGTTTGGATGGATGGATGGATGTTTGTTACTCTTTCACGCAAAAACCACTGAACCGATTGCGATGAAACTCGGTATGTAGATAGCTGGAGACCTAGATTAAGGCTTTTTTATCCCGATATTCCCCCGGGATCGAGACTTATGCGGGTGAAACCGCGAATAGCTGAAGCTTTTTTTATTTTTTAGATATTTTTAAATGTTTACTTTGTTGAATCAGCAACTGATTTATGGAGTGACGTCACTTTGCACTGATTGGTGTTTCAAATTACGTTTAAATTTACGTAACTTCTAATTAAAATATTTCGCAAAAAAAAAATAGTCTTATAATAAATCTTTCAGTAATGCACTTTTAACAATCTCTATGGAAATATTAATATAATTTTAACGCAAGTTCCCCATCATAATATACATATAATAAGATTATTATAACAAATAATCTGTTATAATCTTTGCAAAGAAGGCAGTTCTAATAAACTTTGAATATTATTTGACGCCAGTCAACCAGTAAACAGACACTAGGGCGACGTCAATTCTTGTTTATGCAAAACACTATGTTCCTATTTAACTTAGAACTACCAATCAATGACGGAAAACTGTGATAAGCTTTGCGAGGAAATTGTAATTGCACTAAAGTTTATTGCGCTATAGTTGGACTTTCCAAGCGTTTCTAAATCATTGGATTAATATTTATAATTTTACTCGTACCGCATTTATTTTAAGTAAATTTCACACTGTTACTTGCAGCAATGAAAACAAATAATTTGATGGGCTTTACCGTTTCTTACTACTCTATAGATGCTAAATCAGAAATGTAGGGCACACTAAGGAGTTAAGAGTAATAGTAATCCAATTTTATTTCTATAGACAAAGACGTATTATTCCCCTAGTAATGTAGCAGTACTTGTCAATGACTTGATAGCAGACCGCGACTTCCTTATCCGTTATGCGATACAATCTACTTAAGGAACGACGTCTCATTTGCATTAACTACCAACCTGCATTTATTAACTTAGTAAATAACTGACATCCTTAAGGGAAAAGGTATCCCATCAAGAGTTTTATTATAAAAGCAGCGAGAACCTAATTAATTTATAACACTTATGAATATAAAATATAAGCACTTACAGCTTAACAGTTTTTTTACTAATTATAGAAAGTTTTAAAATAGGGCGACAACAAATGAAGTCTATCTGAGTCGTTTAAATAGCCGAAGCGCTATATCGGTGGCGATACTACCATTAATATCTGTGTAGCATTTACGGAGGAATTCTGTAGAAACTCTCCCGGGTTCCCGCAAGGTTCAGATCGTGACTGCGCGTCGCGTCGGCGCAATTTGCTTAGCCATACAGTACCAGTGTGCGCCGCTCTAATCATGTGTAAAATATTGCCGTACCTCGTCACAGCAACACGGAATCAGGACGGCATGCGGCATGTCAAAAGCCACAGAAGTACAGGATTAACTGACTGCGATAGCCGAATCACGTTTAAGGTCGTCAAACTTTTGATTGCGATAGGAGATATTGGCCCCTAATATCTCCTACCTTCAATACCTCCTATATACATATTTTACTGATAACTTTAATTAATGCATGACATTAAAAAAGGAGAAGATAATAAATAAATACAATGTCCCAGAGCTGTGGAACAATAGTGGTAGTATAAAACGGATGGAAATGTGCGTAATTTAAACAATTCCCATATAAGCGTAGAAAATCGGCAAGATCAAGTTGAGCGCGTGACCTTAAGTCGAAGAGTAACGAGACTGGTGTTTGTATGAGAGGTGCGAGCGAGGGCTGAGGGCCTATTAGAACAATAGTAGCGCGCAAGAAGCGTGCGATCATAAAGTTACACCTACAATCAAGCCGTAAGAATACGCGACCTGCCTCAACATAACGCCGCCGCGACAACCGATTTTACCGCCTTTCACTCACTGTTTTGGATTTATTTTGAAATAACTGGTAAAGTTGTACTTATTATATAATTTCGTTTGCGTACATTGATTATCGCAAGAAATTCTAAGTTTCATGTTTTCGATATATAACATCACATTTTGAGAAACATCAGGGATAGAAATCTTTAAATGTGAGATTAAATTGTTTAATAAAATTCCCTTCCAAAGGCGCAAGTAAGCGTGCTGTAATAATTTTCTTTTTTTGGCTTCACACACTTCAAAGAAATAATAATACTATTTTAAAAGGTTTCAAATATACATATTATAGTACGTGGGTCACACTGAAAGTTTTTAGAATAGGCCAGTAAGAAAAGTAGCCGGTGAAAAATTTATTTAAATTGCGAATGAGGAACTCTTTGGGAACCTGTAGATGTTAAATCATTTCATGTCATTTGTTTTTACAAATTGGCGGCAATTTAAAAAGTGTCTGTCGTGCATTGAAATGGATGGCTCAATGATTTATAACTACTTTCGTTGCGGTCTTACTAGACTTCGATTGGCATTTCATTACGAAGCGCCATCTCGTGCCACTATCTACAATTGGTTTAATGAGTTTAAACGTGATCGAAGCAAACTCATTGATGATTCTTGAGAAGGACGTTCTTCTAGGGCGACTACTGAAGATAACGTGAGTGCTGTGGGCTAATGATAGAAGCTGATAGACGGGTGACATATCAACAGATTCGGGCAGCTTTAGGCATTGATATGAGTCAAGTACAAAAAGTCTTACATGAACATTTAGGCGTCAGAAAGCTTTGTACTAGACGGATACATCATAATTTGACGGAAGATCAAAAACGCCGTCGCTTGGATTGGTGCCAGTCAATGCTTGAAAAGTATGACGGAGGTGACTCGAATGCTGTATATGACATGACATCGTCACAGGTGATGAAAGGTGGATATATTGTTGCGAACCCGAAACCAAAAGACAAGCTGCGCAATGGATGTTTTCAGTCGAATATTTACAGACAAAAGTAAAGAAGGGCAGAGGTCAAGGGAAAAAGATGATTGCCTCATTCTTTGGACGGACGGATAATTTCGCAACAATCACTCTAGAAGATAAAAGGACTGTTACTGCAGATTGGTATGTCAGTCATTGGCTACCAGTTGTCTTCGAAAATGTTAGAAAGCAGCTCCCAAGTAGCAGGATCCTCTTCCACCACGACAACGCTCCAGCTCACTACGACGGACTATCGAATATTTGTCTATCGAAGGTGTGAAGCTAGTGAGTCATCCTCCTTACAGTCCCGACCTGGCACCTTGTGACTTTTATTTTTTTTTAAACAATGAAAGGTAAACTTAGAGGAATTCGTTTTATTAACCCTGAACAAGAGAAAAACGCAGCCGCCGCGTTTGAAAAAGGCGTGGAAGAGATCCCTCAGAAAAGGAATGGAGATTACTTCGAAAAGCAATGAAAATATTAACAGGCTTCTTTATCATTCCTTTTTTTATTTTCTAAAAGATAAAGATATTATGAAGTGGAAAATGAATCCTAAACTTTTCGAATATACGTATAGTAAGTAGTTGATGGTAACCGTAGTTCTAATTTTATTGTGTCCTGTCTCACTATATTCTTACGTTGGGTCTAGATAATGCTGTTTAATGCTTCTAAAAATAAAATATTTTTGAAAAATCTATTTTAGTTTCGCCTGACAGTACTAAAAGCTTTTTTCAGTTAACGATTACAACTAAATTATGATATAATAAATTAATAGGCCTATCTCTAGGTAGTTTTAATACTGCAAGTTTTAAGTATTCCTTGAAAAATATTAAAAAAACAGACAGCATTATCAACAATGCATTTTTTAAGATTGAAAATAGCACAAATACCGCAGAAATAGTTGGCAAAGATCCCAAATAGATCTACACGCTTTAACAAACGACCAATAAAAAGATACAGTAAACGCTAGAGAAAAGGAACCATAATATGTTTGTCTCATTGTAAGGCAACAGAAAGTGTCTACGCTAGATTATTTTCTAACCAAGCACCTAAGTCCTAGGCCTAGTTCTATAATTTATACGTCTGATGCAAAAATGTCTACACACAATGTTTTCACCACTATCGATTCAACCGATTAGTTTTGAAAGAACGAAGAGCGGGCACACGTCTTTCCATTCCGTGCATGACCAGAACGCCCCTTGCGTTCAGAACAGAATGTATAGAGTTGATTTTTAGTGTTCCGTTCCTCAAAAGGAAAAAAGGAACCCTTATAAGATCACTTTGTTGTCCATCTGTCTATCAAGATCATTTTTCCTCAAGAACCCGTTAACGAATCAAATTGAAATTAATACCAAATACGTATGTATGTCTGTCTGCAGTCCCTTGAAGCTGTAAAAAAATCAAGCTTCTAAGTCCACGCTATCAAAAGATACGGCCATTTAAGCCTTAGATTTGACCAAATTACAATTCGCCGGTAAATCAAAACTTATAGGATACTTCCCATTGACCTAGAATCATGAAATTTGGTAAGAAGCAAGGTCTCACAGCATAAGTAAAGGAAAAAAATCCGAAAGTCGTTAATTTGTTATTATATCTGTCTGTCTGTGTGTCTGTCAAGACCCTTTCCTGAGGAACTCGTGGAGACATCAAGTTGAAATTAACGTGGAAGAGCCATGCTTCGACACGTATGGGCCGGCTCGACCGGAGTGATACCACGGCCTCATAGAAAACCGGCAGTGAAGCAATGATAGCATTGCTTTCCGCCGAGTAAGTAATGGCCGGCAACACAAGTAACTGACAGCACAAGTAAAGGAAAAAATCCGAAAGTTGTTAATTTGTTTTTATATCCTATAAAAAAATTGTTTTGTAACTTATATTTTGCGGTTGGAAAGTTGACTTTGTCGTAAATCGAGAAGTATTTTTAGAACTGCAAAGTTAAGTTTGTCTTTCGAAAAAAACGGGCAAAAATCTTCGAGAATTGATTCCAGAGATGGACTTAATATCTACATACAAATTTGTTTTCTTATAGAACAATTGGTGCGAGAGTCAGTCTCGCACTTGTCGGTTTTTTTTGTAAGGTCTTACAATCTATACAATAGTAGTATGCAAATAGGCGTGTATAAATTTGTAGTGACCTAGGTAGATAGCTGATTTCGTTATTATAGTGCGCATAGACACTTATCGTATATCGAAGAATAGGTGCGGCGAACTCTCGATTCCGAACTATACACGAGGAGTTGTAGGTTAAAATTGCTAGGACCGACCAAAATGCACAAAATGTTTTTCAATAACGTCAAAAAAGTACTGACCCGCTGCAGGGCAGTACTTTGTACTGTTGACAGTATCTTGCGGGAGTCCCACAAGATACGTGTATAACGAACATGTATATCAAGATCTACCGTCAAGAATAAGAGAACGAAGAATAGAATATAAGCGGAGCCGCCGTCAATAGAAGCATCAACAGCAAAAAAGTAGAGTAGGCGACATGACCTTGTATTTAACGATTCATAAAATATGATAATGATAATTCATTAATTTATTATTAAATATTAAACTAATTCTTATTTATTAAATTCTACACAAAAAAGTTTATTTATCATTTCATTTTAAATTATTCAATAGATTTTTAGAAACTATTACCTATTTATAAAAACTTACGTCTTAAAATAAACAAAAATTACATTTTAAATCGTTGTTCTATAAATACGGCGGAAAGTCTTTAAAACTTTGTCATGGCGTAAAGTGCGCAGTACAGCTTGAAACCTGGACTTGCCGCTACATGTAACAAACTATACAGGAATAGTACGCACAATTCGTGTATAGTTGTAATCACAGATTTTAAAATAGCATTCCCTCTCTCTCTAGCATCTAATAGAAAAAAAAACTTTCGTTTCAATACGTTTGTTATTACCGTATAATTCATCGAAATGGCACCCGTTTATACTTTGGTGTCAAGAGTTCGCGGCACCGTGAGAAGCGGCAAGCGAAATTTTCATTAGTTCTTTACTTTATTTTTTGCGAATATCCTTAATCCTTAAGAAGAGGAAGCACACTGAACAATAAAGAACAAAGGATATCGGTGGTGTACGAGGGAAAAAGAAGATGGATTGTTAAAATAACGCAGGAGTCTATCATGATTATCGCATTCGAAATGAAAACAAGGCCCCAAGTCGTTAGATTTAAAACGTGTATTAAGAAAAAGTAAAGAGAAGTAAGTGGTATTGTCGAATACTAAAGTCATTATTTTTGCAACTGTAACTAAGCAATATGCTAACCTTGCGGCAGTCTAGGATAATTTCCAGAAAAAATAGCAAACAGAAAAAATCGATCCTGCATCTGAATTCCTTCAAATGAACTGTAATGGTAATGATGTACATTCAAACGCAATCCTTACCTAACATGCAATGTTAATAAGGCAGTTAGGGGTCAAAGTACATACAGAGCTGGAAATGAATATTGAAGAGGATTTGAAGTGAAATATATTCATATTGGATATATGAATTTTTTTGATGCTAACTATTTTCAAAGCTATATTTATATGCAAAATGTGAGACTAGGCATTAGGCAAAGGCTTGAGTTTCTACTTCTGTGAAAGATGTCGAAGTTTTGGAGGTATAACGTAAGTTTACCAAAATAGCAAAAATTCTAAGCCCTATTACCGGCATTTATGAGAAACATTTAGACTTTTGCATTTTGAACATTAAGGTCATAGAAATACGAATGTATAAAAATCTGAAAAATAGTGACTGCAATCGACTAAATTTTAAATTGTGTACCAGTCTCCCAAATGATAACCATCACAAGTAAAATCCGAAAGTAAATAAAACTTGAAAGTATAGTCTCAACTCAAAGAATCAAAAGAAGACCAGTATTAAATTCTATTTGATAAGGATCACCTATATGTTAAACAATGTTACAAAAATAGTTTTTGTTAAACATCAACGAACCCTAAAACAACTAAAATATAAAATTGTGTTTAAGTGTTCTTACAGCTACCTTCATAGTCCGTTCTGTACTCCAGTGCAGTGAGTAAAAAGGGTGTGTGGGGCAACGTTAAGGTATTCCCACGCATACAGCGAGACACACGCGGATACGACGGTTCCGATCACCGCCCTCACTAATTGGGCCGGCGATGCTATGCGCGACTACCAAGGACATTAAAACGACCTAGTACGGTTTAGGAATTACCTGGACTACTTATCTGTTTGTCGAAGTATGGTAATTGCAAAATCATTATTTATAGCTATAGACAAAATCGAAGAGCCCACTGCACTCATCTAAAAACAGCTAGGACAGTGGGTTTTCATTGAGAATTGGTTAGAGTTCTTTATGCACGTAAAATGTTAGATTACACATTTCGTGTATCACACTTAAATGTATTTAGTGTATCATTGTTCCTTTGATCATAAGTAACGAGACAGCGGCAATCGGCAAAACGTTGCGTGGGCGACCATTATTTGATCTTATCGTACAAATAATCTTCGTCGACTTATGTGCTTGAAAGATAGGTATATTTAGCTATAACAATGTGTTACTATTTAGGGTAAAAGCTTGTCTAGAATCTGTTTGTCAAAGCTCTTCCTTACACTCTCAAATTTTACTTTAAAGATCAACAAGCGAGATTATGCGGTTAATAAATCCTTAACAGTAATAAAACCCTTCTATTATCCGATTTCTTGTAATAGTTTCTATTAGTTTAGGCCCGATAAAAACCACAAGATATAAAATAAAATAAGACGTGGAAGTAAACAGTGGTCAATTACGGTGGTAGCGCCCGGCTCTATAGCGAGTTCAGAAACAATCGAAGCGGTGCGATGGGCGAGATACCAGTCCGTAATAACTCTAATGGCGAGATAAGACCGCCACTGCCGTGGATACAGGCCGTACTGCCTTCACAAATGTATTCCTACACTATGCGTACAACATGTTCAGGCGTAGAACCCACTTTATAAATAGAGGCATTCAAAACAATTTAATTCAAATATAAGTAAGCCTTAATTAAAGAATGCAGTGTACATGTTTACAACTAAACTATTATCTGAAAAATCTGAATTAGTTCGAATAAGCTAAACACTGTGCTTTTCTATTTCTATGATTACATTCAGTGCATTACTGTCTACGATAGCTGGAGGATAATCCTGTGTGATTTCCGACGTCCATGTGATAACGCAACAAGCAAGCGGCGCAGCAGCCCGCGGGACCAGTTTACGCCGACAACCATGTAAACGATTTATTCCCGAGTCTCGTTTTGCGTTATACCCAATCGGAAGCCAGGGCTGCATCATTACAGATGCTTATACTGGGCATATATAATATATGCCAATATTTTATTGGAGTCTACTAATATATAATCACTGTTACTCGAATCGCTTCAGAATGTTTGTACTTCTAATATGTAAGGTAAAAAAGCGTGGGAAAGTACACACCTTCACTAAAATATTTTAAACAGTAACGCATGGAAATAAATTTAAAAGTAATATTGGTTTATATCAAATTATATTTATTATGGACAACCCTGTTTCAATGTGCAGTTGTCGCGGGCACTTTATTAAACGACGATGCTATGCTAAGACGGCCGTTGGACCGGCTTATCCCGATTCCCGGGGCACCCTTCTCACTGTTCTCAATATGCAATGATTGTATGCATGCTTAGATATGTAATGGTGAAAACACGATGTAAGACCCTGACATCTATTAATAAATTTAATGCTACTGTATACATACGTTGAAATAACTGTGGTAAGTAATTATATTCTAGAACGTACCTACTGGATGTTCCTATGCTGGATTCAACAGGTTTAAGGAGTTTTAAGGTAGCGTATTTTAAATATAGTAATTGTTTCGTGCTTTCTCATTTTGTTTAAAAGGTTTTAATAATGGTTATAGCAATCTTAAGTAAATATTTTTCAAGGCACAAAAATTATGTCAAGTCTTGGAATGGATACATATACACACACACTTGGAATCAATAATAGAAGGAACTGTCGGTTTTGTTAATACAAGATGAACATATTTTAAAATAAAATCATCTTTCCATGATAGTCATGCGAATCAAAAAAGACAAGAAAGAAAGTGCTTTTAAAATATTATAAACATAATAAAATTAATTGTAAAGATAAATGCCAAGAGAAATACACTGTAAAGAATCTCTTAAATATTTAATTGGCACATGAGGACGAGTCTGATTGAACGCGTTTGTTATTAATACAACAGGCCCCTATGAGGGACGGCAAATTATTTATAAAGAGGACGATTGAATATACATAAGTACAGCAATGGTGCATATTATCGATGTGATCAAGTCGAGCGCATATCGTAACGAAGCAAATTTATTATAAACACCAAAATTATTAATATTGAGAAAGCCAAATAAATATTCATTAATAGTTGCCTAAGTGTATGTTCATTAAAATAACGATAGTTTTAATGTTTTGGCTTCTGTTGGGTGCACAAGGTGGCGGCAAACTTTTATTAACGTAATACGTAAGGTTACCAATGAGTGAAACAATTTTGACTCACTTCAATAAAAGCGTTATCCCTTCGCTAGATCGAAGTAGGGACACATCGCGTTTGTCTATGTACAGATATGTATAAATGAAATAGAGGGGACTCAACCGGTTCAAACAGCAATTCCAGCAAATCAATGCCTTTTATAAAGAGATGAGGTATAGCAGGTGACTGTTGGTCGTTAACCGACGATATCTCCGCATCGATTAGTCAACCAAACTCACTTCACATGCCATTGCGCACTTTTTGCGGATATCACCAAAACCCAGTGGTTGCGCTGCTGCGACAAAGGTGTCCAACCGGTTTGTGTTACGGCCGCCTCCCGCCATTGCATGGCATCGTCATAACGCGTCTGCAAATTCAACACTCGTCAAATACCACGAGTTGTAATAAGACCGCTGGCCGCTATATCGTTTCAGCATTAATTCATCCAGTCGACAACCAAATATGGCGAATTATATGTCCATAAAATTGTCATCACGTTGCCATATTCAGTAACAAAGGGATGTATATGGGAACCTTACCATCTTAACTGCATATCAGTATATAATTTTAGCGTTAACACTTTAAGATGGTAAATATACGTATTTAATTATTATTAATTATATACACTACGAATATGTGCATAATGCAACGCATTGGTAAGGTACAACAGTTACATAATTTTCATCATTCGATTTTGCAGCAAATTGAATAGACTACATAGTATTACGCGTATATAACCTGAATACATTGTGTAATCGGTCATTAAAGTTGATCATTATAATAACAGCGAGATCGCTCACAATGACAAACAAACGACTTCATCGAACAAAAGAATATTGAAGTATGCATAATGAAGAGCCACGAGACGTACCTACTTGCATGTAACGCGACTACCTAGTGACATTTTGTATATCTAACTGTTACTGTGCATACATAAGCTTTGACAGAATGAGCTAATAATGATGATGAAAAATATTTAGGTATACTTATTACTAAATTATATTATATAGTTTTGTAAAATATAATAAGCAAATTGGAGAAGTCCTTGTAACTGATGATTCGCGTTTATTTTCACTTGCGGCAGACTTTTTTTAGAACAACTTGTCGCGAGGGTTACTTACTTGTGTAGATAAACAATATTACAATAATTATGTAACTTGATCTTGGCATTTATTTTCTTATGGTAAATGGGGTAAACAAGCAGACGGTAAATGACTGCCATCGCCAATTGACACCTGCAACTCAAGAGTCTCAAGTGCGTTGCCGGGCGTTTTTTTTTTTATGTTTTTAATCTTAATTTATTTTATTTGTGGTTAATTGGAATGAGAGATGGTCCCAAATGAATTGTTAAGTTTATTTAAGTGGGTTATTTGAGATCAAGAAGCGTTTATTTTGCCTTTGGGTAAATTTTATTCCAGAACTGCTTCGCACCTAAATCAGGAAGGTAAGCTAAAAATCATTTTAATGTTCGTTAATGAAAGTTTTCGTTTTTATTGATTTTTAAATTGATTTGTTGTTAATTTCGATTCCAGAAAAGCATAGAAGATGACATTAACAGCTACCTACCTAAGTTGATCCGGCGGTGTTGTTAACCGACCAAGGCCGACAAGGGGGGTAGCTGTAATTCCAGACGTTATACGAACTTCGCTAAGATTTGCACTCAGAAAATACCGGGCGAGTAGTCTGTATACACAGCCACCTGGAAATGGCAAGTAAGGTGCACCTCCACCCGTGACGAGCGATGCATCATCTTAGTTGTGTTGAGAAACAGCTTCCTCGACGCTATTGAGATTAGGCGTTGGCTTTTAGTCGGCACAAGCGTTGTGTTGTTAATGGGCGTGCGATAAGAAGACGTATTTACGAGCCCAAAGACCAGCGCGAAGGCCAAAAGTAGAGAGACACCACGAAGTTGCAAGACTAAGATTTGCATAGGAATATGTAACTTGTAGCTTTGACCACCAACCAATGTAGTAAAGTTTTGTTTTTTACAGACGAGTCTTGAGTGGCCTTAGGAGGACCGAAAGGTCTTTAGGGTATCGACGACGAGGTGAACGCTTATTGCGCATCAGGACACGACAAACTGTCAGTAAAGTTATCAAGGTGGATCAATTATGGATTGTGGTGAAGTGTGTACCGAAGCGATCATCGATCGCCGTCTGACAGATTCTTCAAGATCATTTTGCAAAGTTCGTGGGTTTTATAGACGGAGAAGACGTTTTGCTATTGCACGACCATGCACGACCTTACGTCGCTGTCAGTATTAAATCTTACTTATCTGCTGAAGCTATAAGAAAAAACTTTTTTACAAAAAAATAAACCAATGAAAGCAGCAACGAAGCGAAAATCGAAAAATAAACTTGATAGCCTAACTAAACTTCTACACTAATGTAAATGCCTAAATAATTATGAGACGAGTAAAAGTCGCTGATAATTCCAAAAATATCTTAATTCACATTCGCTATGATGTACATATATCGCCTCAGTCTTCGCGCCTAGAGCAGACCTTCTACTCTGGCCGGCAATATGTTGGAACTAACAAGTGTCTGGCCACTTGGAAAACATCTTTGTATATTTACCTAAATAACATAGAATTAAAATTTTTCAAACTTTAAGGCTGTATGGTGGGGGATTGCTACCATAGGAAGTGTCTGGCAATAAATGACATCATTTTTAATATTAACCTAAAGATAATATTAAAAAAAAACTTTTTAACAAAAAATTAAACTGACGAAAAGAACTAAAACCCAAAAAATAAATATACCTTTTAAGTCTTGAGTATTGAGCTTATTTACATAAACTATCAAATTTTATATAAACTAAATTTGAGTCGGCGCCAGACAACAAACTGATCAAAATTTATATATATGTACTTAGAAATGGAGAAGGCTCTACGTAGGTAATTAATCATTTTATTATTTGGCGCCGGATGACCTTTGAGGTATACCCTATCTAAAAAAAAAGAATTATCAAAATCGTTTCATAAATAACGGAGTGAGGGCTGAACATACATAAAAAAATATACGTAGTCGAATTGAGAACCTCCTTTTTTTCGTCGGTTAAAAAAAATACGCTTTATACTTTGACGAATTCAGGTATCAGTTTTATGAACCTTTGCTACCATGATCCAAACTTCATACTCGCCAACCGTTCATACCTCTATTGGGCATGGGACCATAATATATGTAGTACATATGTAGAAAAGATATGAAATCTCAACCTTAATTTTCGTAAAACAAAACTAAATTTATAAATTTGAAACTATATAATCTAATCTGAACTTGATAGTTTAAATATGTATTTATTGTAATTTGTATATGCCGTTATCTTGTTAAACCTATTAAATATCATAAGATCAAGTGGGCTTAACGGTGAATGACATCAATCAACATTATTTTTCTGTAAGCTTAATTTACGAATAAATAACAGAGATTTAAATCAGCTCTAACTATTATCAGCCAGCTCCGATATTAAGTTTATCATGCCATCGTAACTAAATTCGGTATCGTAAACATGTTAGATTCAAGAAATTTTATAAATTCATAAAAAAAATTGGCATAATAAAGATGAAACTATAAAATAACAAAATTTAAAATAGCTGAAATTAGCAGTCACAAATGAAATATACAGTTGAATAAAAGTGGAAAAAATGTAGTTGTGTTACTTATTAGGCCGAGAGCTATGGGACTTCTGCTACTACACATGCAACGGAATGCGAAAATCTTAATTGTGCCGACGAAAGAGTGACTCACATTTTGGGCTGGTTGTCTATATGCGGCTGGGGCTGCAAGGATGAAAACCTCTTTAAAAATTACCTTAGCTAGGGTGGGTTGTTTCACTTCCACTAGATTCTTTCAGAAGTACATGTCACGGACAGAATCATGGGGAACAGCGAACAGAATCATGGGGAACTTTGGGGGTAAGATTCCGAAAAATTCTGTAAATCCGATGCGGGAAGAGTTTTAATAACTCGTTCAGAAGTCATCGTGGGTCCTAATTCCTTTCATTAACGTTTGTGATACCCTGATATTGCGCGATTGGCTGCTCGCTGATCATTGACTTGTCCGGACGCTTTTTTCGGACTGTAACTCTATAAAAAGTATTAAGGATTTATAACATAAGACTTAACTAATATTAATTCTATTTCATCGTATCGAAAAAGTAAAATAAAAACTGGGATAAAATAAATATTTTACATAATAATGATAATATTGTCACATTAATATAAAATTTCAATTATTCACGCTCTATCAAAAAGTAAATTATTTAACACAACATTGTACAGTACACACACACAACATTATAGTAGGTATTAGTATATTTGTTGAATAATAAAAGTCAACCTTGATTGACGTCACCCAAGATTTTATGATATAACATCTCTTGTCGAGTTTTCGACTACACACTTTTATAATTAATTTTATAAATGAATTATAAGTTTGTAAAGTACTACTTTTGTGGTAAAGATATAGTTTAGTATCTTTTTCTCCTCTGTTCAACTGATTTGTTTAGTAACTATTAACGAGTTTTAGTTGTATCAATAAAAAAACTGTTAGTAGTTTTTTTTTTTTGTTTTTTCGACGGAGATTTATAGTTTTCAGTAAGATAAGGAAGTACGGTTGAATTTCAACCTCTGGCAACCACTAGTAGTTTATACAGTTCAAATGACAAGTGGGACGAGTTCTTGCATCTTGTTCTTACTTTTACTGTTTTTTTTTTTAAGAAAGATTTAATGTTATGGTAAAGTGTTTTACAACAAATTCTAACGTTTAATCCAACAATCACAATTATAAGTCTTATTATATCATTAACTAGCAACCCGCTTCGCACGGGTAGCAAAGCATATATTGATTTTTTCCGACATTATCAACAATCATCGTCATATTTCAGCCATTTTAAACAAAACCTTAATGAAATATAGAACTAAACCTTCTTCAGGAATCACTCCGTTTATTGGTGAATATAGTATGGAAATCCGTTCAGTAGCTATTGAGTTTATCGCGAACAGACAGACAAACGCGGCGGGGGACTTTGTTTTATAATATGTAGTGATGATGAGACAAATCACTTACGAATGACTGTGTGAGTGTATTTCACACAAAGTAATCGAGCCGGTCAGGCTCGGTCAATCACAATTTCACGGTCAAATAGACGGAGTTTAATTTGTCAATTGCGCGGTACTTTATTAGTTCTATTTGTATAAACACAGTGTAACGAACAGAAGCTAATCTTCTACATTTGCTAGATTGAACTGCTTAGGTCATTACTGTTCTGGAAATAATATTCTTGATGATTTTCAGCAGCGCAACAGCCAGATCTACAGGTATGAGATCGTGACCTGCTCGAGCATTACTATTGCTTACAATCCCCGATCAATCCGTATAAGCAATATCCCTGTCGTTCCATTGCCTTTCCTTCTTAACTACCTTTCCTTTTCAACATACTCACAATTTTCCTATCTTTAATTCCCAAAGTGGTTGACGACAATAGGCTTGCCCCCTACTGCTGCCGTTTAATACATTTCTACCTACCCCTTCCGGGATATAGGTGTGAGTATGTATGTATATTATTTTCTTAAGGAGTTCACTTTGTTAGTGCTATTATAAGTCTCATGCTCCAATAATAAATCATTTCAAGGTTCGAATTTAAATTGCTATTAAAGTAAGGTTCATCTCATCATTTTCTTAAACCCACGGAGCAAATACAAATTAACCCTTCTCACGCTGCATAAGGGGAATCTAAGACACAGCTGTGATAACATCACAAAAAAATAATAAATCGAAGCTAGGTTCAATCAATCAATCAGCCTATCATGGTCCACTGCTAGACATAGGCTGAAGTTAGGTTATAATATTGATAAACTATTGTATACCCATCAGTGATTATTAAAACTCAAAATTATTCAAAACTCTTCTGTAATTGATTAATAATTAATCAGAATCCAAACCAGTGAGAAGATAATGGGTTCTAGAAGTACATAATATATGTATGATGTATATATATCGTAAACTTAAAATCTATGGGAATGATTATTTTATGACAAAGCTGATCATTACTAGTGTCGGTAGTAAATACTGGTTAATTTTGTGCCTATGCTTACTAGGACTACCTATCTATGAATAACATTAATCAAATTTATAATAGGTCATTTAGAAATAACATGTTACATTACAAATTATCTCTGAACTATAAAGCATGCCGTTAACTAGGTCCTGAGCATGCATAATGCTAACATGTGAATTACAAAAGACGTTAATAAGCGTTGTGAGTCACACGTGTGTTGTGTTATTATCGACGCGCTTGAGTGCTTATGTATAGGACACATACAAAACGGTGTTTATGTCTAGAGGGGTAAGCTATCACCTGGCAGTCGTGTTGGTCGTGGTACGAGCTGACGAGTTGACTGACATACTCCCAGACTTCGCCGGGCGCAGTCCAAGCTGACGGCGTATTTGCCGTGTGCCGCATCATGTCCTCATTACGGCTTGTGTCCAAATTTCTTACGGCACTAACAATCTCAACTGGCACTTCACTCATATATACACTGTTCGTAACGCACTAGTTAGAGTTACGCGGTTAGTTCTCGGCGCTCACGTCCACTAGCGTTGACGAGCTATTTATATTGTTTTATCCTCAATCACGCGCAAACTAGGTCGCGATCTACATCATACACGCTGAAGCAGATTTATGCCGAGCACTAATCTAAGCACACCTTATTGTAAACAAACATCGATAATTAGATTCTTGGCTTTCTGGACTCGGAAAGATCACAATATTAACATGAAGCATTCGTTTGATATAGAAATATAAGAATTATGAAGTGGACATACAACTAGAGTTAAAGATTAATGCCAAATGATTCAAGACTGATAAATATTTTGCATCAAATGCTACACGTACTGCAATAATCTTATAAGACGAGAGGAATTTGCAAAAAAAGAGAAGGTAAAGCAGGGTGCTGCATTTATAGGCGCGTTAATCACTTACCATAAATCGAGAGTTATGCTTGTTGGCTGACTTAACAGAATGAATATTTTTTTTAATTATAATAAATTATATCATTATATTCAAGATCTAAAAATCATAAACGCTACGATATGATTAGTTGCATCGATGCGCGCAATCACAGAACGAATCCATCGGCGACGCGCGAACGCGAGTGATAACGAACGACCTTGAGCTGCGCTGAGCGTTTGATAGGGGAAATTCGGCAAGCGCCCCCGCGTCCCGCCGACTCCTAGCCGCGTCGCTCTCACACCCGCTTATCGCACACGGTGTTTGTTTTGCATGAAATTAGTGTCGCGGCCCACATTATAATGCGATGACATGATCACGAATTAATTAACTGTAGCCTAGTGATAAAGATTATTGAAGACGATTCTCACGATAGCAACGTTTACGTTCAACGCGTAATGGATTTGATTATCTTAGAACTTCACAAATAAACAAAATAATAAATACGGTATCGGAGATAGCCAAAAAAATTATAGACGTTCCTTACACCACAATACTTAATATTTTTTATCAAACACTAATTATAATTATAATTAATATTGTTACACTTGTTCACATTAACACTATAAACAAATCTAAGAGAAGAAGGCGCGTGTCTACACTTATGACTATGACAGAATGAGTGCAGTGTGTACGAGAACACAACACCGCATACGCAGTGGTAAGGACGCGCGCGCGTCTCGCCGCGAGCTAGCTAATGACCGGCATGGCGCGTATTTGCGACCCCCACTCCGCCACCGTACGCGCTATCAAACCAGTTTACGTGAAAAATTTTAATTCCTTAGCGCGGGTGACGACCGGTCGCGCTTTCCTCGCACGCCGAGGCCTCCCCCGGCCACGAGGAAAAAGCGCAGCGCCCCCGGGGGCAAGCCGGAAGTGCACCACGGCCGACACGCGAGCCAGGCGCACCCACCGGCTTAATTAAAAGCTGCACGCCGTACACCTACCCCTCACTACGACACTACCGACCACACAAATCTACTACAACAACTGTTACAATATATCACATGCTATATTTTAACATTATTATCAAGACAACCTTGTAAGCTCCCTCAGTAAAAGGAAACACAATTAAGAAGATTTTAGCCAAGGCTCAACAGGCAATCAGTAAATGAGCACAGGGTTTTTTTATTTGTATAAATCATTATTACCTCTAGATATTTTAATGAAATGCTTACTAGAAACACCCTGAGTTTAAAAAAAATGTTTCTCGAATGTTTTTTCGTCGATGATCTACGTATTTTCATCAACAGTTTGCTTCTACTGCTACATTCCAATTCACACATTTTTAGCGTAATTAATATATTTCCCTGCAGAATGTTCTTTTTAAACAGTGTAATAAATACATATATTCAACTAGTAAAAGGTAGTCTGAACAATTAGATCATCTTCATATTAAATATTCTCAATAACACCGTTGCTTTTGGT
Source organism: Euplagia quadripunctaria (assembly GCA_963859945.1). Taxonomy (NCBI): domain Eukaryota; kingdom Metazoa; phylum Arthropoda; class Insecta; order Lepidoptera; family Erebidae; genus Euplagia; species Euplagia quadripunctaria. Next base: position 10,722,931 of record OY982576.1, on the reverse strand, counting down.
AAGATTACTTAAAAATAGTTTGACATTGTTATTTATAGCTGATGTCAAATACTCAAATAAAATCAAGGATGGAAAAAAAAATAAAGTATCGAGATTATCTAAGGTTACATGAAATAAAAGTCGTCTTATCACTAATGGGCGATTCATTTATGATCCTCGAGCCCTTAGAGCATCCGTTGCGGAGACGCGCCGGTCACCGCGTTTGTGACGTACTGGTTTACTGGGTTTTCATGTTTAAAAGGACGAATATTCTTGATAACCATAATAAGTTGACTCAAAATATGTTTATATAAAATTTGATAGTTTATGTAAATAACCTCAATACTTAAGACTTAAAAGGCTTTTTTTATTTTCGCTTTTTAATTCTTTTCGTCGGATTATTTTTTTGTTGAAAAGATTTTTATTTTATGATTTTTTTTCATCATCAGCTCATCTACATGATGTGATGATTTCTAAACGCCTGATAAAGTAATGAAAAGTAAACAGAAACACTATTCGTTCCTGTAGTTTCAAGGGTTTCTCTCAATTTTATCAGGATCCCATCATCAGATCCTAACTTCCTTAACATGAGACCACCCTACCTAACAAAAAAAAAAAAATCAAAATCAGTTCATAAATAACGGAGGGCTGAACATATATATATAATATATATATATATATATATACGGTCGAATTGAGAACCTCCTTTTTTTTCGTCGTAATTTAAGATGTGTATTGCAGTGAATATTTTAATTGTTAACTTTAATTATTACTTTCATGTTGCATGACCGAAAGGATAAGCTGTTGGATCACAATATTTATAATAGTTTAAGACCTACTTGTACACAGCCAAGCAATAAAATTACCTTTATTTTTATCTAAAACATTAAGCAATTAATGCCGTAATAACCTATTTAATATTTACCACAAAATGTCAGATGAATAAATTCCAAAATTATTTCTGCAAATGTTAATTCAAAATATGTATATTGTAAATCAGATTGACGCAAGAATAATCAAATCATTGGTTGCATTTGATATTATTGCGGCACCTTATACTAACAGCACTTCGCGTTGGAATCCAAGCGATTATTGAGTTGAAACGGCGAAGGGAAATACTGTGAACAAGCTTACTTTCGCAATAAAACTTAATAGGTAAGGCCAATTCTGTAGCCAATGTAGAGTGCAATAATCCGGAAATTCCCTAACTGATCATATTTTATGTGGGATTATATTTACGTAGTGAATTAACATAATTCAGTTTATTTCAGTAATATATACGAATATACTTAATTATGCATTTATACAGGAATTAATGCGATCACGAAATTGGTTTTACATACGTCTGAATTGCCTGAACACTGTCTAGATGGCAACTATTTCAACAACTTTCAAGGTCAACATTACCTTCAGATTGATGGTGTCGCAATGGGTAGTCCTGTAGCCTAACTAACTTGTCAACATCTGGATCGAACATTTTGAAGAGAAGGCGCTGAGTCTCGGCCCGCAGACCGTTAGGCTTTGGAAGCGATTCGTGGATGACATCTTTAGTATCGTCAATAAAACAAACAGGAAGTAGATCAATATATACAACATGTCAACTCTATTCACCCCAAGATAAGATTCACATATGAAATGGAGGCGGATAGGTCGATGTCATTTTAGATGTAAGTAACTGCGAGATCAGACGGGTCCTTGTCGCACTGTGTGTACCGCAAGCCTACTCATACGAATAGGTACCTACCTACACGCCACGTCTCATCATCATTCCCGACATCTGCAATCTGTTATGACTTCACTCAAAACCAGAGCTTACGATCTTTGTGAACCTGAACATTTGGCGCGAGAACTGGATCATGTTCAGGCGGTACTCAAAAGTAACGGATATTAGGTGAATGGAAGACGGAAGCAACCGACCGGTGAACACAACCAGCCTACATGCCATATGTCAAATCGGTAACGGATAAGATCGGCTCCGTGTTAAAGAAATACTCCATTTCGACAGTTTATACACCAAGCACAAAGATTCAAAACATCGTGCGTACACCGAAGGATGTCTTGCCGTTACAAATTTCAGGTGTCTACAAAATAAACTGCAGCTGCGGTAGTTCCTAGTGTTCCTACATAGGCCAAACAAAGCGGACTATTGCTGAAAAGGTCAAAGAACATATCGCTGCTGTGAAGAACCGACAGATCAGCAAATCAGCGATTGCAGAACATACACTGAATTTCACCGTACGCAACGTCACTTTAAGGCTACGTTCAGATGACGGGTGTCGGGCGCGCGTTTTGCTACCGCGCGTTGACGCGCGTCATCAAGAACACGCATTTTGTTCAAGTAGTTCACATGCCACCGCGCGTTTTGTTTTTAAAATAAAAATATAACATAAAAAATTTCACATTTTAAATATTAATTCAAAACTCAGGAATTTATAGATGAAAAAATCAATCTATTTGTTCATATAAAAATCTTTTATTCGGCTTTCCGTATGTTTATGGTCGCAAATCTTGTCAAGTGCATGCGTATTTAATGATTTTTTTTGAAATGTTCAATTCATAAAACATACATTTTACATACCGACTGATTGATAACGAAAAATACTGAGTATTTTAGATTGACTTCTAATTTGTCATAGTTACATTTGTGACATTTTACTAAGTCTTTACTGAGTTTAGTTTCATGTAGCCTAAGTTAAGGATATTAAGTTATAAAGTGGCTTTCAGTAAGTCTGGATGTTAAAATTAATGAAACCAATATTGCTGTCTCTTCTTGTTTTGCCGTTTCTGACGTCGATATAAAATCACCAAACACAAGGCTGTTTTTATGTCCATCTTCAACGAATACAGAATTCGAACTGAACTGTACTCGCCATGTGAACACTATACGGGCGGTCGACGCGCGGCCACCGCCCATCATCTGAACGCACTGTTACTCAGTTGTACGTGAAGCAATTGACATTAAAAAAACATAAACTTTCAATCGGGCAGATGGTTTCAAATTATCTACAGCGTGGAATCCAGTGATAAAAAACATGCCAGCTAGCTTTTATGCGCAGTCGGATAAATACCAAAATAAGGACACATCGGTTTTGCTGACATGAAAACCAACTGGACGTAGGTATAATTAATCATTTCATTATTTGGCGCCGACTCAAAATAAGATTATAAAAATTTTATAGTTATTTATTTTTTGCTTTTTATTCTTTTCGTCGGTTTAATTTTTTGTTAAAAAGTTTTTTGTTTGGTGATTTTTTTTCATCATCAGCTCAGCTACGTGAGGTGATGATTTCTGAACGCAAATACCTGATAAAGTAATGAAAAGTAAACAGAAACACTATTCGTTCCTACAATTTTCGAAGGTTTCTCTCAATTTTACCAGGATCCCATCATCAGATCCTGACTTCCTTGACATGGGACCACCCTTGAGGTATACCCTATCTAACAAAAAAAGAATAATCAAAGTCGGTTCATAAATAACGGAGAAAGGGCTGAACAAACCTAAAAAAAAAAAATATATATATATATACGGTCGAATTGAGAACCTCCTTTTTTTTCGTCGGTTAAAAATAGGGACACTAGTATATTATGTGATGGTACATGGCGAAATAAAAATATTAAAAATATCGACAATGTGCGGGTGGATGAAGAACCTTCTACCTCACGGTGTCGACGACGAATGGCACCACTGAGCCTGTCAGCCTGTTACCACGGCCGGTGCAACCTGGTGCGTTCATAGATATGTAATACCTAATTCGTGATCGCGTTAATTCCCGTATACATGCATAATTAAGTATATCATGGAAAGTGATAGTTTAAAAGTTAGTATATAATTATACGAATAACAGTAGTAGTAGTTTTATTTCAGTAATAAGTATAGGCAGATAAGGGCGAAGCTGATGGCTGGTTTTTAATTAAAATAGATGCGACTAGTTTAATAACTCTATTGCATTTTACCAGAATTATTATTTTACGAAACTTAGTATTCCCTGACTGTCTGTATACTCTTTGTTTATGCAAAATTATGCGAAGTCTTGTATTCGGTACAATCGTAAAATAGTATAACTTGCATACTAATTAGAGTTATGACATTCTAACTTAGGCGATCAGTGTATTCGGAGAATTTTACGTTTTAAACCTATCTACCACCAAATCCATTGGACTCGTTAAAACGAATCATACGAGTCCAAACTCAAGGGGTTTACTACTCTTTAGTGAGTTTCACTAACTACCCCCTGGCTCCATCAGCAGATGAGGTCCAAGATACCAAATTAAAATACTGTCATTCAAACTACAAACACATAGTTTCATTTCGATACAACAGTTAGAAGTAGGTTAAAACTTACTTCCAAGAGTTGTTTGCATAGTTAAGTACAAATGAAACTTATACAAGCGTATTAATAAATTGATAAATCCATTTTCGTTGTTTGGCCTTTAAAATACAAAGTTTGTATTATCATCTGTTATTTGATAAACGTTGCTCAAGGCTCCATCGAGGCTTGTTTTTAAAGTAGAAATAAGTGTAAATACAATTGGCTTTCGACAACGGCCCCTATTAGGTAAATGTACCTTTTGCAACAACGCTTTTTCTCTAAGTGCATATAGTTTTAATCAACTCTCACGGAATGTCAATATAGACTTGTTTTGCACCAATGTGAACACGGTTACAAGGATATTTACTAGCTCAATCATTTTTTGAAACTTAAAGCGGCACTCAAACTGTACCTACTATTTTGTTTGTTCTGTTTTGATCATGTCTATATATCTGCATTTCATTGTGTATAAGTATGTATGTATGCATGAGTGTACTGATATGTATGCATACATGTGTGTATGTATAATAGGTCTTTACCTATCAAATTGCCATTCTGCAATACTGGCTATTTCAAATCAAAATATTTTTTTTTGGGTAAGAATTCTAATTTCAAATTAATTTTATTTTAAAGACATGGATTTATATTTTCAAAAATTAATTAATTAGTGTTAATTTTTCTTGAATCTTTTTCGTCATCATGGATACGTTAAAAATTCGAGTAATTATGGAATATGACTACCGTCGTGGCAGCAACGCGGCACAAGCGGCAAGCAACATCAACGGCATTTACTTAACACTACAAACCATCGCACTGCCTGTTATTGGTTTGCCCGCTTCCGTTCTGGAAATTTCGACCTGAAAAATTAACCTCGTGGTTGTCCGAAAACCTTGGTCGACAATGACGAATTAAAGGCGATTGTGGAAGCTGATGATACTCAATCTACGGCTGAATTAGCAGCAGCTTTCGACGTTGGCGTCAAAATAATATTGGTGCATTTGCGTCAAATTGGCAAGGTAAAAAAGCTTGACAAATGGATGCCCCACGAACTCAATGATCGTCGAGACGTGCCTTGCACTGCTCAACGTGCACAGAAACGAAGGAATTTACAACGCGTACATACGCGTTGTTACCTGCGACGAAAAATGGATTCTGTTTGACAACCCCAAACGCTCAGCAAGAATGTTGAATCCTGGTTCAGCACCTAAACAATTCCCTAAAAGAAAACTTACCCCTACAAAAGTGATGGTCACTGTTTAATGGTCTAGTCGGTGTGATTCATCACAGCTTCTAACCAAACAGGATGAGCATTACTTCAGATGTGTACTGTGAAGAACTGAACACAATGATGGATAAAATCGTACATCTCCAACCTGCTTTGGTCAATCGTTCGTCTCCGCTGCTCCTGCATAACAACGCGCGACCTCATACTGCACACCAGGCGGTCTCCAAGCTGCAAGAACTGGGTTTGGAAGCTCTCCGTCAGACTTATACTTTTTCCAGAATTTGGATAACTTCTTGGAGGGAAAAAAATTCAATACCCGAGAGGTAGTACAAAATGGATTTGAAGAATTTGTTGCCTCACGTCCAGCTGATTTCTTCAAGGGCATCAAAAAATGCCACTGCGTTGGCAAAGATGCATCGATTGCATTGGTGATTACTTTGATTTATAGAAATAAAAAATATAGAAAAAGATTGTTTTTTTTTCATATAAATCGGCATATATATCCCTACTTTGGTTTACTATTTTTGTTCTATCTAAATCGACAGTTCTCTTTAGAGATATATGTGGAGACTTGTAATTAGCAATATTTGTTATATTATGTATGTATCTCTAAGAATAAATAAATAAATGAAACAAATCATACGACGCAGCTACGTCGCTACAACAAATACAATTAAAACATTTAGGGGACGTATTACTCACCACAGTATTGCCTTTGCATACATACACCAATAGCAAGCACCCGTGAATAAAAACTGGATCAGATTAAGTCGGCATAAAGGGTTCTTTTTCGTTTTGAATAGTAATTCATAAATTGTAAGTTGTAAGCACCCTAAATAAACTACAAGGTGAATAATATTAAACTTGTTCATTCCTTAAGGGGCATAGAAACATTAAACAGTTATGAGCTACTTTTTATAATATTATTCCTCAATAGCGAGGTTAGAACTTTATCCAGTCGAAGTCCATTATGCATATTTTTATCGATTACGAACAGCTGTTTTAGTTTGTACTAGCTGCACCCCGCGGTTTCACCCGCGTAAGTCCCGATGCCGTGGGAATATCGAGCCTATGTGTTAATCCAGATGTCCAGCTATCTACATACCAAGTTTCATCGCAATCGGTTCAGTAGTTTTTGCGTGAAAGAGCAACAACCATCTATACATCGTCACAAACTTTCACGTTTATAATATTAGTAGGATATGTATATACTTATTTACTCTCTCGTGTAGGTATAGATCGTACTAGACGACTGCCTGTCTCGTGTCTGTGACATGTTGATGATGGAAGACACAAGTTGACAGGGACTAAAATTATATAGGGATTCGAATAGTCGTAGCTTGAAGGTCCCTTGTTTAAAAATAAAATATTTTTGAACGTTTAAACAAGTTTAAAAGTCTAGTTAGTAAGAGACAGTTCGCACATCATACCAGACCAAACACCGGAACTATATCACACAGCGAGTGACGGTGCTGAGGACCATGTTCACCTAAATCGTACTATATTTCAAGAATCTACTTGAATTCCTGAGACCACATACACCTGACAACATGGTAACTAATAAAAGGACGGAAATTATTTTTTTCACAAAGCTATTATCAAAAGGTTAGTACTTGAAAAACGGAGACAACACCCATTTCTCATCTTCATAGGATAAGTTAAACACGACACCGGTTATTTCTGAGATTGAATACTTTTAATTAACTTTGGAGGTACAATGAACGTATTCCGATTTTAAAGATTCTTATATTTTTTTTAAAAAGGGGTACTTCAATTGAATTTCTAAGTACACTTAGCCAAGATCAAGGTCATATTATCAAATTGTTAAATTCGCAAATGCACCTGACATTATGTACCTATGTGCATATTTCTTCACCGCATTAAACGATTTCGATTGTATGTAGATAGTACATCCATCTCGCGAATAAATTCTCCAAGATTTTTGCCCGTCTTTTCCGACAAAGAAGACACACTTGCTTTGCGGTTCTAAACATACTCTCCCATACATCAATGTATGACAAAGTCCAAGTTCCAACCGCAAAATATAAGTTTGTAATCACAAAAACTATTTTTTATGTGATATAACAATAAATTAACGGCTTTCGGATTTTTTCCTTTACTTGTGCTATCAGACCTTGCTTCTTACAAAATTTCATGATTCTAGGTCAATGAAAAGTACCCTATAGGTTTTAATTTACCTGCGAAATTTTCAGATTTGTAAAAATCTAAGGCTTAAATGGCTGTATCTTTTGATTAGAAGTTTGATTTTTTTACTTACAGCTTCAAGGGGCTGCAGACAAGCATTTGATGTTAATTTCAACGTGATGACTCCACGGGTTCCTGAGGAAAAGGTTCTAACAGACAGACAGATATAACAACAAATTAACGACTTTCGGATTTTTCCTTTATTTCTACTGTGAGACCTTACTTTTTTTCCAAATTTCATGGTTCTACGTCAGTGGGAAGTACCCTATAAAGTTTTGATTTACCTGCGAAATGTTTAAATTTTGTCAAATCTAAGGCTTAAATGGCCGTATCTTTTGATTGCGTTGACTTAGAATCTCAATTTTTTTACAGCTTCAATGGACCTCAGACAGAAGTATTGTTAATTTAAACTTGACGCCTCCACGAGTTCCTGAGAAAAAGGGTCTGAACAAATAGACAGACGGACCACAAAGTGATCCTATAAGAGTGCAAGTTCCTATAAGGGTTCCTTTTTTCTTTTTGAGGAACGGAACCCTAAAAAGTAGGCGTGAATTAGTTCATACTTAATTACCCATTTATTGCAAGGACTGCAGATGCAGAATGAAGCTTTTGTACTAATGTGGTTCAGTGCTCTTTTCTAATATCCCTGGATCATTAAAACCCATTTCAGTTACCGAGTTCAGCGCCGGCGCAAGATCAAAATTTATCGTGTCAAAGGTTTATTTTGTCCCGAGGCCCTCTAGGACACAGAAAACCTCTTGTCACAGAATGCCTTCCTGTATACAGAAAAAAAAATCAAATTTCGTTTTGACTTAGGATAAGCTTTGACAATTTATAATAGATAAACATTTCATGTTCTTTGGGCATTCATATTGACTTGATGACTTGACTTTACAAAAATATGTTGTAATTCATGCTAATGTAGTAATAAAAGGCCCTACGCACCTTCGTGCTTGACGTACGTCCCGCCAAGGACATGCACGATGCACGATGCAAAACGATCGTGCGTAGGCTTGACGTACGTCAGAATTATATATATATATATACATTATATACTGCTTGCTGGACTTGCACGACGCGTTTTGTACATACCATAGAGTTTACGTTCTAGTATATAAGGTTTATGGTACGTACATAGACAGTATATTGCCAATTTGTGGGGAATGCCAAAAAATGCGGGGAATTTCAAACCGATAGGCGAATTTATTTGGAGACCATCAATGTGAGGAAAATGCGGGGAATCGGGAATATTTAGCCTTATTAATTACATTACGACTTCAGGTTTTATCTCCCCAAACTGTGGAATTTGACTATTATTTTGGGGTAATTTAAGAAAATGGCAACGCTGGCTACAGCACCGTGGCCTTGAGCGGACGTACGTCGGCGCACGATGCGTGCGGATATTACCGTCGGGCACGGCGTCCTTGGCGGGACGTACGTCAGGTACGATGGTGCGTAGGGCCTTTAACTCAGCTATTATCTATAATGATCATACATATATCACCAGGCATATGGTAAATAAGTACATTGAGTTATGTTTAACAAATGGGTTCGAATGTTTTCGGCTTTAACGGCTTTGGTGTTTTATTTATAAATTAATTCTTATCCAAATCAATTGATGACATCAATACAAACAAATAATACCAAGTATATTAAGTTGTACAGTTGCTTAGATAAATAGACGGCAAAGTAGCCTTAGTACCAGTGTATTAGAATGTGCTACCATTTATATTTGAAAGTAGGAAAATAATTTTATTTACTAAGGAAATCATGTATGAATTCGTGACGTGGTCATCCAACAAAGAACTGAATGCATAGCTCGCAGAATAAGCCACAGTCCACCGTTGTTCGTATTAAGTTGATATTGTGTTTACACAATTATTAGCTAAGTATTTGTTATGTTTTTACTTGTACTTTTGATATTATTTTATTTTAAATGGCAATTATTAATTATTGAACTGGAACAGGGTGTATTTGAAAAAGGAACACTTTAATCACTGAAAGGGCATGCAGTTACAATAAGAATCTTGGAAAAAACTAACCGTTTACAAGCTATCACCGTTTGAATTTTGAGGTATTTTTGCCTCCGTTTTTCATAACAGTAGGTGTAATGTGTAAAGTTAAAGATTTTACTCTCTCTCTCCACATTTTTTAATTTTAGAATTATTCCCGTTTTTTCGTTACTCGGTTTAAGAAAATCCGTAAAATCTAATTTTGAAAACTTGTTAAGTTAGTTTTTGTGGATTTTCTTAATAACTGAGTAAATAGTTTCAAAATAAAGAAATATGTCCTATTTAAAATTTTTAACTTTATACATTCCACCTGCTTTTATGAGAAACAGAGGTAATAATACTTGAAAATTCAAACGGTCATAACTTTTAAACAGATACAATACAATACATACTTTCTTTTTTTAACACCATTAAAGTGTCTGTATGTATAAGTGTACAAATAAATGTGTAAAATTACACTAGATGAAAGCATACAACAGAAGTTTTTCAATATGTTTAAGTAAGATTCGGTTTCGGTTACGGCCGAAACTGAAACCAAGCCCGAAAGTCCGGTTTTGGTGTTGGTTGAAAATCCTGTGTCGGTCGGACACTAGTCAGTTATTTCCGAATCCTTGAAAGGCTTATAAACTGTTCATATCTTATATAAGATGTGTATAATGATAATAATGATTCCAAATGTGAAAGAAGACATTTGCATAATTAATCATAAATTTAAAATACCCCCAACTCGAAAATCCTTTCAACGATTAGAAAAGAGCTGATGATCTTCGAATGCTGAACAGATTATCTTGAATTATATCTAAAAGCACTGTCGATCAAGTAACCTTTCAAAGAAAAAAAAATCACTTAAAATCAGTCCATTTGTTTGGGATCTATGATGTCACAGACCGATACACAGATACACAGACACACAGACAGTCAAACTCATAACACCCCTCTTTTTGCATTAGGGGTTAAAAAAAGACATAACCTGCAAAGATATAGAGAAATTCATATGATCTTACATTACAAGAACACAAAACAGTTGAAATTTTTTTAATTTTATGTTGTATTGAGAACATCATCCCTTTATGGATTGGTTAAAATTCAATAAATAAATTCAATAAAACTCAATTCAGTCTACTAACTATTTGCCATAACCGTATTCTAAATCAATAAATATACTTCAGTGGTATACAAGGGAAGCGATTAATGAGCTGTCTATATTTATGAGTCATAAAAGTGAATAGTTACTCTGAATATACCCGATATGAAATGTACAACTAACCTACAGGTGTATGTGGTGGTATACACCATAAACATAAGCTTATCATTCTTGTAGTTGCCTAATTATCAACTTATGAGTTAGTAAGTGGGGATAAATAAGTAAATTTAGCCTTGTTAAAAACATACAGAAGATACATTCTGAGAAACACTGAATATGAACACTTATAAAAACAAGGAACAGAATTATAGTCCTTAGTTCTTTTCTTTCAATGCCACAACCCTAATTTCAAGTTCATAATCATGTTGTTTATAGGTAGGTAAATTCCATTATGACATTATCAATTTATATTTACCAGGAACTTGAAACAATGAAAGTTGGAATTTTATAAAATAATGCTTTACTTACCTTGGTACGTGGCCTCCCTCGTCCTCTCTTCAAAGTGGTATCATGATTTGATTCCTCACTTTTAGTCTTTTTCACATTGTTTGTTTTTGTTGCACTTTGTTTATCTTTATTATTAACCTTTGTGGCATTGTCCTTAACATCACATTGTTTTCTTCCTTCATCATTATCACTCTTATTCGTTTGTTTTGCTTTTGGAGGTGTCTTAGCACCACATTTTGATGGTAAGTTTTTTGACACAGTTTTGAGAGGTATGTCATCATCGCTAGAAGAGTCAGATGAGCATTTGCTGCACGAGTCTGAACTGGAACTACTATCAGAGAGCTGGGATTTCTTTTTCAATGATGACCTATCTTTACTTTGAGTTTTATTGTTTGTCACTTTCTTTTTAACAGCTGGTTTAGCTGTCCTTTTTGGTGATACCTTTCTTGGTGGAATAGCAGCAATTTTGAGTTTGAGTCCAGTGTCACAAGAAGTGACTGAGAAGTGTGCCTTGCGATTTGGGCTCTGTTTAGAGTCAGAACACTCCCACTCACTTCTTGATGAGCCACTGGAGCTGCTGTTCTGTAATTGCAATGAGAAATATGCAAAATTAATTACATTAAATAAATCATGTGTTTTAGTATAGTTTATAAGTATTATCACAGTTTTTAGACACATAATAATTGCTGTAACTTGAACTTTCATAATAAAAATGAAGTAATCAATAGTAAATAATTGAATAATTGAATAATTTACATTTTATCAAATTATTATAATAAGCAACGATATATACCTCAGAATCACTGTTGGAATCTGTATCACCACTTGAGTCTTGAGTTTTTGGCAACTCTGTGCCCATTTCTGGAAAAAGCGTAAGCATAAAGCTAGTTAGTTATAATGTAATGTTGTAAGTATAAATTCTTAATTTGCCTTGAACTTTCAGAACCGCAATAACAAATCACAGTATCAATTGACTACAATAACAAATAAGTACTCATGGAATGTAATATCCTGTTGCTTTAATATTAATTCAACAAATATTAAAATGGACAGGGAATCTTATGGAATGTAATGTTTTATACTATTCGGCTAAACAGTTTTAGAAGTAATGACGCTTTTAATTTTCTATACGACAGAAGTACTTACTTCAAGGTTGGTCAAGATGTTTCCAAATTTAACAGTTTTTTTGTCTTCATTTCAGACGAAATATATGCCAAGCATTATAGCAATCTGAAATACGGTAAAGAAATGGACTATATTAATCATCCTGGAACACTTTTGTTACAAATAATCTATTTTCAACTAACATCATTTTGTTGAAATGACAGATCTGACGACACTTGTAAGACCAGTTTATTCACATGAATCTTCTGATGTTACATACCGCGGTCCACATCTACCATGAGACACTACGAAGTTACATAAAACGGGCTCTTTTTTATGAGATAAATCAGAATAGGTGACCATAACGGTCTTTCAGGACATTGGCGCCAAATAAGTGCATACGTTTACATTCTTGTGTTGAATTATTCCGACCAGAACTATATCAGAAAGCTAATTACATTATTTACAAACACATGCAATAAATAATGTATGTACTAACCACATCAAACGACTCCCTATTACAAGGTTAGGCTACAAAATTACTTCACACTAGCATAACACTTGGCCTCCATGTTTACAAATCATTCGTATAAAAATTGTGTATGGGTACGTATCTACGTAAGTTGAGAGAAAGTCAGTGAATTTTGCATCTTATTCTTTCACTCATATGAAAATTACGTAGGAAAGAATGAGACTTAACAATATAGCTATGTAAAATGCGGCGCAAAATGGCGTCCCTATTATTATGACGTCAAAAAATAATTCTTAATATTATTTTTGTATCCGTTTCAGCTTGTTTTATCTATTTGTAAAGAAATAGTTATCATGAAAATTATCAATATGATGTCCATAACCACTATTAACGACAGTTAGTTCACATTTCGTTTCTGAGTTCAACTTTGACATCACTGCCCTCTCTTGCGTGTATTATAGAACCAATTTTCTTTTTCTTTACACATTTGTCACGTAACTTGAACACAATAACTTGTTGAGAAATACTACATACATACATACATAAAGAACCATTAATCAGTATAAGAAGATTCTACTTTTATGAGCACTAGATCTTAGGCGCACGTTACTTAAAGTGTACGGTCCGCTTGATGGTAAGCGGCTACGATAACCGCTTACCATCAAGCGGGCCGTACTTTTACCGTATTAGTCTGTGGACGCTTGCAGCTCCAGGGTAGCCAAAAGTGCGCTGCCGACCCTGTAAAAATTATAAACTCCTTCCTTGAAAACCTCCATACTGTAGTTGAGGACCTCAATACACAGCCAGAGCATTCATGGGAAGAAACTCCTATGGAACCGTACCAAGCGCAACCATTTAGATTGTGACAAGGTGTGAGGATGAAAGTCTTGCCGTCAGGGAGTGGTGTGGTGGTAGAATGCTGCCGTGGGCATCATGTCAAACGATTCCTCAGAGTATGGTTTTACAAGCGGTAGCACACGCACAAGGAGGCAAAGTCTTTTCATTGGGTTAAGGCTTCAGTATCGCTTGTGAATTTAAGGTCGACAATTCGCATAACACTTCTTTGAACTGTGTCAAAGCGACCTTTTGGATGTCAGGTCGGCTTTGCATTTTAAGGAACCGCGAAACAGGATGTCGTTTGAAATGTGGCCTCAGACAAACAACCTCTTGTTGGGTAACGGATAAAATATAGCAGAATGAATAAAGGCTAAAGAAAACCAAGATGAGCACAAACTTATTTAAATTATATTTTTAATAATACGTAATAATACTTCTTATTTATGCCGAGATCATATTAAACCGTTAAATTTATTTGTGTTTGTATTTTGAAGCCAAAAGTATTTGAAATACTAATTACAAAACACCTGTCATCAAGTCATGATGAGTATTTCAAATACTACTTACCAACTACAAATTACATTTTTAAGTCGTAATTAAATACATATACCTACCAAATCCGTATTTGTATTTCAATTACAAAGTACAAGTTTTTTTTGTAATTGAAATACTGCCCATCCCTGGCATACCTTTTTTTTTTTTTTTTTTTTCGTGTGGCATCCCTGGTCGTCGCATGAAATATAGTCACATTCACATAAGTTGGGCTGTCTTAAGTTGGCGGGGAGAAGTAGCTTTTTTCCATTCCTTATTTCTCTTGCAACTGTTCATGTTCTTATCTGTTCGATCAAAATTTCTATTTGTTCCATCTTAGTTTTTTTTAAATAAAATAAAAAATCACCCTGAAGTTGGCGGGGAGAAGTCGTTTTTTACATTTTTCTTTTACTATTTCAATTGTTCGTTAACTGTTCATCATTGTTCGATCAAAATTTTTAATTGTTCGATCTTAGTTTTTTTGTATAAATAAAATAATTTGCTTTCTTAAGTTGGTGGGGAGAAGTCGTTTTTTGACGTTTTTTTTGCTCTTTCAACTGTTCGTTAACAGTTCTTCATTGTTCGATCTAAATTTTTATTTGTTCGATCTTAGTTTTTTTTTTAAAACTGAAATAAAAAAATTACCCTTAAGTTGGCGGGGAGAAGTCGTTTTTTTACATTATTTTTTTGCTACTTCAATTGTTCGTTAACTGTTCGTCATTGTTCGATCAAAATTTTTATTTGTTCGATCTTAGTTTTTTTTTAAACAAAATAAAAAATTACCCTCAAGTTGGCGGGGAGAAGTCGTTTTTTGAATTTTTTTTGTTCTAACGAACAGTTGAAATAGCAAAAGAAAAATGTTAAAAAACGACTTCTCCCCGCCAACTTAAGGTAGCAAATTTTTTATTTTATTTATAAAAAAAAACTAAGATCGAACAAATAAAATTTTGATCGAACAGTTAACGAACAGTTGAAAGAGCAAAAAAAAAAAATGTAAAAAAACGACTTCTCCCGGCTGTCTTAAGTTGGCGGGGAGAAGTCGTTTTTTTACATTATTTTTTTGCTACTTCAATTGTTCGTTAACTGTTCGTCATTGTTCGATCAAAATTTTTATTTGTTCGATCTTAGTTTTTTTTTAAACAAAATAAAAAATTACCCTCAAGTTGGCGGGGAGAAGTCGTTTTTTGATTTTTTTTTGTTGTAACGAACAGTTGAAATAGCAAAAGAAAAATGTTAAAAAACGACTTCTCCCCGCCAACTTAAGGTAGCAAATTTTTTATTTTATTTATAAAAAAAAACTAAGATCGAACAATAAAAAAAATTGATCGAACAATGACGAACAATTGAAATAGTACAATTTTTTTTTAAAAAAAAACGACTTCTCACCGCCAACTTGAGGGAATTTTTTTATTTTATTTAAAAAAAAAACTAAGATCGAACAAATAAAATTTTGATCGAACAGTTAACGAACAGTTGAAAGAGCAAAAAAAAAAATGTAAAAAAAACGACTTCTCCCGGCTGTCTTAAGTTGGCGGGGAGAAGTCGTTTTTTGACATTTTTTTTGTACTATTTTAATTGTTCGTTAACTGTTCTTAACTGTTCGATCAAAATTTTTAATTGTTCGATCTTAGTTTTTTTTTATAAATAAAATAAAAAATTTGCTTTTTTAAGTTGGAGGGGAGAAGTCGTTTTTTAAACTTTTTTTTTTCTATTTCAACTGTTCGTTAACTGTTCTTCATTGTTCGATCAAATTTTTTTTGTTCAATCTTAGTCTTTAAAAAAAAAAAAAAAAAAATTACCCTCAAGTTGGCGGGGAGAAGTCGTTTTTTGACATTCTTTTTTTTGCTCTTTCAACTGTTCTTCATTGTTCGATCAAAATTTTTATTTGTTCGATCTAAGTTTTTTTTTAAATAAAATAAAAAATTACCCTCAAGTTGGCGGGGAGAAGTCGCTTTTTGACATTTTTTTTTGCTCTTTCAACTGTGCGGTAACTGTTCTTCATTGTTCAATCAAAATTTTTATTTGTTCGATCGTAGTTTTTTTTAAAAGAAATAAAATAAAAAATTACCCTCAAGTTGGCGGGGAGAAGTCGCTTTTTGACATTTTTTTTTGCACTTTCAACTGTACGGTAACTGTTCTTTATTGTTCGATCAAAATTTTTTTTGGTTCAATCTTAGTTTTTTTTGGGCGGTTTGACCAAGTACTTCGTTTGTCATAAAATTCGGTTCTGGCACTCGCCGGCTGCTGCCGCGGCACGCCCGCTTCGCTCGCTCGGCTCGTGCGTTATGGTCACAGTTCTAACCTAACCTAAACCTTGCCACTTGAGGGTAAATTTTTATTTTATTTATAACAAAAAAAGTAAGATCGAACAAATAAAAATTTTAATTGAACAATGACGAACAGTTAACGAACAATTGAAATAGCAAAAAAAAAAACATAGAATAACGACTTCTCCCTGCCAACTTGAGGGTAATTTTTTATTTTATTTTTAAAAAAAAAACTAAGATCGAACAAATAAAAATTTTGATCGAACAATGAAGAACAGTTAACGAACAGTTGAAATAGCAAAAAACAAAGGTTAAAAAACGACTTCTCCCCGCCAACTTAAGAAAGCAATTTTTTTTATTTTATTTATAAAAAAAAACCAAGATCGAACAATTAAAAGTTTCGATCGAACAATGACGAACAGTTAACGAACAATTGAAATAGCAAAAAAAAAATGTAAAAAAACGACTTGTCCCCGCTAACATGAGGGTAATTTTTTATTTTATTTAAAAAAAAAAACTAAGATCGAACAAATAAAAATTTTGATCGAACAGTTATGAACAGTTAGCGAATAGTTGATAGAGCAAAAAAAATTGGTTGCCTGTAAAGTCGGTATACGGGCGAAAGTTTTACGTGACAACGACTTTGAGTGGTAAAATAATTTTTATGTGAATATTCATTCGTATAGTAGGAAGAAGGATGAAATAATAGTAACAATTTAAAACATTTATTTATACAAAGAATTATATTTAAAGGGACGCGTGCCTTTCACTTTTTATGTCTGTCTCTCTCGCTCTTAGGCGGGCTAACCATGCCCGAGTGGAAGGGACGCGTGCCTCTCACTCGCTCTCATTGTGAGCGCATAACGTGAGCGGAGCGTAACGCAGTTTCTTGAAGTGTCACCCGGCAAACCAATTTATAAGACGTTGTCACGTCAAAAAAAATGTAAAGAAACGATTTCTCCCCGCCAACTTAAGACAGCCACTTCTCCCCGCCAACTTATGACAGCCCAGTACGAGCTACTTAGTGATCTGTGGTACGAGCACTGAACAGTGCTCCACATACCATAAACTTAATATACTAACGTAAATCGGAACACACCCTGATTCTTCAAACTTGCTAGTGTTTGTTAATTTTTCTTTGCTTGCATATTTTATATGACTGATTATGAATTATGATTTTACTCTTTGGTTGAAATCTTCCGACCTTTGTTGAAATTGTTTTCATCTTTTTTCAGTTAACATTCAATGTAAAATATGCTTTGATTATATACCTGAAAATATGTAGGTATAGCATTGGTAAGATAAAGCGAAAATGCCATTTCAAGGGATAGTGTACAAATGATAAATTTAATGTAGTTGTTATTGGCTCTAACGGAAAACCAACCTTACTTATTAAACAAGTTTTAAGAAATATACATCTTGGAGCAATGGATGAACTGGAAGTATGGGAAGATTTATCCAATATACCAGCAGATCCACCGGACATGCGAGAAAGATGTGCGGACTGCAAGTAAGGTCTATTAAATCTCTCGTTTTCATTCACTTGTTACTACAAGATTATTCTTGTACCTTGAAATTGCGTATATAACACAATTAACTTTTAATTTATAATGAGAAGATTGAAGATTTAGAAATACATGAATAAAAAATCATATCTTAAAAATGGTAACACAATGTTATTAATACTGATGGATTAGATTAATGTTTGTGATATGAATAAAATCACAGTAATAAAGTGCTTTATTTGTATTGTACCCTTTTGGAGAAAGTAATTTATTTTAGTAATTTTATGTTTTGATACAAATTCATATTTGATAATCCTTATTCTGATATATTAATAAATGTTGTTACCTTAATTTCAGGAGACCTGCTATAGTTTGTTGGTGCATAGCCTTGCCTCCTAAGAGATTAACACCTTGTAGTAGAGTGATCTTATTACAACATCCAGCAGAAGAAAAAAGATGCTTACGTACTGCACCAATGCTACAGTTAGGATTAGCACCAGATAAGTGCCTTATATATAAAGGGAAAAAATTTCCACAACCTAGACATGAAGACTTAGAAAATATACTCAATCATCCGAACACAATATTATTGTACCCAAGCAAAACAGCACTTGATATTAGAGACATGGAAAATGATACTGATAATTATAATCTAGTTCTAATAGATGGTACATGGCCACAAGCTAAAGCAATATATGCTTCAAGTCCTATACTGCATAACATTAAACAAGTTAAATTGTTGACAAGTACAACAAGCAGCTATGTTATAAGGACACAGCCAACTGAAGGATGTTTGAGTACACTTGAAACAGCTGCAGTAGCCTTATCACAATTAGAGAAAGACCCTATATACACAGAACAGTTGATCCAACCACTGCACACATTGTGTAAATATCAATTAGATAATGGAGCAGTAACTCATCAGTCTAAAGAGTTTCTGATTAAAACTAAAATGTATCCTAAGTTGATTGGAAAAAGGTTATCAAAATTACTGCGATCTACAAATGATGACAATCCAACCTAAATTTTTTATTAAGGTAATATAGTATGTAAATATGTTAATAAATGTATTATTAAAATTGTTATTCTTAGTACTCATTCAAAGTTTTACCTAAAAGTTTTAGCTTTCTTTTTTTTTTCTTTTTTTTAAAAAGACCTCCCGCATTAGGAATTACTCCTGTGCCACGGGGGACTTTACAAACATATAAACAACGGACACAAAGAACACCCAGACTCGGGTGGGAATCGAACCCACAACCTATGGCATAGCAGTCAGGGTCACTAACCACTAAGCCAACAGGCCAGCTTTGATGCGGTATTGACTTTATATTCACTACAATATCAAAATATATAAGCAAATGTACGCAGACTGTGCTTAGCTTACGATCTAATATTTATGAATTTTGTAAGGATAGTTTTTATTGCAAATGTTTTTTGTTCATTTGAATTCCCGTAGTGTTGCATCTCGGGCATGGGATGACTGTATAGTGTTAGTAAAATTAGAGTGTATAGCAAACATGTGCATGTGGAGGTCCAGGCTACAGGTGGTCCAGTTCCATCAATTTTACGATGTAGTGTTGTTGCCACATGAAAAACTTATTTATTTTATTAAAAATAGGGACAAACAAAAACTACTACCTACCAACAAAAACAATTGTATTTCGATAGCGACATTTAATACACTGTCCCTGAGAACAGATGAAAGCCTAGACGAACTATCAATTGAAGATTGAAGATCATGACCAGTTTGTTCTCTATTACAAAGGGATAACAGCTGGTAACTATGGAGTTGGCTTCTTGGTATCAAAAGAACTAAAGAATAACATAGAGGACATAGTGGGCATCTCTGACAGAATAGCAGTGCTGAATCTATCAATCCCACCAAACAACGAAAAATGGTCAATCATTCAAGTCTATTCTCCAACCGAAAGCTCCAGCAAAACTGAAATAGATGTCTTTTATAACGCCTTAAATTCGGCAAAAATAAACCACACATAAAAATAAGATGCTAATGGGCGATTTCAACGCGCAAATAGGCAGCAGACAAGATGGTGAAGAAACAATCCTAGGTCCACACAGCTACGGGATAAGATCCAGAAACGGAGAAAAACTTATTGAACTAGCACATGAACACCACCTCAGTGTTCTTAACACACAATTTAAAAAACGCAGAAACAAAAGATGGACTTGGAAATCACCAGGAGATAGATACAGGAACGAGTTTGATTACATACTTACCAACAGAGGCAAACAGTTCCAGGACTGCGGGGTAATCCAAAACCTGAACTTTAACAGCAACCACAGAATGGTAAGGGCGAAACTCAATCTTGAGACGGCTAAGGGCAGCAGGCCTTTCAGAGCTAAGCCAAAAGTGCCGAACCTAGCAAATGACAGACTAGTAGAGAGGCTAGAAGACTTTAGGAAACTTACAAAGGAACTAAGCACCCAAGGGAAATTCAGCAAACCACAGGAGCTACTCCAAGTAGAAAATACGAATAAATCGAGCAGCCCCAAAACCAGCGATAAACTAACAGATTCCACTAAGAGATTGCTGCAAGAAAGAAAAGATCTGATAGACTCCAACGTCAAATCGAAAACAACACGAAAGAAGATTGCTAAGCTCAGCAAAGAGATAAGAACGAGCATGAGAAAAGATCGTAGGGATATGCGAATGAAAACTTTTGAAGAACACATCGCTCGAACAGGAGGAAAAAAAGCCATTAAAGAACTTTCTGACAAAAAAGACTGGATACCAAAATTGAAGGACAAAGCTGGAATATGCAAATCCAGAAGATCGGACATTATCTCTGAAGCGACAAAGTTCTATCAGGACTTATACACGGCCCAATGCGTGGAAGAACCTACGGAGTTAACGAACACAGAGAAGGTACCTGTAATGCTGGTAACCGAGGTAGAAAGAGCACTTCTTACACAAAAGAAAGATAAAGCCCCAGGACCAGATAATATCAGCAACGAATTTCTAATTAACTCTAGAGAAATTTTGATTCCAAAGCTCACTTACCTTTCCAACGATGTTCTGGAAACCGAATATATACCGGACCAATGGACAACTTCAACAATCATATTGTTGCACAAAAAAGGGGACAAAAATGACATCGGAAATTACAGACCGATAAGTCTAATGTCCAACATTTACAAGATCTTTGCTAAGGTGATACCCCAACCGCATAACGAAAATCCTGGACGAGAATCAGCCAAGAGAGCAAGCAGGATTCAGAAGCGGATTCTCCACAATGGACCACATACACGTTGTGAGGCAGATCTTCGAAAAGTGTAAGGAGTATCAGCGAACATTCTACTACTGCTTTGTTGACTACTCCAAAGCATTCGATTCCCTAGAACATGAAAAAATATGGCAAGCACTAAATAAACAGGGATTGGAAGCGAAATACATAAGGGTAATTTAGAACATTTATAAGAACAGCAAAGCTAAAGTGAAATTAGAAAGGGAAGGAGAGGTGATCAAGATCCAAAGAGGAGTCCGGCAAGGCGATTCACTGTCTCCCAAACTCTTTGCAGTAGTCCTCGAAGACATTTTCAGAGAAATGCCGTGGGAGAAACACGGTCTGAACATCAACGGCGCAGATCTAACCCATCTACGATTCGCTGACGATCTCATTATCTTCGCTACAACACCTGAAGATCTGGAAACTATGCTCATAGATCTTGACACGGTAAGCCGAAGAACAGGTCTAACAATGAATGCACAAAAGACTAAGATCATGTCCAATGGGGATGAGGTGCCCATTATCGTCAACAACAACACCATAGACTATGTCACTGAGTATGTGTATCTTGGCCAACTAATATCTCATGAAGATCTTATGTCCAAAGAAATAGCTACTAGAATAGGCAATGCATGGAAACGCTATTGGTCACTGAAAGACATCATAAAAAATAAGGAAATGGCTATGCCCATTAAAGCAAAACTCTGCAACACATGTGTCCTGCCTGTTCTAACATACGGCTGCCAAACATGGGCTTTGACAAACTCACACACCAGAAAGCTCGAAGTATGTCAAACTGCAATGGAAAGGAGTATGTTAAGTAAAAGAAAGAGCGATAAAATCAGAAATAAAACTATTAGGGAAAAAACCAAGGTTGTAGATGTGACAGTTAAGGTAAGGAGGCTGAAATGGAGGTGGGCAGGCCATACCATGAGGGGTCAAGACAAGTGGAGCCGAGCAGTAACGGAATGGTACCCAAGAGATGGAACCCGCAAAAAAGGTAAACCATTTAGAAGATGGGCTGATGAAATTAAAAAAGTGGCAGGCAGTGGAGGAGGCCTATGCTAACAGGCAAACAGACCCAGAAACTGAGGAGGAACCATGTACCTAACTTAAACCAAATTTATTGTACTAAATTATGTCTGAATAAAGGCTATTATTATTTCTCTTTATTAAACTTAAAACTTATAAATTACATTTTTAAATATGTATAAAACAAAATATATATTTAAAAATATAAAAAATAGTAGACTACCGACACCGGTGGTTAGGGCTCCAAAGACAGGAACCTCCTCACCATACGGGCCGTGTCGAGGAGTTTCTGCATCAGTCCTTTGATCCAGCCGTCTAACGCAAGCCTCTTAAGGTGTTGATCGAGGCTCTTGGCTATTAATCCATGAGCAGATATGACAATCGAAACAATGATCGCCGAATCAACATCCCACATATCGACAACCTCGTGAGATAAATCCAAATATTTTAATTGTTTTTCTTTTCAAATTTCACGAGGTTCCCGTCATGAGGAACAGCGATATTGATAATCATTGCGCGGCGCTCTAAT
Source organism: Euplagia quadripunctaria (assembly GCA_963859945.1). Lineage (NCBI taxonomy): Eukaryota > Metazoa > Arthropoda > Insecta > Lepidoptera > Erebidae > Euplagia > Euplagia quadripunctaria. The sequence continues at coordinate 10,700,084 of OY982576.1, read as the reverse complement.
CGGTCTATCAGCACTATATTAGGCTTATTGGCAACAATAGTTCTGTCAGTGATGATAGATCGATCCCAATACAATGTGGCACGACCATTTTCGAGAACTGGGTCGGGCACATACCTGTAATAATGCACCTCTGAATTCACAAGATTGTATTTAAGGGCAAGTTGTTGATGTACAATTCTGGCCACTTGATTGTGTCTATGCAAATATTCCCCGTTGGCAAGACGAGAACATCCAGAAATAACATGCCTGATAGATTCACCGGGACAGTGGCATGCCCGATATACGTCCACCGTACCATCTTTCAAAATATATTTCCGATAGTTATTCGTCATAACAACTTCGTCCATAATTGCAAAGACAAAACCTTCGGTTTCTCCGAAAAGATCACCGAACCGTAGCCAAGATGTAGAGGCTTTAAAGTCTATATCAGGCCCATTGAGGGCCCGATAAAAACGACCATGAAGTTCTTTGCCCTTCCATACCTCCCTGCGATCATTAGTACTAAGTACTACAGGCTTGCGCCAGTTCTCTTTAGCCAGAGCGAGCGGAGTGAGTCCGTTGTCCACTGTGACCACATTACGATGCACTCCCACATCAGTATGAAGAAAATATTCTCTAAGGTTGTATATCTCGCGATTGTGTAGGGTCTTAATGTTTAAGAGTCCACGACCCCCAAACTTTCGCGGGATATACAACCTCATTACCGATGAACGTGGGTGGTGCATTCGGAATGCAGTCAGCAGTGTACGGACGAAAGAAGCGCTCCTGCAGCGCTTGTTTCATATGAGATTCAGGTATTCCCAATGACTGTGATATACCTAGATACTTGTAGCTTTCAGTGGCAGACAGAGATCTGAGTTTTGTTGAATCTGAAAGTTCGACTCCTTCAGATTCTACTATCACGCCTTTCTTTACATGCATGACTGCACACTTGTTCACACCAAATTCCATCTTGATAGAGTTACTAAAGTTTTCAGTCACCTTCAGTAACGCAATTGCAAATTAGTGGGGGCAATAAGTTTCAAATCGTCCATGTACAGAAGGTGAGATATAACTCGATCGTCTTTCTGCAACCTATAGCCTAGTCCTGAACCCTCTAACAGCGTACTGAGAGGATTCAGAGCTAGGCAGAACCACAAGGGACTCAAACTATCACCTTGAAATATACCCCGCTCGATCTTTATTGGTACATCGTTTGCCGCAATCTGCCGGCATCCTGGATAGCGAAGTGCCGTTCTCCACTGCCGCATACATGACTTCAAAAAAGTGCAAAGAGTTGTATCAATTTTGTAAAACTCTAGCACACTCAAAAGCCATGTATGTGGAACTGAATCAAAGGCCTTCTTATAGTCTATCCAACATGTCGCCAGATTCTTACGGTGATGACGTACCTGTTGGCTAATGGCCATATCTATGATAGAGAGCTCTTTAGTGCCACGGGTCCCGCTTCTACATCCATTCTGAGAAATAGATATGATCTAATTTTTATTTATATGTGTAGTAATTTTGAGTCTCAGAATAGATGTTAGAAGCTTAAACATAGTTGGTAGGCATGTAATTGGTCTATAATTTTTGGGATCTATGGCACTACCAGATTTATAGAGTAAGTGAGTTACGCCAGTTGTCAAAAATTGGGGTAACGAGCGGGAATCCAGTGCTGCTTGGAACTGAGATGCCAAACGAGCATGCGAGCTTCGGAACCATTTAAGCCAAAACTTGTGCAGTACGTCTGGTCCAGCCGATTTCCAGTTTGATAATGACTGGACTGCACAATTTACGTCACTTGTGGCTATGGAAATTGGTTCCATTACTTGTATAGACTCGCATGAGCGCCCGACATCTCGTATCCAATCACCTTCTGAATGAGTGACAGGCACCGACCAGATGTTACGCCAAAATGCATTTGTAACATCATCATCTGGGAAATGCCCGTCACTCACATAGGGATTCGATTGTTCCCATTTTCTGTAAACCCACCTCTCATTTCTTTGGAACATACGATTCTGATTATACCGATCTGTTCGCTTTTTGTATCTTCGAATCCTATTTGCCCATGCATAAACTTTCTGCTTTAGAAAGTCTATGCACTCTGTGACACATGACATATATTGTTGAGGACTAATGTCAGTCCCCAAGAATGCCTGTTTCTCAAAGCTCATCACTCTCGGCCGCGTATTACCCGATCTAAAGCAGATTAGCTTACCGATGAGTGTCCTGGCCTCAGCAATACGACGCTCGATTCTGCACTGCCAGGCTGGCACAGCAGGCTTGGGTCGAGTAGTAGCGGTATTTACAGAGAAATGTACTCTAGCTACTCGACATGCTGCGACAGCCTCGCACAGTAGAGAATAGAGTGTGTATCACTAAGATCTTCGCTATTGTCTAAATAGTCAGGCAATAACGAATTAAAGGCACACACCTGCGCTATATTTCGTCTATGAATGGGCAAACGGGATAAATGGGGTCTATTACTGTGGTTCACAAACCGGTATTTCAGAATCGCATCCTCCAAGGCGCTCCTTAACCTTTCGTTGTATTGGGTACTTACAGATATAGCTTCACTATCCACAATTTCATCAACATGTAATTGCGGTGCCAATTGTGGTGTGTGATTGGTCACCAAACCCACAACTTGCGATGAAGAAGAGATAACAAATCTATTCCATACGTCAGAGCGTAGCCTCTCAAGTACGGTATCATCCAGGTGACAGCGTTGTATAGCCCGTACCTGATCCGAGAGTCGTTGTGCTGATACGTTGACAGCTGGTTCAAGCTCCTGAAACAGAGGCAGTAATCGAACACGGTACGCAGTAAGGTTAGTTCCCAACTCTGTAGCCCGATAATATGCCCGCATGACGTTTTCATTCATTGAATAAGTCCATTTCATGCGGCGCACATCACCACCGGCAGCGGGAGCCCTATTCGAGGTCAGTGGTCCTCGGGGTCCTAAGCAGGATGGTGGCCGGCCTCTCCCCTGCCGACGCACAGGTGTTGGCGACGTCGCTGGAGCTTGAGCTCGACGCCTCGTTGTTTGCCGATCTTACCGAAGAGTGTATTGGCAGCTGTGAGGCAGAGCTGTGCGACAAGTCCGGGGATATTTGTTGTGCAGTCCTCTGTCTGGCTTGATATCTTGTAAGCATTTTATTTTATTGTAATTAATTATTGGGCTATTGTCTTATATGACATCTGTCATTTTCTTTGAAATTTTTTTTTCTGAACTTTTGCATGTTGTGTCTGTGTTTTTTTAAATATATTTTAGGAATCCGTTTCCAAATATTTGTTTTGTATTTATTTTACAATTTATTGCGATGTATACAATATGTTTATCGATATAATATTTTCTGTAAGATAATATGACGCTTACAGGTTAGTTGCCAGTTGCCAGGTTATTAGGGGCAAACCATAATAGATGATAACACAGTTCAAAGAGTATACAAACACTTGACACAGTTCGCTATTTAATAAAAGTAAGTTAATAGACATTATTTTAACTGGTTATACCAGTAACACAATGCTATTGGTCGATTGATAAATATTGATGTATAGTGGGGTTATAAAAGGGTAGGAATAAGTGGAGAACTATTACTTTAGTGCGGATAGAGGTATGAACGATTTGGCAGTTATTGTTAGTTAGTGATTTTTATAGTTTATATCGCTGGCTGTGAGACTGTTTCTAACTTTGTATCTGCTCTGTGGTTTCTAGCAAAAGGCATATATTCGGTTCTGTGATAAAGATATCTTCAAGTAGGTACCCTCATTATTCTGAGTGTGGGTCTGACACACTGTAAGCAAGGTAGTAGTAGAGTGAAGATTATGGAGCGAGAAACATCCACGTTGAAGACCATAGAGGCGTTAGTAAGACGACATCAAAAGACTGGTGGAAACAAAGTGGATAGAAACCGCTCTAGACTGAGATAGATGACATAAACTGAAGGAGACCTACGCTTGGCTGTTGAAAATGGCTAAAGAAGAAGAACAGTCCTCATTTAATTAAGTGTTAAATGAGACTAAAAGATTAGATTGTTCATTATTTTGAGATTGTTATTAGTTTTTAATTGTAAAACTAAACATAAGTAAACGATTTGACTATAGCAAAGTATGATGTCACAAGTTGGTATTTCATACAATATTGTTCTACAGAAAGCACAGTTTTGACGTTTAATGAAGAGAAAACGTAGTTCAAAATTATTTTCTTATTAGTTTTATATGACATTTAATGACGATAACCGAAATACGTAGTACCTAACTACTACTCCTTCATGATGTACTTACCTACCTACCAGTTCTTGTGTGGTGCCGAGCAGAATATACCAGCATACCAGTTCCCAAAACGGTTGATCAGTTGGGTGAGTTTGTGAAGTCGATTTTAAGTATAATATGGTGGTTATTCAACTATTAACTAAACTATATTCATATTGGCAACATTTAAGACTGTCACGTTGACATGTACGGATTCTAACTTATTCTTTTCTCTCGATTCTGTCAAACAAATCGGAAACATGGCTGAGGTTTGTATATTGTATTATTAATGTAATCCACATTTATGCACATAATCGTTCGTGGTTAATGATCTAATTTTACAGTGCTATCATAGTGTGCTCTTAAAAAATATTAAACCTACGTTATTTTCGTGAAGTGAGGAACAATGTTTACGTTTTACAGGTCGATGAAACTCTTAAGAAAAAACGTACCTTCAGGAAGTTTACCTTCCGCGGAGTTGATCTCGATCAACTACTTGATATGCCCAAGTGAGTATTGCATTATATTTTGAGTACCATTCCATAAATACGACAATATTAAAAAAACGTAGGTATTTTTCGGCCTAATCGCGGATTAGTTTAATGTTCTAACGCTCTACACAACGAATAGTTTGTAATTTAATCACTTTTCGCAGAATCCGTTGTATAAAAACTACTACTCGTAATCTAAGGTACCTATGGTAGATGTTTCATAACTACTACTTATTCATAACCTAACAATGTATTTTCCAGTGAACAACTCATGGAACTCATGCACGCCCGCGCCCGTAGGCGATTTGCCCGTGGCTTAAAGCGCAAGCCGATGGCTTTGGTTAAGAAACTCCGACGCGCCAAGAAAGAAGCCCCTCCAAATGAGAAGCCGGAGATTGTAAAGACCCACTTGAGAAACATGATCATTGTTCCCGAAATGGTTGGTTCAATAGTCGGTATCTACAATGGAAAAACTTTTAACCAGGTGAGTAAACAAGGCTCTAATCTAATAACAGGTCTTTAAAGATGTTATTATTATCATCATCTTGATTAAAATTTGTAACTATACAGTAGACTTGGTAATCATTATCTTTTGGTTGGTAGAAAGACTTGCACTTGACTATTTTAATGTATAGATGAGTGTAATGATCTCCATGGTTTTAAAAGTAAATTTTAAAGAGTCTATTGAAAACAGCTTTTAAAGTTTTCTATTGTGGTTGTTCATCTCTATGAACAATCTGCCTCTGCAGATGATAATATTTGCCAGGTTACTGACAAAAAAGATAAATATTTTGTCAGTTTAAAATGTGAAATTAATGACTTTGTATTAAATTTATTGTTAAAACTATCATTTCCAAACCACATTACAAACTATTTTGTGTTTTATTTTGTGATTTAGAACTTTAAGGTAATGAAATTTCCACTACTAAACTTGGTTGTTGTTGGTAGTAATAGATAATGCTACCTTTAGAGTGCTTTTGCTAGTGTAGGTATTGTCTGACCATCTTTTGCAACATCCTCGCCAATATTTGTATTCTTTGTATGTCCCTGTATGTCTATTCTTGTATGAAATATGTGCATCAGGTAATAGATCTGTAATCTCTGGCTGATTAATTAACTTTAGTTCTAATCAAGTTAGACTTAAGTAATATGTCGCTGGTTTGCGAAAATAGCGACGGAACTAAAAATGATTGATTTTAGAGAATGGCAATGTTTTGTGATTTCCGCTAGAGTATTTTGTTCTAAATATATAATGAATTTGTCGTTTTCTAACGAATGTTAGCACGAAATCGGCGTTGCATCTCTGTTCACCACAAAATATCAAAGGTTTATGATCATTTGGCGCACTTAGTTCAATTCGACTGAATTTTGAATTATGTCGATATTCTCGCAAACCAGCAATGTGTCACATCCACACAATATGATACATTATTTATTAGAGTACTTGAAACTAATACCTATTTTCGAGATTTACTTGTTCTGTGATCTAGCCCATACAATATGGTGGCTTAGTCCTGTTATTAATAAATATTGCATTCCCTAGCCCTGCACTGTTTGACCTCTTCTAAGCACATGTCCTGTAAGAAGAGCTGTGCCTATTTGTCAGGATGTTTCATCAGCTGCATGGTCTACACAGCCCTGTACCACTGTTCCCAATTTTGTGCATGTCTTTAAGTAATACATTCTATGAGAGCTATAAATTAATCCCATGAATAAAAAAAAAATCTTAAACATAACAAACCTGTAGTTATACTCTGTCCATTCATTTATTTTCTTTTAATAGTTGCTTGAGAAGGTAACTGCCAGAGTTTGTGAAAGTAAACTTTAAAATGTGCAGTTAATAAATATTATAGACTACCTATTTTCATTTGATTATACTATGTATAACCATTCATAGACATTATGATATTGTACATGTAGTATATTTATTATATTTGCAATAAATAACATCAAAATGTTGAAATTTCAGTGTAAACTTACAAATGAAATATAACACATACTAGATTCGTCACATACGTCTTTAGTAACGTTAATAATAATTTATTATGTATAGTATATTAAAAGTGGGTAATAAAATTTATTAAACAAATTCAGTATTTTAGGTAAAATCACTTTTTTAATCATATTAAAACTTCCTCCTACTTATTGAACCATCTAAAACTATACTACACACACTAGCAAAGAACTTACAGAGGTATCTATAGTCAACAACACCTTATAAAAAGTGTTTTGTTTCTTTTTGATCAAGTCAACATCAAGTCAAAAATGTTTAATGAAAATGGTTTCTTCAATTTCCAGGTTGAAATCAAGCCCGAGATGATTGGACATTACCTTGGCGAGTTCTCTGTTACATACAAGCCTGTAAAGCATGGTAGGCCCGGTATTGGTGCCACCCACAGTTCCAGGTTCATCCCACTCAAGTAGAGAGTGGCCTGACCACTACCTAGGCTTAAGTCTAATACGAAAATGTGCACACTTATACAATAAAAGTACATGTGTGTTATATATATTTGTTTTATTTTAATCTGCGAGTTACCTAACCAGTAACGGCCTATTTTTGTATCAGTCAAAATGGAAGGAGTTAGTTTTGGTTTTGCAACCTACATAAATGTACATAAAAAAAATTACAATGTTAATACTAATAGTTACTTGTGCCGTTGTTTATAGTATCATATATGTTAATTCAGGTCATAAATTGTACTAATTTTCATCCAAATCCTTTCAGCCGTTTTTGGGTGAAATACTTGTAACAAACGTTATCCATCCATACACCCTCACAAGCTCTAGATAATATTAGTAAGATTATTATGAATAGGCAGGCATACATAATAATTTAACAAATCAAAATGGAGGGACCAGATGAATAGAATAGACTACTAACAATTAATGTCTTACCTATTCAGTATAATAATAATTAATACTCTTTATTGTACACCAAAAGCAAAGCAAAACAAATGTATAGAGAAGAAACAGAAATGCCCAATGGGCAAAAAGCAATGTCGTCCAGGCAACCGTTGAATGGAATAATTGAAGTCGTAGGTTGGAATAGATAGAATGATTTAGGGTGAAGAACTTAATTTATTTTATTTTATGCAAAAGTTACAACTACTAATGAGAGCACAGCAGATCGTTAGTAGGAGTATGTCAAAATACAAGTTTCCGATAATAAAGAAAAAATATGGATCAAAATTACTAACAGTAAACAGCAAAAGATTTAATAAGTTATGTAGGATGACTGATAGTTCAAAATAGTATGCGTACAAGTTAATCGCTAGTCTTCAAAAAACAAATTACATAAACGCTTTTTTAGCGTAGGTATAGTAGTGGTACCTACCTACTATACGTAAGCACATATAGGATGATAGCTAGGTAGGTACTTCATAACAGATGCACTACTCCCATACAAAAGCGAAAATATCTACGTTATAATAGCTTAAAAAATTTAAATAATAGTATCTGGCGTTAGCTGCAACCAAAAATATATCTTGTGTACACTTTTCGAATGTTGAGAACCGCGCGACAATCGTGTGTGTAGAGATTAGGAAGACTAGAAATAATATCCTATATACTATTGTAGGATGCTTTATTTCCTCTCTGAAATTCATATTTTTAATTTCAAAAAGTACTGTGAATATTCACAAATATTAATTATTAATTAATATATTAAAAGTGTTTTATGATGCACTGGTCAGAAGGCACCTAGAGCATAATGCTGTCATAGGAGCACCTCATGAAGCGAAAGATAGGGTTATGCTAGAGCGTGTTCAAGATAAATTCACGAGGCACTTGTATTATAAGCTCTACGGGGTATACCCGTTTTATCCACTAATGTACCCTACACTGTTTGTTATCGGAATGGTCGGGTAAAATGAGCTCAGAGTACGACGGGATTTTGCGCTGGCAGAACACCTAGTAAAACTACTGCGTGATGTAGCAGATAATCCAGGAGTGCTGTACTGTGTTTCTATTCAGTTTAAAATTTTATTAAGAGGTACTAGAAGCGGATGATTATATCCTTCTAATATTATAAACGTGAAAGTTTGTGAGGATGTATGGCTGTATGTTGCTATTTCACGCAAACCCTACTAAACCGATTGCAATGAAACTTGGTATGTAGATAGCTGGAGACCTGGATTAACACATAGGCTACTTTTTATCCCGATATCCCTACGGCATCGGGACTTACGCGGGCGAAACCGCGGGGCGCAACTAGTCATTAAATTTTTATGGACGGGGGAGGGAGGGGTGAGGGGGGGCAAAAACGATGGGAATCTCCATTTGATAATATATTATTATCTAGAGATGTCGTTACGAGTATATTGTGCCCACCTAAGCCATAACTGCGAAAACAATATATTACATAAAGAAGAACTGTGTAAATAGTGTTCTTAAAAGTGTGCACGAATATTAACAAAGTATTATTTAATTTTCAACATCAATTAAAAGCATGTGTGTCTTGTTATACAAATGTGTATCCATATCGTTGGGGTTAATAGAAGTGCATTACCCATCGGCATTGCTCATCATGCTTGGGTGAACATGGACGAACCAGCTGTAACCGGAGCTAGCTGCCGCAAGCCGCACATCTCCAACTTCGTAGCCGTTAAGATCATTACCGATGACGTCTTGGTTGCTAACTGTCGATGTTTTTGGTTGTGATACCTAGTTGGCAAATGAAAAGTTACAAATTGTAATTTGTAGAAATAATTTACATAGTTTAAGAAATATGTACCCAGGTATAATGTTAAAGATCTTTCTCGTATTATTTATAACTTTGAATAATTATATATATGTATATGCAACAATAGTCTGCTCTTGGGACTCGTCGGAGTCGTGAAGTTGTTTATTTTACTGCTAATGCCAAAGTAATGGCTAGGCATAGCGTCATTCTGGCCCAATTGAACACCAGCGTGTCAGGCTTTCGTCTGACACAATGCTGAATTGGGTCCGTTTTTTGGTACTACTTTGGTACTATTTGTATGTGGGAGAGCCATGCTTCGGCACGTATGGGCTGGCTCGACTCCGCTCGATACCACAGCCTCACAGAAAACCGGTAGTGAAGCAATGCTAGCATTGCATTTCGCCGCGTGAGTAAGGTTACCGGAGGCCCTAACCCTTCCCTCTCCCCTATTCCCATCCTTCCCCTCTCCCCTTTTCCTACTCTTCCCCACCTTCCCCCTTTTCTCCTACTCCCACCTTAAAGGGCGGCAACGCACTTGTGACTCTCGAGTTACAAGTGCCCATGGGCGGCGGTAGTCATTTACCATCAGGTGACCCGTCTGCTCGTTTGCCCCTATACCATAAAAAAAAAAATGGTAATCATAGCTGGAAAATTGTTTATATTTTTTGTTGCCATAAAATAAACATTTCTTTCTTTCTTTCTTTCTTCTTCTTCCTTTATTTTGCGACCACCAAAGGCATTGCCGACACCAGAGGCCAGTGTAGAAATTACGATTTTCCACGTTTACAGAAACAACAATATCAAAATCGAACGGCGGAAAAACAAATGAAAAGCTGTCCTTAATAAAACTGAAATGAAAGTTAGTTGATAGATTGATAGACTGGCCTGTTGGTCTAGTGATTAGTGATCCTGACTGCTGAATTAGAGGTCGTAGGTTCGATTCCCACCCAGTACAAATAATTGTGTGATGAGCACGATCATTTGTTCTGTGTCTGGGTGTAATTTATCTAAAATATGTATGTATTTAGTAATATATAAGCATGTTTATCAGCATTCTGTTTACCATAGTACAGGCTCTGCCTAGTTTGGGATCAGACGGCTCCATGTGAGATGAGTCAAATTATTATTGTTATTGTATTACAAAATTAATTTAAATTTTGAATTCTAGGGAAAATTAAAAATATCCATCAGAAGACAAGCAGTATTTGAATTCGCTAATTCATAGGTATTGTTTTCACACCATACGTGCTTCCATCATTAGAGAACAGAAGCCGAACGACAGGTCGTTAGAGTGCCTTTAAATACTGAGCAGAATTTATAGTACCTAGTATGACATAATAATATGAAATCATTAAATATCTACAGATTCCCAAAGAGTTCCTAATTCGAAATTTAAATAAAATTTTCATCGGCTGCTTTTCTTTCTGGCCTATTCTAAAAACTTTCAGTGTGACCCACGTATTTAGGAGTGCTTAAGTTCAAACAAGATAGAATAGGTTTTTCTTTGAGTTTAACTTTTAATATTTTGGAGGTACTTAGGTACTGGAGATAACTTTAACTTTGCCTTTTTAAGAATATTTAAAAAAGGGTTCGCCTATGACAATATTAATTGTCTGAAGTATGTCAATGATTTGTGCTTATTCTGTTTGTGTGATTCTCGGTAAGTCGGCGACAGGGTACGAGTACGGGTGCCTTAAATGGACTTGATAATGACTAAAGTAGACATTACAGTATGTTGTCAGTTTTTTATCTATTCTAGGTACCTTGCTTAAAATCATGAAACAAGAACCTTCATATTTTGAATACAAAATGGAGAAAATATTAAATTATACCCAATTAAAAACATCTTAGATGCCCCATGTTTTCGAACTTTTGACAAACTCAGTAGTTCATTCGACTGCCACGTCAAGGGTCGCGGGTTCCATTCCCGCTCAGTGCAAAATAATTGTATGCATGAATATGACTATATACATTGGTCAGAGTGTTTCTATGTATTAAAAAAAAAAGTGTGTGTGTGCAATTCACACACGGCAGAAGTGAAACTTCAGAAAAGTAGTCTACGAGAGAGTGAGAAATAAAAAGTAAAATCAACACAAATAATTTAATAATGTTAATAAATTTAATATTAGATAATTTATATAAAATTATTGGTCAAATTAACACAGATGTGATAAATAATTAACATAAATTAATTAACCTACGAATTTTAATACGCAAATGCACAAAACGTCAACGTGGTGTATCACTCACGTATGATACACGTGAATGATACACCACGTTGACTATGACGCATTTTCAACAAAGATTATAGGAAACACTAATCCTATTTATGAATATGTTAGTCTCTTTTTGGTGTCGCTTTTTCTTTTCATCGAATTTTCAAATCACTACAATTCTAAAGATGTATTTTACATAACATGTATTTTTATTGAACACTTATTTCATTCACAACGAATTTCATTTTTTTAAATAAAAAATATATTATAATATTTACAATCACAAAACTCGAAAGTACCTAGGTAGATGAAATTGAAATACTGTGGGCGGGCAGCATTAAGAGATTGAGCGAGTAATTCAAACAGAGAAACAAAAATGGAGACAGATCCTGCGTATTGTTATGGATGCTGTCCTGTATCTGTTGACAAACTGTCGTTCTTTTCGTGGGTGCCACGAAGCCCCTAGCGAGCTCACCACACAATATCCTCAGCCCGGGCAAGGAAACTTCAGAAATAAAATTTTCCTGCTCTCCAAACATTATTCAACTCTTAAGTGTCAATTAGAAAACTTAAAAAAGGGACAAGTATCATATTTATCAAAGACAATACAGAAATTAAATTAAATTAGAAAATTAAAAAGAAATTAAATTAAATTATTGATATAATGGCAAAAACAGTTAGAAATACCATTCCAAACGACATCAAAGAAGCCAAGCACTACACAATATTGTTCAACTGCACTCCAAATGTGTCGCATAGATACAGAACAAATGAGCCAGGTCATTCGCTATGTAAAAAAACTGGTGATATGTGTGAAATAAAAGAAAGTTTCATTGATTTCATAGAAGTTGCTGGAAAGACAGGAAAGTACATTTGTCAAAAGATTGTGGAAAAATTTATATTTGATGATTTAGAAATTAGACAATGCAGTGACCAATCTTATGATAATGGGTCCAATATGGCTGACACCTATAACGGAGTGCAAGCCAGGATTGCAGAAAGAATTTTAAACTTATTCTGAACTTAACGATTTGGGAAAATATTCTCCGTGAAATCAATCGAAGATGCCAAATTATAGTATTACAACTAGAGATGCGCCGAATAGTGGTTTCACCGAATAACCGAATACCGAATATTATTCGGTTCAACCTTTACCGAACCGGATATTCGGCAGAATTATTCGGTTTACCATTACATTGTTTTGCCGCGTATAAATGTTGATTTAAAGTTTAAAAATAAATATTGTTTTGAGGCTTAAATTCAATGTTGATTTAAGGTTTAAAATAAATGTTAACTATACTAACTATAGGTTAAGAAATAAATATGTTTTCTTTGACTTATAATCACTACATAGTATAAAACAAAGTTGCTTCCCGCTGTCCGTCTGTCCCTATGTATGCTTAAATTTTTAAAACTACGCAATGGATTTTGATGCGGTTTTTTTAATAGATAGAGTGATTCAAGGGGAAGGTTTATATGTATAATACATGCATAATATACTAGAGAAACACTGATAATTTTAGAGGTTTCTAATGTGATGTCATAAATAAATACATTTTTTTGCGCTTACATTGGAAACGCTGACTGAACCCTACGAAATAGATCAAAATAATGTATTACGGAATTGTATATCTTAAAAAGATCAATAAAAAAGACCCTTTTATTCCATGGGCCCCGTCGTGGTCCACCCCCTGGCGCGTCTATCGTGGTTAACTCGGTCCTCGTACCGGTTCAGGCCCACATAAGGTATCTGGGCCTGATCCTCGACGGTAGGTGGCTCTTCGACGAGCACTTCCGACAGCTTGCTCCGAAGCTGGTCGGCGCTGCGTCCGCCCTTGGGCGACTCTTACCCAATTTGGGCGGACCCAGTGTCGCTACAAGACGGCTGTACACGGGGGTTGTCCGGTCAATGGCACTGTACGGTGCACCGGTGTGGGCGGGAGCTCTGATCGCCCAGAATAGGGCACGCCTCTGGCGCCCTCAGAGGGTTATGGCGGTTAGAGCCATACGCGGCTACCGCACCGTGTCGACGGAGGCGGCGTGCGCGTTGGCCGGGACTCCCCCATGGGATTTGGAGGCGGAAGTGCTCGCCGAAGTATATCGGCGAACGGCTGAGTTTTGTGCGGGAAGCTGCAGTCGGCCCCCGCCCGAAGAGGTACGCGAATGGCGTGAGGCCGCTCGCCGAGCCACCATGGCTCGTTGGTTGTCCCGGCTGGAGGCTCCACGTGCTGGCTTTGCCGCCGTGGAGGCGCTCCAGCCGGTCATCGTCGAGTGGGCAGGGCGGCAGCACGGGACCCTTTCCTTCCGACTGACGCAGGTTCTTTCCGGGCACGGCTGCTTCGGGAAGTACCTGCACTCGGTCGCTGGGAGGGAACTGAGTCCCGCCTGTCACCACTGCGACTGCAGTGAGGACTCGGCTCAGCACACGCTGGCGGTTTGCTCCGCCTGCGTGGCGCAGCGTTGGGCCCTCACTCCAGTCATCGGAGGGGATCTCTCGCTACAGGCCGTCATACGCTCCATGGCCGGTAGTGACAGGAATTTTACCGCGGCCGCGACCTTCTGTGAGGAAGTCATCTCGCAGAAGGAGGCGGCGGAAAGGGTCCGTCAGGACGACCTCCACTCGGACCTAATTCGCCGCTGGACGAGACGGGTTTTCCCCTCCACCCGCTTTAGTGGCCCCCCGCGAGGAGGCGGCGTCCGCGTGTGCCTGGAAGTCGCCTAATTGAGAGGTTTTTTACCCGAAGGTGGTGCCCGCGCTTTTGCGGGCAGACGCTGGGAGGGTTCCGGATGTCTTAATAAAAGCAGTTCCCGGATCCCTCCTACTCAAGGCGCAGTACGGCACACCGTGTGGTTTTAGTCCGAAAACCCCGGTGGGGTAACGGCCCGAGGGGGTTTCCACACGCGCAAAAAAAAAAAAGGTTTAGATGTAATTGCCATGTTGAATTTTTTTTTAACTATAACCTGGTAATGGTGCTGAATACAGGTGCATAGGTTATGTTTTGACCTCTGATGACATTTACTCATAGGTATACTTTGAGTTAACCAATCAGCGATGAGGTGCGAGAGATGCATGTAAATTGCTGTCCTCTTTCTCTTTCTACCGACGTCGCCAGATTATCGCTTGCTCCCCGCCTCTAGCTATACCTCTATGGTATTCATTCAGCATCATTGTAAATCCAAGATGGCCGCCGCCACACAAGACCGTGCTGGCCTCTAAGGTGGGAGTAGGGGAAGAGGGAGAGTGCGGGTAGGGGGATAAGAGGGGAAGAGGGGGAAAGGGAAGGGTTACGGCCTCCGGTAACCTCACTCACTCGGCGAAAAGCAATGCATTGCTTCACTGCCGGTTTTCTGTGAGGTCGTGGTATCACTCCGGTCGAGCCGGCCCGTACGTGCCGAAGCATGGCTCTCCCACAGTTGTATGGCTCTCCCACAGTTAAATCTCTCTCTTAATCACATTATAATATACCTAACTAGATTATTTTCGATTTGACACACTAAGTAATCGTCTTAAACTTCACTGCAAATGTCTAAGACATTTCTATCATATGCACACTTTTTCACACAGTTTATGTTGATTAAAGCACTTGTAATACTGAAAAAAAAAAATTACGTGGAGACGGTGGGATTTTGGGGCCGGGTATATTTTAAATTTATGTTATACCTTTTTTGTATATTAGCATCATTACAAACTTTCACATTTACGGTATCAGTGAGATGGTTTACAAAGTACTGTTTGCAATATCTAATTATCTAAAAAACGTCTTTTTATGCTTACATATGCAAATAATTATTTATTATTTGTATATTTGAACAATAAAGACATGACCAATTAAGCTAAATAACATACAAATTTATAGCACCACCATTCATTTCTCGACTGCCTGTTTCAGAGCGTGCCTAAACGATGAAGTCAGAACATCGAAACTGCCGCTAACTGGAAATGAATCTAATATATTAATAAGTGAAGAAAATTCTTTGTACTTACTTATTTCTTTTTAAGATTTATATACAGGCTGTAAGAATGTGCCGAATTCTGAAATAGTGAATTCAGTTGATCATTCTGAGTCGAAAATCATTGGAATTTTCTGCAGGAAAATTCTTAAGTATTTTTTTTTTAATTTTACATTTTTTTTATTGAAAGTAAAATGACAATGAGGAAACAGTACAGTTTACCGAAAAAAATCTATAAATACACATACGGCCAAAAACTGCAACGTAATCCATCAAACAACATTTAATGCAATGAATTGGCCTGACGGCGATGAACGTTTAAGGTAATTAACCGTACCGCACCAAAATTATACTTGCCTATGTTTGTAACGTTTACATTGCGTAGCGCCAAATGAAATTAATGATTAATAAAGTATACTAGTTGACCCGGCAAACGTTGTTTTGCCATATAAGTTATTTCTAGTGAATATATTAGTAGTTGAATAAAAGGACTATAACTGAAAGAGGAATGGAGCGCTGTGGACGATAACGGCCTATAAAAATAACAAAACACCAACCATTAATTTTTATGTACTTCATTAACTTAACTGACATATTTAAAGTTTGATGTCTTAAAAATTAAATGTAAATTATCTTATCTTAAATTATATACATTATCTTAAATTATGATAATTAAAAAAAAATTAATATCAATCTTGAAGAGCAATCGAGTGTAAGATGTTTTTTGTCAGTCAAAGCCAACGCAAACAAATTGGATGGTTTGCCCACACGAGAACATGCCACGTATAATTGTCCAAATCTAAGCCACAAACAGACATCGTTTGGCCTTGCGACTTATTGATTGTCATTGCGAATGCCAATCTAATTGGAAATTGAACGCGTTTGAATTCTATTTGCACTTCTGTGGGAATCATTGGGATTCGTGGCAGCAATACATTTTCGCCTCGGAACTTGTCATTCAAAATGCATGAAATGTCGAAGCTAGACAATGGTTTTCATCATTTGTTTAATGACTAATCGCATGCCACTGCAACAGCTGTGGTGGGTTCAAATTCCGAAGTAAAATAACCGGAGATCCAACTTTCAGTTGTAGATGGTGTGGTGACAAATCCCTGGCAAATCCAATGAGTTCAAAAACTCTATTGGATAATTTACAGCTTCATTGGCATCGCAAACTGTATCGATCGATTTGCATGACACCAAGTCGCCTGGCAACAACTGTTGTGTCTTGAAATTTAAATCGTCGACGTCCACGGTTTTTCCTGCCAAAATGACTCTTACTGCCAGCCACTCATGATTCATGTATTGTGTATGTACGTCAGAAAATATGCGGTCGATGAGAGTACTTTGCGAATTAATGATTGTGCAGAAATCGGTCGATAATTTTATGCATCCAGTATTTTTATGGATAGCGACTTTTCCATCGCCGATATTATGAGATCACTTAATTAACTGAAACAACCGAGAACTATCTTCAGAAATTATTAATAAAATGAGAATAAATAATGATAGCACTGCAAATATATGACAAATTTACTGTTAGAACAAATTTAACATGAGAGTTGCACTGAGAAAGTATAACGTCACTGCTACGATCGATACACAAATAATAATAATGGCCTAAAAACTGTGTAGGAAGTGAGAAAGCTTATTGTGTGAGAGAGACAGGGGCCCCGCTTTTTTCTCACTGCTACTCCGTGCTGTTTAGTGGGAGAGAGGTGACACCTGTAGACGCCTGGCTGGGATAACTAATCGATTGATAATTGATCAGTTATCGACCACTGAGAGAGGAAGATTTCAACTTTAAAGTTTCAATATCGACTGGACGGCAATCGATTATAACAATGGCACTTTCTGTTTTCACTGGTTTTTTTTTTAATTTTTCGTACGACAATGATTAATCAATTGCCATCTTGCAACCTTATTGCGCATCTGTGGATGAAAGTAAAAATACTAATATCGCTATTAAAAAAAAGGTTGGTGGTAGAAGGGTGAAAATTTAGGGTTATAAGTACTTTTTGATGCCAAATCATAAAAAAATAAAAAAAAATCTGGGCCACCCTTATCACCTACGGGTAAAAGAAATCTTTTAACTCGATTTGTTTAAAAATCTTTTTTAAACAAATAGACCAAAGGGGTCCTTACGGAGACTGCGAATTGGTAAACGAAAGCTAGAACACACCCCAGTCATCTGGCTGGGAGGCGACTAACGACCTGAGGACGGTAGTTGCGAGAAATTGAATGCAGAAGGTGGAGGACTGGGTGCTATGGCGCACGTTGGGAGAGGCCTATGTCCAGCAATGCACTTCAATAGGCTGATTGATTGATTGATATTTATCGTCAATGTTGAAAATTATCATGTACCATTTTTTACATTAGTCATTTACAGCCCATCGTGCTTTAAATAAGTGATGCACCATTGGTCTCTCCATCTTGGGTAGTATAACTTTTACATCACTTTTTAATATGTTATTCTGCTTCCAAAAATATTTTTGTAATAATTAAGCGGCGGTACCGTAATGGCTAAGGACTTGCGATTAAGTGGTTGCGGGTTCGAACCCCACCCAGTGCACTACCGACGTGAACCCACTACTAACACAAGCACTTAGCTTAGCTGGAGGGGTTAACAAAAAAATCTTATAAAAAAACTAGTCAAACTAATAGGCTTAACTTTGTAGGATTTGTGTGATTGTAAAAAACAGTAGAATAAATACGTTTAAAGTAATTATATAAAAAAATCAACTAATACACATTCAAAAGTATTTGGTCATGCCTGAATAGAAGAATGCTTTACTTTTAAATAAATAGTAAATAGAGGAAATATGATATATCATATTTAGGGTTGCTAGAATGCTAGTTATAACTAGCATTCTAGCAACCCGCCCCGGCTGCGCACGGGTAGAAGATACATCTTCAACAATCATTATCGTATTTATACCTAAAGCTTCCTCATGAATCGCTCTAACTATTGGTGAAACCGCATGAAAATCTGTTCATTAGTTTTTGAGTTTATCGCGAACAGATAGACAGACAGACGCGTCGGGGGGCTTTGTTTTATAATATGTAGTGATGTAGTGATTTCCTGCGCTATAATCTTTAGATACATATAGTTACTTGTAAATACAAAGGAAGCCAATGGAATTGGTTTCATACGTATACTAGTGTATACGTATGAAACCAATTCTAGTAACACGATTTCGGCAGTGACAGCACTGCCAAAGTTCTAGAGTAGGTAAACATAGTTAACTACATATTGGTATTTTGCTAACCGGGAATGTGTTGGACGAGTGATTTATGAACGGCACGGTTTCATAGACATACGTGTATGTTGCAGATATATATCCGAAGACTACAAATATAAGATAAAAATATTCATGTTTTGTTTATGATTCAGTTATGGTGTAAATAATATTCGATGTTGATTGAAATATACACTATACAATAAATATACGAAATGGTATAAAGTTGGAATAACGTGAAGAATACGGTCGTTAAAACTGGTGGCAATCTCGTCCTAACTAGAACAAATAATTGTTGTAATTAAAAAGTGGCGTCTGTAAGGGCGCATGGTGCGCACTGTGTTTATAAAGAGTCGAGGCAGAGGCTTCGTGGGCTTTGGTCGGTCGAGCTGTGTGTCTCGTCGCACGCGCCTTTCTTAAACTCGCGATTTTCCGCCTCGCGAAACTCGGCGCTCTTTATGAAATATTATCTATGTCTTTTTGTGGCCAGTTCCTTAAAAACAATAAATAAACTTTAAATTATAAGCTTGTTCTATATATATACTGTAAGATACAATTTTAACATAAGTGACTTTCCTGTGTTGTGTTAAACCTGTTGACAATTTTATCTTTGGAAGGACGTTTCCTGCAGCGCTAATATTCTTAGGTAAGGAAAGAAATCGAGTTCGTTATCTGTTTGTTTTACGTTTATTTGTTACGTGTATTGTTGAATGTTTCAATGGTAAGTAGTAAGTAACAGCTGTTCATTCGAGACGGTTGCATTAATTCAAAGACCCGTTTAATCTTAATTTGTTTGAAAAGTATGTGTATTGAAAATATAGGAATTAAGTGATTGAATTTTCTAACATATATTAATAAGTTACTCAGAATATAAAAAAAATCCTAAAATACTTTATTTAGATTTAGATTTTTTACGTGACATTCCTTTGCTATGTTTGATGTTTGTAGTGTAGTGATCATAAGCTCCCAATTTTTTTTTCGTTTTTTTTTGGGATTTGGAAACAACACTATAACGATATTATAGTAAACCATAGGTATAATCATACCAGTGACAGTGAGTTTCTTACATTTAATATTGTTTAAACAAATCACAAAATAAAATTGATAGTGCTTTACTGTGACACTGTGATTAACAAAATTTTATCAGACAGTCAAAACATTCGTAGCATCACGGCATGTAAGTAATTGCAATGAGTACCCACGACTATTGCACTGTTAATAAATTAATTATCATTAGGTATAATTCTCCTTGGACTTAAAAAATTTTGGATCGATTTTGAATCCAGCCTAAACCGGTATCTAACCGGTTTTTACAAGAGATATG
Source organism: Euplagia quadripunctaria (assembly GCA_963859945.1). Classification (NCBI taxonomy): domain Eukaryota; kingdom Metazoa; phylum Arthropoda; class Insecta; order Lepidoptera; family Erebidae; genus Euplagia; species Euplagia quadripunctaria. The sequence continues at coordinate 10,679,943 of OY982576.1, read as the reverse complement.
TAGGTACTGAAACTTCCATTTAATTCGGTAAATATTATCTTCCATATGGGGCATACTAGCGTCAACCGATTTGGGATTTAACGTATTTTAGGATTTTACTTTTTGGCATTTTAGTCATAGGTGGCAAAGGTTATTCTTAATTCTGAATAAGTTTACGAAACCTTTATAACTATTAAACAATCGATAGTATGTTTATCTATGAACGTAGGTATATGATCAAAAAGTTAAGTAAGTAATTAGGAACTTTCCAAAGTTTGTATGGGTAATATATCGATTAGCATATTGCGAAAATACTTACTCAAATTACGGCGGAAAATAATCAAAAATAAATATCGAAATTTAGCCTCGGTAACAAAATAAATTACTTAGAGCTATGTTTATTTCAGTAGAAATTGGGTTAAACCATTCTGACGGAATCACAAAATATGATTCCAGGTTTAAATCCCACGTCAAGGCTGGTATATTCCAAATTTAAAGCTTTTCATAGCCTAGTAGTGATCCATATTATGCAATTTGGTAATTTTAGCATTTAACCTCGATTTTCAGTATTGTTCTTTCTTTTGATCTTGAAGAATATAGGATTCAAATCACAATGCGAACAGTGATTTGGCGGCTACACCTAACTGGTGGTGAGCGTTCTGGCTTTTGTGTTAATCCCTCCAAATGCCAGGCAATAATAGTAGGTAGTCCCCGAATGGTCAGCAGAATGAACACGTCAATACTGCAGGCTGTGGTTAATAACGCATCTATTTTACCCATCAACTCATCTGTCAAAGACCTCGGGTTATGGATTGACAGTACTCTGACTTAGCAAACTCACATTGTGAACGTCCGTCAGTCAGAAAATAATCAGTACCTTGCGATCACTCTATCGACTCAAGAACCTTCTCCCGACCTGCACTAACTTAATGCTTGTACAGGCCTTGATCTTCTCTACCATCGATTATGGTGATGTATGCTATCTCGACCTGAAAGCAGATTTGTTCTTCTCAATATCTCGGATCCATCAAGTAATCCATCTCGTATGTACGACCATGTGTCTAATTATTGTAGCCAACTGTCATGGCTACCTATACGTCAGCGTCAGTATAACAACAGGCCACCACTTAGTTCTATACTGACTTACCTCACGAACTTCCCTTTCATACATGCCCGCCGGCTTCAGGTACTTCTGAGCTGACCTTTCTTTAGAAAATCGTCAAATTGATGATAGTATATTCTGCGTGGTCGACCCCTGCCTCCCATCCCACTAACGTTCGTCTTATATACTTATTTTCTCATTTGTTCCCCACTCATTCTTTTCACGTGCCAACCACCTCAGCATACCCTTTTCAATTTTCGTCACTACGTCCTATTTCAAGCCAGATTGCTACCAATCTAGCTGGGCACATACTTCCCAGTGATCTCATCTCAACAGCATTTTATTCTACTTTCATTATTTGTCGGCCATACCCAACTCTCGCTACCATACCTTAAGGTATGGCACCATTTACTTTGGCAAAATATATCATCTTGATAAACAAATACATTTAAAGACAAATAACCTGTGATGTATTGTTATAGGTACTTGTGGTGTAACACTAGTGATATCTACTCGTATATACTTTAATATAATATCGTCGTCATCATCACCATTCAGCCATGATACCTTGCCTTGCACTGCGTCAGAAATAATTTTTTTCACCATAAAAAGTGGTCTTTCGCCGTCTCCATCTACTAAGATTCATCCTTTCTCCTTTTATGCAGTCATTTGTTCAGTGTTACTCTTTTATTATATAATTTTCAGCAAATGCAACATCAAATAGAAGTAGAACTAGCCTGCCTTTGTGTCTTTTGTAATCGTAACCAATGGGCAAATTATAAATCTTGTGACATTATTTTCTGCTAATCTTACAACTGATAAGATTATTTAATGATTGTACTTGAAGTAGCTTATATATATGTTTGCACAACAAATGTTTATTAATTAAACTACATTAATTATATTTTTATTTAAACTTAATTGTTTAAAAGTAAAATTACTTAAAGTTAGTCAAAAGAAAATAATTTTAAGAAATGGTTCTAGAAAAGTAGAGATGTGGCACACAGGTCCTAGCAGGAAAGTCATCAAATAAATTATAAAATCTTAAAGACTTACAGTAACACTACATTGTTCAATTTTGCTGATTAAAATATTCCTCTGTCTTTAAATGAATTACTAAAAAAACGCAAAATTCTACTTTTTCTAAATTGAAAACTACGAAATCACAAACACGAAGTCGCAATCTATTTTTATTTAATAAATATTTTTATTGAGCTTAACAATTACGATCAAGCTAACTAGAGAAATATTTAAAGTAAATCTTGAGTATTATTATCATTGTAGTATGAAATAAAATTATTTTTATACCGTATACCAACAGAGTTATCATCATTTTGAATGTGGAAGTGATGAAAAATTTATGATCTTTGTAGCGTTAAAGAATCCTATCACTGTGGGTCACATTACTAGTATTCTTGTTAACCCCTCCAGCTAAGCGAAATGCTTGTGTTAGGAGTGGGTTCACGTCGGTAATGCATTGGGTGGGTTTCGAACCCGCAACCACTTTACTTTACACATTACGCCGCTTAACATTCATAATAAAACACACGCAAAGCATACCTATACCATGTGAGAACAAGTAAATACGTATTTATAGCTTTATTTTTAGGGTCGTCAAACCAAGCAGAGCAGCATACGCATTGCTAAAGTTAAGTAGATTGGCAGTGAAACGTCCTTTCCTCAGGTTAAAGCGCGTTTGCAAAATAGCCCAGTATTTAAACACTAAATCATCCGCTAAATTTAATGGAGCATAAAGAAAATCAAACTGAAATAATAAATACGTATGCATTTGCATACGAAACACAAATATTGACGTGGATTTAGAAAATCCGACCGACGACGTCACCTACACGTCAGTGTTACTATTTAAAATACCGATTCAATACACAGTTTGAAATTATTCATGCATTTGAGTATTCATATTCACCTTCCTTTAGGTACTCTACATCCCGAGGCTTTAAGAATTGCATGCTTCGTGGCGTTCGTTAATGTCATTATAATAATTATAGTTGTTTATCTGTTATCACTTCGCTGGGCAATCAGAAGACTAGCTTAGAAACTATGATTATTAAACACGGAAAATGAGGTGGAAAATCAATACTTCATCCCTGAGACAGACTAATGGGAATCAGGTTAAAATCATGATATTCTACTTTGGACTCGTGCTTATTTCTTTTATGTTTTAATGCCACTATCATTTAATCAACTATCAAGGTTGTGTGAATTGAATTCCATGCAGATGCAGTTAATTTTTATCAATTCTGTCCAGAAATTTCAATCAGGCCAAGAAATATAATTAAAAAGGTAATCGTCTAAGATGACCTACATCTTTATCTGATAGTATCCGGTATACGCCTAGTCTATGATTTAGGCGCTACGTCCACCCCAGAAGAGGCCACCCCACCTTGATCTTAGCTACACCGATGACTATCCCCAATTCTATCTAGTCAGTATAAGTTATTAAACAAGTTTTTATAATAATTTTGTGATCAAAATAACATTAAAGATACATTCAATTTCATTATGAGCATATTATATACATATACTAGCAACCCGCCCCGGCTTCGAACGGGTATAAATTAAACACCAAAACCTTACTCATGAATCACTCCGTCTACTAGTGAAAACCGTACGAAAATCCGTTCAGTAGTTTTTCAGTTTATCGCGAACAAACAGACAGACAGACAAACAGACGCGGCGGGGGACTTTGTTTTATAATATGTAGTGATACAGAATTTTGGGAAAAAAATAAATCGAGATACTCAAAAATAATAATGAAATATTTTAATATTTAAAACACAATAAACGAAAAAAGAAGTAATATTTATTCTTACACAAAGTTGCAAAGGTCGTAAATTAGGCCAATGGGTGGCATAATGGTACTAATCAGTGAATATTTTAAGCAGATGGTTCCAGTTATACCCAGAGTAACGAGAGCAGATGAAATTGAAGCAATTCTGTGGTGCAATACATATAGTGCAAATTAAAATTATCAACATGAATGCGCAACTATCAGGTTTCTCTAAGGCACAAGAATTTTCTGCTGCAATCTGCTTAGATCTCATCCATGCTAAAACTCCAATCTGTAACATCTCAAAGCAGAGTAATGCAGCTCGGAGCTCAAAGCGATGAAAGCACAATGGCACATAAAGGGGGTTTCGAAGCACTAAACAGAACTCTGAAAGATATAAGATCAAACTTATGTATTATTGTCCTGTTGGCTGGAGACTTCCATCAGACTCTGCCCGTGGTGCCGAGGGGAATTTGCGCTGATGAAGTTAAGGCTTGCATTAACACCTGAACTCTTTGGCCTTTAAAAAACTTCACCTCAAGACGAACACGGGAGTGTACTTGAAGGATATTTTTGCATGACGATTCTCCGATCTTCTTCTTTAAATAGGGAATGGAGAATACTCTGAAACTGTGGTCAAGATTACAACCAGACAGAGATAATCCGTTAAGATTCCACTGCATCTTGCTTTAGTTGTTTCGATAGATGACTCCAGTACTGCTACTGAGAAATCTTAATCCGTCAAAGCTGTTCAATGGGGTACCACGTAACGTTTAACGTAACGTTTTTATGGAAGGTTTTCACACACAACCTGGTAAGGTTGTGTGTAAAAACCTTCCATAAAAACGTGGTAGAGTAGAGACCACGTTTTTATGGAAGGTGCTTAAGGTGAGTCAGTGTATATACCACGGATACCATTTATACCGTCAGAGTATCCATTCGAGTTTAAAATACTGCAGTTCCCCTTTAAGGTGTGTTTCGCAATGATATAATATACCTATTAAGCGCTTCGCGCGACTGCTTCTCGCACAGCCAGTTTTACGTGGTCTGCTCGAGAGTAAGTTCACCTAGCGACCTGGTTTTGTACTGTCACGTGTCGGCAAAATTTCTAATGTCGTATTTAAATAGACACTTTAATTGAGTATTTTTATTTCCTACTGCATCAAAATCCACAAAAAAGACTTCCCAGCGCGAGGGAAGCCGCGGGAAAAAGCTTGTATTTAATATAGGTTTTGTAAAATTTACAATATGGATATTTTCTCTATGAAATAAGACACTAATATTTATAAAGGAAAAACCGTTGCTGAACTTACTACATTAGTTCCCAGCAAATTGCGCATTCGTTGGATATACTATACATGTGCAAGGAGTCATCTTGTTTATCTAGTCGTTGTGATGTCACCGGTAACTTAAATTAGCTGTAACATGATGAAGAGGGCAAAGCATCATACTCGTGAAAGGTTTGGTACTACATTAGTCCCCTACAAATTGCGCATTCGTTGGAACTGTACATGTGTAAGGAGTCATCTTGTTTTTTAACGTCACTAATTGTTGTGATGTCACCGGTAACTTATTAGACTTACAAATTTAAGAAACTAAATTATGTAGTAACGTAATTATTATTATCTCACGTAATGCCACTGGACATTTTTTGCCCTATTACACCTCTCATTAGATTTTGAAGTAATGTTGCAATTGGATTTTATGTTTCAGTACTTCTTTTACAATTGAATGAAGTCAGTAGATGTTATTTTCAAGTTTTTTGTAATAATAATGTTATCAAAACAACATTAAAGATACGTCAACATTTTTTATGGAACATTAACATGGAATTCTGCGATATTTTAAAGGAAATATATAAATAACTTTATTTCTGTAAAATGTTATAGTAACAGTTAACAGTTATATTTGTATCTAGATATAAATAGTTTTTGTATGAAATAAAATATGGCTGGTTATGAAAATATCCAATATCTATAAGGGAAAATCGATCGCTGGGCTTCCCACATCATTTACCGCAAATTGCGCAGGTGTTGGGTAGGCATGCCTGTTCAAAAGTCATTGTGTTTATTCAACGTCATTGGTTGATGTGACGTCACTCGTAACTTTTTTTTTTTCATGGTATAGGGGCAAACAAGCAGACGGGTCACCTGATGGTAAATGACTACCGCCGCCCAGAGGCATCTGTAACCCAAGAGTCACAAGTGCGTTGCCGCCTTTTAAGGTGGGAATAGGGGAAGAGAGGGAGAGGGGAGAAGAGCGGGAAGACGGGAGAGAGGGGTTTAGAGGGGAGGAGAGGGGGATTAGAGGGGTGGAAAGGGAGGAGAGTTGAAGGATGGGAATAGGGGAGAGGGCAGGGTTAGGGCCTCCGGTAACCTCACTCACGCGGCGAAAAGCAATGCAAGCATTGTTTGACGGCCGGTTTTCTGTGAGGCCGTGGTATCGAGCGGAGTCGAGCCGGCCCATACGTGCCGAAGCATGGCTCTCCCACTTATCTGTAACATGACGAGGGGGTCGATGCATCATACTCGTGAACACGTCCTACTTGAAAAGGGTGATCGGGCTTCACTTTATGGTCATTTAAAGTTATGAAATGTATTACAGAAGTTGATACAGTAAGATAATTTTTATTTAGTCACATACTGCCATTTCCACTTTTTGGCCTATTAGATACACCGTAACAGTAGAGGTGTAAATAATGTACGACCAATAAAATTTTGTTTATTTGCCTTATCCAGATAAAATGCCTAATGATAAATAAATGGAAATTAAAAGCCATAAGCATTATATATACAAAAAACGGCATGGTACAGTAGAGTTCGAGTAGTACTCGCGCGTACCGTGCCGTACTGTAGTTTTGCGCATTATGAGTTATGTACGTAGGTATAATTATGTGGTTTCATTCGTGGCCATTCTACTTGATTAATCGACGAAGAGTGGCCACACCCTGTGACGTCATTCTACATGAAGCTTAATTTACTTAGACAATGTAACATCGATGCTTATCAGATCGCATAGAATGAAACCAAAAGCTTAGTCAGTTTGAATATGGAATTTCAGTTTTCAGTTTAATAAGTTTCAAATAAGTTTAGGCACTTTAAATATGGGGACAACTAAACCTCATCATATATTAGTTGGCTTTTAGTTTGGATTAGATATCACTACATCACTACATAGTATAAAACAAAGTCGCTTCCTGCTGTCCGTCTGTCCCTATGTATGCTTAAATTTTTAAAACTACGCAACGGAATTTGATGGGTTTTTTTTAATAGATAGAGTGATTCAAGAGGAAAGTTTATATGTATAATACATGTATAATATAGTAGAGAAACACTGATAACTTTAGAGGTTTCTAATGTGATGTCGTAAATAAACACATTTTTTTGCGTTTACATTTTAAACGCTGGCTGAACCCTACGAGATAGATCAAAATAATGTACCACAGTATTGTACACCTTAAAAAGGTCTACAAAAAAGTCGGCGATGGTATATGTCTATCTCTTAGGGATAACCCACAATAACCATTTTTATCCTTCACTTTTTACGAGAAATAATGGCTTATTTACGAAGCAATGTTAAGGAATACAGCATTAATCCTTATCCAATTAAGTATCTTAAATATATTGTGCATTTAATATAGATCAAAATGGCCTTTTACAGCATGTAATTTCTATGAATATTTTCGAAGATATTACAGATTTAAAATGCAGGGACATAGCGGTTCAGCGGTACCGGCCATAGAGCCGGCGGCGCGTGCCTATATGGATTTAGCAGCGATCGCACATGTTTATCGCAGCTCTCTAGCGAAGAAACTAACAATTGTCACTACATATTCTGAAAAACTACTGAACGGATTTTCATGCGGTTTTCACTAATAGACAGTGATTCGTGAGGAAGGTTTTGGTATATAATTTGTACCCGTGCAAAGCCGGGGCGGGTTGCTAGTACTTAATAATATAATATTTCAAATGTTTTGGGTCGTAGGTTGCGTGGTAGGTAGGTAGGTACTATGGGCTCTAGATCAATGATAAACGTAGATAGATTTCTTCTAGTTTATTTTAAAAGTCGTATGCTCGACTGCTGGGCAGGTATTTTACATGTCAAGTATTTTAATTTCCCTACAAAATTTATGATTTTCCATTTTTCACCATCCAAAGTACATTTAAACATTTTAATGTACAACAGATGGGATTTTTCTTACTTAGAACTGAAATTAATGGTTACATCGAAGTACCACTGTAACAATGCTAAAACGAAATTGTAACAATGAATTATGAAATAGTACTTTTTATCGAATGGAATCAAATTTACCTACGCCAAATGAAAAAAGAAATTGCCGGTCGTTGCTGCACGTCAGAAGTGAAAACATAACTTACATGACACACACATCTGTGTATATTGCATCAGAGCGCGACGGTCACGCGGGTTCAGTGTTTTTTCCACATACGAGAAGTGCCCAACGTGCTTAAGAAGTTTTGAAAGTGAAAGTAAAAGAAGTTTTAGTATAAAAAATTTAGATAGCCACCAACTAACTATTTTTAACATTTGATGAGAATCACCGCACGCATTACAACATAATCTAATCCTTAGAAATATATAATCTGAGATATGATGATATCTTTCGTAAAAGAGGAGTCCATCTTTTTACACCCTTTTTATTACCTTACGCGATACGCTGGTCCGACCAAGTCCCTTCCTACCTCGATACCACAGTCCATATTGCTCTACACACTGCCCAAGACACCAGATACCTACATTCTCCAACCACATACACTAAAATTAGGGCTGAAATAAAGCCAAAATAATTTATTCTGCCAGGTCCAAACTTATAGAAAATCAAAATCATATTTAAAAAACCAAGCCGAGTCATGTTCAACCCTAGTTCAATAAATGTCGGCAGACTAAAGAAAGTAAAATTCCAACGGCAAATACAAAACAGTGCAGTACTATTTTTACGTCTGTTTGTTAATCGATTTTATTCAGGATCAATCTAGATATCTTTTTTTTGTTTCCTATCTTTGACAAGCTTTATTGTTTTAATGAATAATGGTCGAATTTGGACCTCTAAGCGACCATTGATACATATAATGGCTTGACAATCTACTTAACCAAATCTTCTGTCTTCTTTTCATGTAGGTATGTTGATTTCTACTTACGTTACACCTATGTACTTAGCTTTTAAAGCCGTTGTATCCAATTATACAATATAATCTACGAGACAAATAGGATAGATAAGATAACTGATGTTACGTTAGAGATGATATACCGATTTATGCAATCTAATAAATAGAATATCGTTATCGAATAAGGATATTCTATTAGTCGGAAGTGTCGGAACGGTTGAAGTCACGAAATTAATCAATAACAAATAAATTATCTATTGTCGATAACTGATACGACAACTTAAGTTTAAGTTCATGTGCTTATTGGCACTTTCATTTTTGCATGTATCAGTTACCAATGATTAACCTCGACATAAGATCCGAGCGGTTTACACTAAAATGTCGCCTGTAGACATCCTAACTAATATTATTAATGCGAATGTGAGATTGTTTGTTTATTACGTTTTCAATTGTACATACTCATTGTCAGGGGGCAGAAAAAGACATAGACATTTTATCCAAAAGAAACTGACCCCGAACGAACGAATAAATAAGTTTATTAAAATAAATTTACTGTCGGCAACGGTTGTGGCAGGTTCACATGCTCATTGGCAATTTCTTTTATATACCACTACTCAGTGGCGTAGCGTGCCTTGGAGGGGCCCTGTATCAAAATTAGTTGGGGGGCCCAAATGAAGGGTAAAGATTTCTCACAAAAGAAACAAAAATGCTTTAAACGGGGGAATCCCGCAATAACCGATGTAGGATGTTGCCAACTTTTGAGCGCATGCTTAACCCGGCAAAAAAGAGATTGCTTTTTTTACTTTTGTCATTGAATTGAAGTGAAAACTCTATAGGCATGTATGACAGTTTTTTTTATGTTTTTTCCCGGGAAGTACGAGATTATGTGACATTGTGGATAACATTTTACAAATTTTTGCTTACACACGTTAGGGGCCTCTGTAGCCTAGGGGCCCCGTATCATTGATACGGCTGATACGGCGGTAGCTACGCCCCTGCCCCTGCCACTACTATGAATGACCTCCGGAACATTCCATTACCGCTCCAGACATAAGATCCGCGCGGTTTACGCCACAATGTAGTCTGTAAACATGAGCCATAAAAAAGATGAATGACAAAGGCTACTCCATTTCCAATCAGTCTACGGTTAAAGCAAGATGTTACGTAGTTAGTATAACGTATTTAATATTAAACCTACTTACTTTTAAAGATGTACAAATAATATATTAGGGGCCATCCATAAATTACGTCACACGAATTTCATTAATGTTGGACCCCCTCCGTCCTTGTCACAGGTGGTCACATTTGTGGAACCCCCCTCCCTCACTGGTGTGACGTCACTTATTTTGCAATTTTACACCCAGAACTGAAAACAGCAGTTTTTTCAGTAAAAGTGTTGTAGCGTATGTAGTCTTTCGTTAACAGATAATGTTTGTGTTTAATACTTTAGATTTTGACATGTGACTTCACGAAGCTTATGACGCCCTCCCCGTCCCTTGTCACATAATGTCACACTTCGTTGACCCCCTCCCCGTAATTTATGGATGCCCCCTTACCTACTTAAAGCTAGACATAATATGGTTACAAATGATATACAAGTTACACGGTTTTGGTATCTTTTAGGAGATAATATAAACCACTTAACTAACTAAATACATCACTAATCTACTGTTTGTGCAATGTTCGTTATCAGTTTGTAGTATTAACTTTCATTTTACAAAGCACTATTAAAAGATTTTGAGGTATACTGAAGGATGTAAAGAAATGCCAGTCAGTTTATGTATGTATACACTCACTTGATGAATACAACGATAAAGTAGTTCGAAATGACGACCTACTTGATGTTGTATTCATCAAATTGTCGCTTTGAAATGAGCTACACTCTTTTTTCAGAAATATTTATATTATGAGAAGTCGGTATTGATTCTGCGTAGGTCCAAATATGATCAGTTACACAGTCATGAAACAGTAAAAAATCATTAAGTCGTTCGTCTTTTTTGTAAATGGCTGCAACGATTAATTGAAAGCATACAAACGATAGTATTGTAATTCGGAGTGTTACTTGTGATGAAAAGAGGATCCTGTCTGAAAAAGGCCCGTCGGGGGGTTTTCAATTCAATTCTTAATTATGCCAAACCATGCACCTAACGCAAATTAAAACTTGTGTGTGTGGATAACCTGTGCCGGCACTGTTCATTACAGCTTCTTGAAACCTGGCACAACAATTGCAGAGGGTGTACTGTAAAATTGCAAATGCAGATGGACGAGCTCGCTGTCAAACAACCGATACTTCTCGATTGCTCTAAAATTGTTCATATACACATCGCATATTATATTATGTCTCGAACCTATAGAAGTTACGCCACACCAAATTGAACACCATTTGACTTTTATTAGGGTTATTTTTTAAAGTAAATCGACAGTAATACCAATACCTAAATTAATACAATACACATATAAAAATGGATGATTTTAATATACATATATGAGCTATATGTATAAACCGGCAACTGTATAGGTAACGACTTAATGATATAATATAATGGACTTACTGCTTTAATCAGTTACGCTAATTTGCGTGTCAACTTGATCTCGTAACTATTCAGTAGCTACATACCTAGTTATGTTAGTAGTGAGCTACATATAAGTACTAGGTATATATACATATGTGTAGGACCGTATTACCTGCAATAAGATACAAGATTTAAAGGAAGTTTAACACTTCAAAGTCTCCTTACAGTGAAAGACAAAGAAATTCATTTATAATTAAGCAAACCATTATTTTTTAATAAACATAAGCAAAGATCTTTAGGCTCCTTGTAAATCTTGGACATAAAACAGTTATAAATGATAATAAAATTGAATTCATTTTGCAAATACATCTTTTCAGACACTTTTACACGTCGATTAGATCTTTAAAGCTAGATTTTTTTTTCTTACGGTATACTATAGGGGGCAAAAGAGCAGATGGGTCACCTGATGGTAAATGACTACGCCGCTCATGGGCATCTGCAACTCAAGAGTTACAAGTTCGTTGCCGGCCTTTAAGGCAGGAGTAGGGAAAGGTGGTGGAGGGAGAGATGGGGAGGAGAGGGGGGGGGGAGGGAAGGGTTTGGGCCTCCGGTAACCTCACTCACTCAGTGAAAAGCAATGCAAGCATTACTTCACTGCCGGTTTTCTGTGTGGCCGTATCACTCCTTTCGAGCCGGCCCATACGTGCTGAAGCATGGCTCTCCCGCGATGAAAGATGATGATATTATTGAGAAGAAACGAAACAAAATCAAGGTACTCCAAATTGCACATTGTTATTTTTAATGAATATTTAAGAATGCAAATAAATAAATTACATGCACATGGCTAAGTGACAGTTATGAGTCAGAATTTACAGAATTTAAGGGCTGGTGCACACGGCACTAGTTATAGTCTGTTAGAAAAGTGCCAGGCAATAAAAAAAATTACGGCCAGTCTTTTCCGATTGCTGAGTAACAGTGTAAACTTTACGCAACAAGAGTAAAGTGCTACAAATAATATACAATTTAATCCACGAGTGCGGTGTAGTGGTAGCTTACGAACTTAACTTACGAAACAGAGAAATGGTAATAAGTATGTGAGCAATTTGTAGACTTTCATAATAGAATTTAATACTTAGTGTCAGATAACTTTCCGATCATCATTATGCGATCACTATCATATATCATTTTCGGTCATATGGGTCGAAGTGTGATGCTTATGAAGTTCAACATTAACAGTGACACCGTGTTTAAAAAAAATGATCTTAAGGAGATTTTTGAATATAATACTTAGACACTGCAACGTAGCTATAGCAGTAATGTGAAGTACCTGGGAGACCGGGCTTCGCTCGGTAGCTTTTTGTAAAATCTTCATTTCTTTATTTTTTTTTTTTGTAAAATTGCGTTTTTACAGAAAATACAATTGAACTTAAAATGCAAAACTGTATCTGTATACAAAATTTCATAAAACTCGTTTCCGAGATACCCGAAATATAAATACATACATAAAGAAATATATACATACATACATACAAGAATTGCTCGTTTAAAGTAATAAGATGTTAACGACATGTACGTAATAGAAACGTGACGTTAGCTTGTATTAAGCTCATCACCATTACTTGTATGTATTGCAATTTCGGAAAGTGTCTATTAACGAATAAACGAACACAAGGCGTTATGAAGGCAGTTATCACGAAATTTTGTATACTATTTACTATATTAATACTTTAAGCGCATACGGTGAGTGTTGAACCGCAACTTTTTGTTTTGTATATAAACGTCGAGTAGAGTACGCATTGTAACACCCGTTTCCTAGATCGAAGGATCTAAAGAAATGGGGAATCCAAAACTATGTATTCGATTCCCGGTTCAAAACGGGGGCCCCGATTGGCTCTTCCAATCGGGCGGCAATACTTGTAATGTACCCTATTCTAAACAGCAAAACTTCTAAAGTTTAATTTTTTTATTGTTGTCTAGGATTCCTAGAGCCCCATGAAGAGGAAGATAGAGTCTGCCCCACGTCGGTGTTGTGACTGTTTATAGGTCAGTATCTTTTGAGAGCGATGCACAATTAAATTCATGATTAAGTCTTAGGGGACTTGATCTCTACGCAACCGGTAAAAAAAGTATTTTTTACTGGTTTGCACTCCATGTGAAACAAAGTTTTTTTGTTTCCTCGTACCAGCTGTAGATTTGCTCATCAGCATTTGCTAATCAAGCTTGGTACCTTGCTTAATAACTTGTTTTGATTTCAACTTTCATTAAAAGGAACTGATTAAAATAAACTAGTAGCGACGTAAAATAATTTACTAATTAGTTAATGCTGATGTTTTTGGTTAAAGTTAAGTAGTCTCTGTAAAAAAAGGAAGTAACTTTATGCGATGTAATCCTATTTCAATTAAGGCCGAATATTGGGGTTGGATAGCCAACGAGATTAAAAAGTAAAAAAATATCCGAATACAGGATTTCTTATTTCTGTCACCAGTGATGAGAGCGAGCGGTCGCCGTACCTATAAATATAAAGCAACAGCTCTTGCCTCTGGCCTTTAGGCAAGCCTCTTGATAATACTCTTTTTAAACGATCTCTGGGTATCTAGGTGATCTAGAACAGATTTCACGGGATTGTTCGGGATGGTTTCAAAAATTTTTAGATTATTTTGTTTTCATTGTAAAATTTAAATTGATGACTCATCCTTTACCTCTCCGTTTATCAATAGCCAGGAAAAAAACTTAATGAGTTGCATCAAAAAATAAGGTAATAAACTGAACCCGTATAAAGAAAATGATAATCACATATAACACTACAATTTTAAGGTCACAAGAAAGGGTATTTCGATACCTACGTGTGTTGTGTCTACATAAGGCTTTTGTCAGGCACGGTTACGTGGTGAATGCTAATTTAATGCTAAATAGTTCTTGAGGATATCTGAGTGTGAATGGTAGGTTTAGGCTGTAACTGATGCTGGACTGTTACCGACTCCTGTACTTAAACTGTATTCTAACAACAGGTTTCAGTATCAGTCTGTGACAGTAGCTAAGGATAATGACGATGAGTTCATAGATTAATAATGTAACACTGACCTTGACGTGAAAAGGTCTACGTATATTATTAAGAATTATTTCCGCCAACACCATTTCCGTTATATTGTATTTCCAACGTGTATCATTTTGTCACATAGTTTACGTGAAGTACATAATATGTAGGTGCTTATAAAAATGACGTAATCGTAAGTGAAAATGTTTAATGTTTAAAAAATAATTTTAATTATTATAAACTTACGTGTCAGTGATGGCCAGCTTTTCATGCTTTTACGCAAAGTTGGATGGTTTGGATGACATTGACAGAGGTTGGATTTTCGTCCCAAGAATACTGTTTTTGCAACGACTGAATTTGTTTTGGTACATGTGTAATTTGTTACTTGTATGTTTGTAGTCAGTAAATTCGAACAGTAATAATTAGAAAGAAAAGTAATAAGTTTAAAACTTCCAAGGTTTAAACACTAATAATAATGACAAAGAATAATAATTATAATGTCTATGGAAGTTTGTCATTGTCCTAATGACTTAATACTAAGAGCAATAAAAGTAATTATTGCTCTTAGACTTAATACGTGTTATGTGTGTGTAATGACGTATATTCTTTCCCTCCGTGATGAACAAATTTAATAATTAATTATTGGTCGGTATTTAAGTACTAAAGAAATAATTAGGATTTTAACTACAATATAGGCGTTACAATTTATGATTTTAAGTGAAACAGTCTTTACATAAAATAATTTTGATCATTCGTACTCTGGTATCACTTACGTATAATGTAGCTATTTCTAGTTTTATTTGCAAAAATCGATTGCTTTAGCATTCTACATCTTAAGATGACTTTACTGTCCGTATATTTAGTGTAGGTTAAGGTAGGTACTTAGACAATTATTTACTTGTCAGATAGATTTCTTCGACTGGTCGCGGGTCGCTTTTAAAGTTCGCAAAAGTTTTTTATTCTTATTGTCAGATGCCCACATCACATTGCAAGATGCTAATGCTTGGAGTTGCCCAATGGCTGCGATGAAAATGATCACAATGAATAGCTATAATAATGATAGTATGACATAAGTCATGAAATAGTGAAACAAAAGTACTATCAATAATTTGAATTACAAATTTTATTATCACTCTAAATACAGGTTTGGAATGCAAGTCATAGTTTATGTTTGAGCCGGAAAGATGTATATATTTAACTGGCTTTTTACTACTAGTCGTTACGTTACAGCAACACTACAGACTAAAGTTATTAGTTTTTTTGTTGACTAGTAAAATGTATCGCATAACTAAATACATACTAGATCGTTCAATAAGTCCTAAGACTAACTTGACGATGCGCATATTTTTTTTTTGGTTTTTTAAATTACTGGCCATCAAATGATATGTATCAATTTTTGTTGAACATCGAGCGATAAAATATTGAGTTACAGATTTGTAACTTCGAAAACAATGGAAAAAACCGGAGGTTTCCGTAAGCAAATAAATTTGTATGTCCATCTCGGGAATCAATCGAAGATTTTTGCCCGTCTTTTCCGAAAGACAAACTTAACTTTGCAGTTCTAAAAACGGCGAAATAAATATACATATACACACAAATTTATTGAATAATTATAACAATATAGCATACATGTTTTAATAAATCCGTGAACAGAATAATAAAAGACAAAAAATAAATATAGCAAAAATATAAAAAAACTAATTTATAAGCACAGATAAATAGTAAAAAATATCAAATCAAATCAAATCAAAATCATGTATTAAAATTAAACCATTATAGGTATTTTTGAATTGTCAGGAGTAGTAGTCAGTCAGACTAAGTCAGTCGTGAAGCTAATTGCCTGCTCCAATAAGTAGAGCCTGTGGAGAAGAACAGGCAAGAAACTCCAAGGACACTCTTTTTCAACATCTTTTTTACAACTTTTTGGTTACATTGCTTATATGCGCAAATTAAATGTGAGGACAATGTAACGTATTGTTCTAAACTATAAACAGTCGCGCAAACTACTGCTGTATGTAAGTAATAGCAGTTCGGAGATGACCAGACCCAACCAACGGCACTCTTTCACGAGCATGACGCATGCGCCAGCCATCGTCCACTTCAACCATATCAAAGGGAGCTGAACGATCCGACATATACGGCATGACATACTCAGAACTGGCAGGCAAATTAGCAAATTAACTTAATATGTTATTGACTACACAGTTCTCACATGTACAATTCAAAATTTTCTAAATGTAACATAAAATTGATATCAAATACATATAAGATAATGTCAATGATTTAAGTTAACAATGTCAATAATAATGATAAAAAATATTAATAAATAACATGTCAGATAAAAACTAGTATACAAGTAAATAAATATACATATTTCTTACGACCACGCGTCATTTACAGTGTGGCTGTGGAGCAGGACCAGCATTTTGCCAAGCATTTTTATCAGCTAAATAATCTTCTAGTTTATAATATCCTCGTTTACATAGTGTGCGTTTAATGCAAGTTTTAAATTTCTTCTCATTTAGTTAAGGAATATTAGGAGGTATTTTATTATAGAATTTAATACAGTAACCCATGAAAGATGTTTGCACTTTTGTTAGTCTAAATTTTGGTTGTACTAATTTATTTCGTTCTCTAGTAATGTAATTATGTCTTTGACATCGTTGAGTAAATAGGTGCAAATTTTTTCTGACATACATAATGTTTTCATAAATATACTGACAAGGCACCGTCAGGATGTTAACGTCAGGATGTTAATTTCCTTAAATAGTTCCCTAAGGGATTCGCGACTACGTAGAGTATAAATGGCTCTGATAGCTCTTTTCTGCAGAATGAATATAGATTCTATATCTGCAGCACGCCCTCACAACAAAATCCCGTAGGACATGACACTATGGAAATAACTATAGTAAACTAGTCTTGCAGTATCTATGTCTGTTAATTGGCGGACTTTCCTTATAGCGTATGCTGCAGAACTTAGCCGCTTTGAAAGCGATGACAAGTGAGCGCCCCATTGTAACCTAGAATCTAGCGTAATCCCTAGGAAAACAGTTTCATTGACAAAATCTAGCTTTTCCTTATTTAATAAGGAAAAGCTAGAGGAAAAGATAGATAGAAAGCTATCATTGATAACTATAGATAAGACAGTATAAGTATACAATATATAATACACTGTACTTTTTATTATTATTTTAAAGTACACGAGACATTACACATATTATTATAATTTTATATTTTTATTTGATAATAAATACGTGATACATTCATTTTATTATTGTTTTTAATGTGCCATCTAAATCAATACTAATGTATTGATTTAGATGGCACATTTATAAATTTAAATGCAAATATCAAAAAATACATGATTTAATTATTTATGAAGTATAAAATAAAGTTAACTCTTAGTAATATTCTTATAAAAAGCTCTCTCCCTCCTCTCTCCTAATGAAAACTTTGCTGTGCCCAACAGGGTCCATAATTGATTCTACCCTTTTTAACACTTTATCAATGTAATTATGGAATGCAATAAAGTAATGAGTAGATGTAGGTGTGCGATATAAGGGTTCCTTTCTTCCTTTTGAAGAACTGAACCTTAAAAATCACGTTTCTTGTATGAGAGTCCCTTTTAATATGTAATATTATTTAATAAGTAATATTATTTAATATTTGTTGATATAGCGGCAAAAGAAATACTCTGTGAAAATTTTACAAAAAGAAAAACAAATGTTTTAAAAAGCATAATGCATATTGAAATAATTCTTACAATAAACATCAATAAGAATATATATTGTTGAAGAAATAATAAGAAAAAAGAGGTACCCTCACTATATTCATTTAACGTAACAAACATTAAATTATCTTTCAGGGCAGAAAATTGATTCAAAATTGTTTGTAGTTGTTGCTCCAAACGAGACATAGGCGGCGTATTTTGCCTTCTATGTTCCGACATTTTCTTACAAGAACTTACTGGGCGCGTAACATAGAATCACGAGGATAATATCCTACTCCTGATGTGAAGAAACTATGTAGAAATTATCAGGAAAATCAGACGTCGGTTGCGCTAAATCATAACTTTTAATTATATTTCTAATGAAAATAACAACGGTGGGTGTAAATAAACGTAACGTGTTTCCTCGAAGACGGTGAAGCGCAGCATGAATTCTCTTCCGGCTCGCTCGCACCCCGGTATTTAGACACTTAACTTTGGTTTAAGTTTAATACTACTGCTACTAAATTTTTGTTAATAAAAATTCTAACTGCTTGTAATGTATTTCATTATTTTTTTATTAATGTATACATTTTTTAATCACTTAATAATAAACAGCATTTAATTTTTATGTAAGTATGTAGAAAATAGATAAAAGTAAGTCTTTGTTCTTTTTTATACTTCTTTGTACTAAAAAACGGAACAGCTTTCAGGCCAGAAATAAAAGAGGAGAAAGTCTTTGTAAATGGTACTAATATTTTGTCGTGGAGAGCTAACAAAGAGGCAGAGAGAGAGTGACTCTCTCATTTATAATAATCCATCACAAAATCTTTGAATCTTTCTCAGTCTTCCATTTCAGGCATATTTCGCAAATTTAAGTTAATCTTTTAGTCACCTGCAAGAAAGTTTCTTCCTAAAAAACGACTTGTATCTTACGCACAATTAATATTTAACCTTCTTAGCTGTATAATCCTCTTACAGTTTCGTATTTTTAGTCACTTTTGTATAATAATTGGATCTTGTCTTCTTTTGATGTATAATTAAGCGAGCTGTTTTCTATATGACTACTGTTTCACAATGTGTATTTTTATCTATTTGAACTATTCTGCTGTTTTGGAGGTGTGAAAAAACACATCTATTAAGGCTTGTCTCTTTTTTAGAAGTCAAAATAAGTGTGTTTAACGTGATGTAAATATTATTTGAAATGGAATTATGGTATGCCAAATCTGTAGTTAAGGGGATTTGATAAGTTTTAAAATGATAAGATGACTTAATTCGTTGCTGAAGGTAAGTAAACATACAAACATACTCGTACATTAAGATGATAATACTTATAAAGCACTATTGGATTTTTCTTTTAATGTATAATGTAATGTAAGACAGTGGTGTGGCTAAAGTATACACCCTAAGTATGGCATTGATAAGTTGGAATCCTACAATAATAAGGGAGTAAAAACTCAGAAACAGAAACCTTATAAATTTTTCTATATTTTATGAGGGTATAATTTTGTATATGCTTATTTACATTATTTGCGTTTGTGAGAATATATTCGTATTTTTCGAATATTTCGTTTATCACTGTTGTTAGCAACAATCTTACAATTATTCCTATAAACTATCAATATCACTAAATAACAGTAACTACTATGTTCTTCGTACCTCAATCAGCACTCGAGTGATTGTTATCAACTTACAATGAATGCCTAGTCTTTTATCACCCCACCATTGTCAACCGACCAAATATTAATGTCTATTAACTCATTTTTATTAAATAGTAAACTGTTTTATCAAAGATTACAGTTTGCCACTATATTTTAATAAAATAAATAAGAGTTTTTGATGTGGCGAAAACATTTTTGATACTGTTGCAACTTGCAACCAGTTTATGTGCCAGGGTTTTTTGACTCATCCTAGCAGGTAAATTCCCTCGGTGTTGGTTTTTATTATGTCCAACTTAAACACGTATTGAAAAACCAGTTAGGCATAATGACGGTCGTATCACACGCTGTCTTACGTGAGTTCTGATTTTTTTACTAACAAGCGAGTCCTACTGACAAAAACTTAAATTATTCAAAACATACGCAGATTTTGGTGAAATATGTTCGTGTTTGAAATTTACTTATATACCTATATCCAAAGAATCTCATTCCAATATTTTCCATGTCCTTTTATACCCATTATTATATTATTATGGTAAATCTTTAAAACACTCATAAAGACCTCAGTACGGGATAGGGTTATTGACGAATTTTTACAAGTGGTATAAATACAAAGAGGTCTACATTAACAAAAAAAATACATTACTATAACATTTTTGTACGAACAGAATAATAATTCTTTTTTAATTAAAATTTTAAATGCATAGATAAATGGCGCCACATTGACGATTGTCGTTTTATGACCTAAATTTGAAGAAGGTACTTTGATAGAACAGAAGTCAATATACTTTAGCCAAATTTGATATGGAATGAACCGTTGCTTAGCAATAAATGACTGTTTGCAAGATAAATACCTTTAAAAATATTTGTTGTTGCCACAACAAGTGATTACAAAAAAAAAAATACATACAGCTGAACATAGAACCTCCTCCTTTTTTGAAGTCGGTAAAAATATGTGGTTTGGGGACATGAATTTAAATACCTAACCCTATATCAATATAGGTAACAATATATATATATATTATAACGAAGTAAACTTTGCTTGCTTGTGTGTAATCTGAAAGAATAGTCGTTTAGAAACAGATTGTAGGTACTGATAACTACAGTATATCCAAATAGAATGGGAAAAATATTTTTTTTAAATATTCAGGTTTAATTTGATCTATTTAAATTACATAGCTCATTTTATTTACTGTTAATAGAACAACCCTCAGAAAGTAGGGGGTGTCCAAAATATTTTTTAAGATGACTAAAAAAAAAGGTCATCAAAACACTATTGACGTATTTCAAAGTATTGTAAGGCTTACTAAATAATTTGGTATTACGACGATAAACATTTATTTTGATTCACATTTTTATTTAAATTTGCCGCAGACTCTTCGCCGCATCGTCTTCTGGGTTATGTGGGGATATTTGGACACCCTCGAAGGAGTTCTGAACAGGTTTTTAGAGGGTGTCCGGACACCCTGGACACCCCCAGTTGTTGCGCTCCTGATAGATAACAATAATACTAAAGTTCTAGAAAAGAAAACTCGACACTATCTTTGGCATCTTGAGCATCAAGGCCTACGTATCTGCGTCTAAGGTCAGCTTTGATGATGCTTGCTTTATGGTGGTAAGCTTGATGGACTGTAAGGTAGAAGTAGTCAAGCCAATACCTTTTTATTATTAAAACGATTTAAAACTAGCTGTGGCCGCGACTTTGTCCGCGTGGAATAGCGTATATATATCGAATCAACAGCCTAAAAAATAAGTTTCAAGCTTCTAGCTCTAAATATGACGATACTTCCATACAACTTTTCATCCCCACCTTTCAACCCCTACACCCCTTTTTTCGCATTAAAAAGTAGCCCATGTCCTTTCTCAGGCTCTAGACTAACTGTGTACCAAATTTCATTTAAATCGGTTCTGTAGTTTTGGCGTGAAAGGGCGACAGACAGACAGACAGATAGAGTTACTGTCGCATTTATAATATTAGTAAGAATTTACATTATTTAAAAATTATATAAATTATATAATCATGCTTTAAATTCTAAAGAAGAAAGAATCATTAAAAAGTAGTAATGTAATGTGAAAACCCATCTGAAACAGAGATAAACAAGAATGTCTCAGAAAACAGGCATGAGGCGATGTGGTGTGAAAAATAAAGTAAACTCAAACTTACATGGAAAATCCGTTTATAGATGATCCAAATTCCATCAAAATTGTACAATATTGTTTGGCACACAGGGTAAGAATATACATAAAGTATTCGCATAGTCACTTTTTGCTCTCAAGAAAATGTTGAGAAACGCGAAACGAGTTTAACTGAGTGAGAGCACCACGCACCGTTACGCGAGTCTAAACCCCGTGCACAAGGGTATACAGGGTAATATGACAGACCGGTCCCCGCATTAATTTGCTTTTCTGTGGATGTTATGGAAACAGCAGGAGTTTTTTTTTCGTTGTTTGCGAATATATAAGAATTGTGCGTATAAACTTACATTTGTAGTTGGAATATATAGAACATGCTCTTCAACTACAATTTTAAGTTTGTTCTTGCGATACAAAGAAACCTTGTCTACGCGAGTTCAACTCGAACTTGGCCGTTTTTTTTTCGTATAGGTACCGTAAAACCTTCCTATACTACTGATACTATTATGTATTCTGTCCATATACTAAAAGCATCATGTCAAAATCTGCTAATTTGATACTACAAACAGATACTGAAATTTATTTATAAATTATTTTGTTTTTGGTTTTTGTGCGGCATCATAACTATTATTTTTCTAAAATAAAAGTAGCCTAAGTTACTCCTTACAACATCAGCTTTCTGCCAATTAAAGTCCCGTTAAAATCGGTCAACCCATTTTGGAGATTTGCTGGAACAAAAAGACAGACTAAAAATTTAAAAATAGTTTTTTGGTATAAATACAGTGTAAATAATCATAAATATGCACTTCGTAAAAAGCTGTTATTTTGACATTACAAACAGACTAATTTAGTGTAGTAAATTATTTGTGTAGATTTAATATACCCGTCCCAAATTCGTCGTCGGCTCTTGTGTATTATTATATTTTGTATATTTATATTGATGGCGAGGTGTTACCACATAATCAGCAAAACGTTGAGTCTTTAGAACTCGAGTGTGACTAAAACGCACAAAAGTAACTATTGAAAAAGATACTGCATATAGATGAAAGATACATGAAAAATGTTAACCGGGCAAAAATTTTATTAAAGGTTTAGTTTCTCTAGAAAGCCATCGGTAATTTTACGATTAAAATAAACTTTAATAATAATAATAATAACTTGACACATCTCACACACGGCCGTCTGATCCCAAACTAGGCAGAGCCTGTACTATGGTAACCAGACTACTGATAAACATACTTATATATTTCTAAATACATACATATTACAAATTACACCCAGACACAGAACAAATTATCGTGCTCATCACACAATTATTTGTCCTGGGTGGGAATCGAACCCACGACCTCTGGCTTAGCAGTCAGGGTCACTAACCACTAGACCAATAGGCCAGTCTACTACTTTGGCGTCGATATTCTCGGTATAATTGTTTTTTTTTTTTGGGAATACCTAGATATATAGTTAAATTAAAATGTTAACAAGTTACTTGTTTAATTTAAACAGTGCTTTTCAAAAAAAAACTCATAAGAAAATATAGTTCGTAGATCTACGTACTTTTTATTGTGTGATGGAGACGACATAATAAACTATTTATCTTAATTATTGGCAGCACGTGAATGCAATAAAGGTGATTCACTATTGAATGTTAGTAAATATATAGAATTTTGTTCACCTTCATTCATTGCGTTTATACAAATATTTATTGAAATACTAGCAGCGCTCCGCAGTTTCACCCGCGTAAGTCTCGATCCCGTGGGAATATCGGGATAAGTAGCCTATGCGTTAATCCAGGTGTCCAGCTATCTACATACCAAGTTTCATAGCAATCGGTTCAGTGGTTTTTGCGTGAAAGAGTAACAAACATCCATCTATCCATCCATCCATCCATCTATCCATCCAAACTTTCACATTTATAATATTAGTGGGATTGAATGTGTTCCTTTGTTCACGGTTTTTTAGACTACATAAGCCCGTTAGTGTTTTCGTAGAAAGCCTATTTCTAATTTTAAGCTAACTAACGTTAGTCAGCACACAATTTAAGGAATAAGTATACCTTAGAAAACCATAAAAAAGATATATATACTTATATAATACGAACGCCGCCGAAGAGACAGCGGTGACACAGACCGGTAGGCAATAAGGCAATTTATTAGGAGCTGTGTGGCACTTTAGTTTTAAAAAAAAACCGGACAAGTGCGAGTCTGACTCGCGCACCGAGGATTCCGTAAAAAACTTGAATTTAGATAGTACGTCCATCTCGAGAATCAATCCTCGAAGATTTTTGCCCGTCTGAAAGACAAACTTAACTTTGCGGTTGGGATCTACCACAAATTCAAGTTTCCAACCGCAAAATATAAGTTTGTAATCACAAAAACAATTTTTTTTTGTGATATAACGACAAATTAACGACTTTCGGATGTTTTCCTTTAGTTGTGCTGTGAGACCTTGCTTCTTACCAAATTTCATGATTCTATGTCAACCCTAGGTTTTGATTTATCTGTGAAATGTTCAAATTTGGTCAAATCTAAGGCTTAAGTGGCCATATTTTTTGATAGCGTTGACTAGAAACTTTTACAGCTTCAAGTTCCCGCAGACTTATGTATTTGGTATTAATTTCAACTTGATGCGTCCATGGGTTCCTGAGAAAAAGGGTCTTGACAAGGGTTGCGACCTTTTTTTGTCCAAATAAAGATCATTGGTTATTAAAGTTAGGTAGAAAAAAAATTACATTGTGTCAAAATAAAGTACTATTTATTTAACTTTTTTATAAATAAATAATATATTTTCGTCACTTTTAGCAAAGGATTATTCCTGCTAAAAATCTGCACACTTTCTTTACAGTCTATATTTAAGTTAAAATAAATGACTAATTAATGTTATAATTATTCATTTATTTTAATCAACAGATTCTTTCCAGTTTATTAAAAATCTATTGACTTATTTTGAATCCGTCTTACGACCAATCTTTTTTTTATGCTTTATGTAAAATAAATCCTAGAGAAATCAAATCACACGAAATAAAGTAATTTTGCGTAATTTATTGTTGTCATAAAGTATAGAGTACAATTACTCGAAATAACGTACAATACTTTATAATAAGGTACGGGTGGCAACCCTTGTCTTGACTGACAGACAGACAGACAGACGGACAACAAAGTGACTCTATAAGCGTTCCTTTTTTCCTTTTGAGGAACGGAACCCTAAAAATAGAACGAAACGAGCCGTTTATAAACCTTTTTCTCTTAAAGTACGTTGTTTGCCGTTAAGTAATTGTTGGTCAAAATTCGTAGGCTCCCGAAAAGGTCTAAAGTACGTAGATCTAATGTAAAAATACGTATAGTTGGCAGCCGCTTGACAAGTCAAGGATAACTTGCCAAATGGCGGCAAATTCTCAATTCTTAAAAATGACGTCAAGCATTATGATTTGATTTTCGAGTCACAGGTTAAAAATCATAAAAATTGATTGAAATAAATTTTACAGCTTTAAAAAGTACCAAAAAAATGTCTGAAAATGAAGCTTTCATTTCAGTTAAGTTTCATATTTCTTTTCTACTACTGTGAAATCTCAGAGCTGAGTTTCTATCTCCTCTTTTTTAGATAAACTAACAGTTAGTTTAAAAATAAAAACGAGTAAATATTGACATCGGTTGCGTGAGCGCACCCTATGTTGCTGTAGAAATTATTTTTGAACTTTTTTCTATGAAATCTTTTTTGTTTTTATTACTCGGCTATACCCTAGGAAGGAGTCCCAGAGAACCCTGGCAGACCTTGGCCGCCTCTTAAACGCAGCAGATCATCCTTCGCTCCACGGCGCCTGGTGCCTCTTCTTAAGGACGGGAAAGTACTAGCCGAACGGGGTTTTCCTTTCCGCCGCCTCACTTCAGGATTCATAATGGACATCACTTCCTCATAAAAAGAAGCGGCGAATTCCCACGCACTCTCACTTTGCACACGTCCACAAATAAACAATTAATTACTTAATCAAATTATTACGTTACTTATCAAATAGTAGACTTTATCAGAGAAGATAAAGAAAGATGTCTGCGTGGCGCGCACTGATCCGCTCATATAATATATGCTCTAGTACCTAACTATGAGAATAGTTATTAGAGTAACGTAAAGTATGATTTATGGCGCGTTTCTAATAAGGATTATTTGTGTGTTTTCGCGCTTCTCTTTTATTAAGTAGATTCACGCTTTCGGTGGTTTGGTACCCCCAGAAAGTGATATCAGTATTTATTTAAAACAAAAGTGTGTCTTATATGCACTGGATTTCATATAATAGATAATACGAATCCTGGTTGCTGTAAGACGCTTAATTAACGACTTTTGAATGAGTTTGAATATTTAAAATATAAAAATAACAAACTATTTTACTTCATGGAATTGTATACACAGAAACAATGAAATAAATATTTAAAAACTAGTGAACGTTTTTACAACCTGTAATATCTCCACTAACAATAAAATCTAACAATAAAAAGACTTAAAAAAAATATCGACGAGATTAGAGAACATCATTGATTAAATAAAAAACGAGAAATCTTAAATTATTTAGTTATTTAATTATTAATTTATTCGCAGTTGTTTGTTAGGATGTACAGTTTTACCTAAACTACAAATTTATGAGGATGAGTTTTAATGATCATCACTCCTCCACCTCAACTCACTCTACCAACATATGTATGATGGAAGAAATTTACACAAACTTGGGTACATCTATTAACAGTTCATTTCCTTATTTTGTACTAGCAGCGTCATACGGTTTCACCGGCGTAGGTCCCGATCCCGTATGAATATCGGGATAAAAAGTAACCTTTACATATCAAGTTTCATAGGAATCGGTTCAGTAGTCTTTGCGTGAAAGAGTAACAAACGTACACACCCACACAAACTTTTGCCTTTATAATATTAGTGTGATTACTTGTTGTGGGGAATTCCCGTAAGTTATGTAATAGATTTTTTCAGACTATTCAGATTAACTATTAATTAACCTATATCTAAGGCAAATAAAGAATAATAAACAAAATAAATCTAATAAAAAGGAAAATCATGCTACTGATATTATAACATAGATATATATATATAAATATATAAAGGAAAAACATGTTTTTTATGCGAATGAAGATGTTTACCATTCAACGACGCCGAGACGCACAAAACTGCGGCAAGTATGGGTTTCAAACAAATCGGTCAACATATATTGTTTTTTTCCGACATCTTCAACAATTGTCGCCATATTTCAGCCATTTTATACATAGCCTCTATGTATTATACACCTAAACCTTCCTCATGAATCACTCCATCTCTTGGTGAAAACTTTATGAAAATCTGTTGTATAGTTAATGAATGAGTTAATCGCAGATATATTAACAGGGACATTTTAACTTTGTTTTATAATATGTAGTGATAGATTTTGTATAGGTACGTGTACTTGGTAAAAATCAAGTTATGATAAAGTGTATAAAACAAGTCAATTTAAATTCATCGCCATACACTTAGTTTTTTGGTCGAAGAGAAACCGGTATTTAGATAGGCCTGTATATGGTATTCCTTTCTTAACTTTCTATATGCTGTAGGTCATTTAGGAATAAAAAAGTGCGTGTCCTGAAAATGTTTACAATAAGTGTTTAGAGTATTGTATAAAGTGTTCATTATTAAGAGCGTTTGTTCAGAAACTTGAGTTAATGATAAAGTGAGTGACACTTCACGCGGATGCCTCTGTATTTCCTCACAAACCGACTGATACTGCATACTGGCCGAAACTGACCGCAAAAGCCTTCGATAGATATACGGTAACCTTTGTATGTTTATGTTACACATACTGCTAATGCAAATGAGCTTTGGAATATGTAAACTTACTCTTTATTATACCTATAGACAATACGAGTTTTTTTGTTTATACATTAGGTACCTGATACTTGTTTAAAAATCATATATTCCTTCAATTTATTTATTCCTTAAATTACGGTGGCTAGTAGTCTTATTTTAATTTGAAAAGTTAGTTAGTTTAAGTTTTAAATTTAAACAGATCGCTAGTTTGCGAGAATATCGACGTAAATTAAATTTCAGTCGAATTTAACTAAGTATGGCAAACGATCATAAATCTTTGATATTTTATGGTGAACAGAGATGCAACACCGATTTCATGCTAACGTTCGTTAGAAAGTGACAAGTTCATTATATATTTAGAACAAAAAACTCTATCGGAAATCACAAAACATTGCCATTCTCTAAAATCAATAGTTTTTAGTTACGTCGCTATTCTCGCAAACCAGTTAGATGTTAATTATTGCTTATCATGCGACTGAATAACAGGTTTTACCATAAATAACTTTATAGGGTGTTTGTAAATCTAAA
The DNA here is from genome assembly GCA_963859945.1 of Euplagia quadripunctaria. Classification (NCBI taxonomy): domain Eukaryota; kingdom Metazoa; phylum Arthropoda; class Insecta; order Lepidoptera; family Erebidae; genus Euplagia; species Euplagia quadripunctaria. The sequence continues at coordinate 10,651,544 of OY982576.1, read as the reverse complement.
AAGTATGACACATGTTAATACTTGGTCGTAAATAGATAACAAGCGGCACTTGAAAAAGGTTGTCGCATAATCACGGTTACGCTTATCAGTATAAGTGTAACACATGATTTTACTTCAAATTCACTTTTTTAAGTCAAGTGTACCTGTCTGGGCGGTGACTATATAGGTATTCGTCCAGCAGTAGACGGCGATAGGCTGATGAGGATGATGTGATGTAATGATATAGGTATAAATATTATTAGTATTAATCAATGGGCTGAAATTGCGTCTAACTATACGTCTATTTAAAAAACCCTAAACATTACATTTTTAAACAACTTGAAAAGAAAAAGGCAGGTAAAGTAATAAGTTAGTTGATTGTGCAATCAAATCCGTTATGTTTCAGAACCGTAGGATCATTACAACTTTAATGTTTTTATACTATAATTATTTGTTTGGAAAAACTTAGGTAGTTCTCTGGACGAGACTGTTTACCGCGATGGCGTCTCACCCGGATGGTTATTATACTCTGACCACTTGAGCTATCTGAGATGGTTTCTCTCTTAGTATGTTGTAATCCCCATATTATATTTAAGGTCTTATTGCGATAATGGGAAAAGAGCCATCTACTGGAATTCTTACGAATTACGGAACAAAGAAATATTAAGGTAATAATAATATAACTTTACACATCTCACACACGGCCGTCTAATCCCAAACTAGGCAGAGCCTGTACTATGGGAGCAGACACAGAACAAAGGATCAGGCTCATCACACAATTATTTGTCCTGGGTGGGAATCGAACCCACGACATCTGACTTAGCGGTCAGGGTCACTAACCACTAGACCAACAGGCCAGTCGAAGATATCATAGACGTTTTTTTAAACGTTAAAAATGTTAATGATTTTTGAAATTTTTGAAGTGAAATTTCTTTAGAATCGTGATTTGAAAATTCGATAAAACGAAAAAGTCACACTAAAAAGAAATAAACATATTCATAAATAGGATCTAGCCTGCGAGAGAATGAGATAGAATTCAAGTATACAGTGTTTCTTATAACCTTTGTATACTTGCACGTGTCTTTGCTCCTGCGTACTACGAAGCCTTAAAAAAATTCGTCATAGTCTACGTGGTGTATCATTCACGTGTATCATTTTTGTATATTTGCATCGGGTTTTAATTTGACCAATAACTTTAATATTAATTATCTAAAATTCAATTTATTAACTTTAGTAAATTATTTGTGTTGATTTTACTTTTTATTTCTCGTTCTCTCGTAGGCTACTTTTCTGAAGTTTCACCTCTGCCGTATGTGAATTGCACACACACTTTTTTTTTTATTCTTCTTTAAATTGTCATTTGAGCCTCATGCTTTTCGCAGCAGAGCTGGGTTAAGTATTCTGTTTATCTATTATCTAATGTTTTTTTTTGTTTCAGATATCTCGTGACGAAAATTATGTGGTTGAGGAGAATAACGAAGAATCTTTTCCATACTATAACACTGCGCGAAGAAGAGTCCTTCAGAGGTACTTTCCGGTAGTAAACCGACAGAATAGAAAAAATGGCTGAAAACAGGTAAGCAAGTCGTTGAACCTAACATGGTAATCCTGATTAGCATTGGAATAGAAATGTGGCTATTTGAGACGACTCCCTGGTCGTTACCTATTATTACGACCCTTCCTGTCCCCAAAAACTGTCAAATTAATAGTAAAGTAAAATATGATATTGTCAAAACTGTAAAGACGTTTTTTATTGTGGTTTTTTTCCAAAGTGACAGTGGAGATGAACAACTAACTTACAACTTTGGAACTAATACATATATAAATATAAAAATATACTTTTTGGCAAGTTCAGAGAACAAATGAGTTTAAGGAAAATAAAGACATGGAAGGAAATAGCCGAGCGATTAAAAATTTTTTTTCAACACCTTTCAATAATTGTGCGAGTCAGCGTATTGTCCGACAAATCTACAAGTATGTTGATATGTCGTGACAATTTGCTGTTCCATAAAGCAGAAGTAACAAGTTTTTCCCGAAAAATTGTCATCTGTCACTTGTCGGGCAAAAAGTATTATGAAACAGAAAATTGTCGGTTAGTCGCGACAGTCCGACATATTTGTCAATTCTCCAATATTATAAATTTTTCACCTGTAACTTTTATGAAATAGAAACTTGTCGAATTGTCAAATTCTGTATCATATATGTGTTGATTATCAGCTTTATGAAAAAATCCCCGAGGTGGCCTGTTGGTGGTAAAACGACGTCCGACTAACCAAATAAATTCTGGTCAGAATCTGCTGAGAGTTCAAAGCAAGGAATAAAATTATAAGTCCAATTAACTTTTCGCAATCTATTCCAATCTAGCTTTCCAAACTCTAATCTTCCCTAAAGCAATTTTATTATTCCTAGGTTCACAATTTCGTCAGCTGACGTCGAATCGAAGAAAAATGGCATTCTCATGGGTGCCAGTATCATCTCGCGTCCTTTGCGGTCTTCAGCTGAAACCACTGAAAGAGGAGGAGGTGGGACCACACCCAACGCTCAGTCAGATACATGGCTCCACGACGCCGGATGGAGAAGAAAACGATCGCTCGCTCAGCTGACGAGGGAAGCCCTACCCAGATTAGAAAATTATAGAAACTCTAAAAGAGCGTTAAAACGGCCTAGTCTTGGGGAGCTCCACGGTGACCACTTAATAACGGAAGAGGTATGTACGGCCATTTACCTCTGAATTCAGTTACAAAAATCACGATTTCACGTGATTTTTATATTATTTATAATCTATGAGCATTTGTCTCTACTAGATGCGTAAATCGAGACTTAATCGCGGTAATATGATACTTCTGTGAAATGAAATACCCGCTGTTTAGACTTACATCAAACCTTTAGGTGTGATGTAAGTCTAAGCACCGGTTGTAATTCTAAAGAACCATAACGGCCTAATTCGAAAAATTGGGAAATTAACTTCATGACATTGAATTTAATAGACAAATCGAAAACAGGAAATAGGAATAGTCTGTTGAAATATTGAATAAAAGAATTATAGACATAAAAATCTTTTTTTTTTTTTCATTACTCATTAGTTTATTGCATATCTTTAATTGGGTTTCGTCAAAAAACTTTTTTTTATTAGGTCTCTATAATTCTAAAGGTGAGATATATTTTAGATTTATTTTTTCAAAGATGCACCCTTATTTTTAAAACATATTAAGTGATGTATGTACAAAATAAATTACTCGTAATGCGTTAAATAAATTTGAAACTTATATATATGAGTACATAGATGGACCACGACCTGGATTCAGAGATTATACTTTTTATCTTTATAATGTTATTTTAACAATATTTGAGTGTTCTACTTTGCAAATTATGGCACCCAAGAATGATTTATCTAATTAAACTTTGCCTGCAAGTTTTAAAAAATTGCATCCCATGAAAGCACTTTACTCATGCGACTGAAGCCGCAGGCAGAAGTCTGTATAAAATATTTTGGTTCCCATTTAGTTCCTAAAATATAATAACACCTTACAGTATTGGATAGAACTGGTCACATATATTACTACATAATATCTTCATCTTAATGTGATCACCCTCATAATTGTTGATTTCCCGTAATCAAAATGTCGTTAGTGACATTAATCATGGTCACGGTAACTATGTGTCGTTTTGATGTAATTATACAGTTTTGGACACCAGTAATTCTTAATTCGAAATCAAAAACTTATCTCATTAGTAGAAATCAAGCCACAGTAACAATTAGTATGGGAATAAATCTATTTAGGTATTTAACCTAAGTGCCACATGACAGATTAAAAAGACATATAGATGGCTACGTAGGTGGATCGAAGATCAAATCAAAATTAGTAAATACAGAAGTCGATCGCATGGGTAGCAAAGTAGTTAAATGGACAATTAACCGCCTGGACACTTAAAACGACCAACTACTCTGAAACTACTCTTACATGACAAAAAACCGAATTTTTTATTTATTTATTTAATAAAGGTTCACCAACAGTTGTAACAGATATTATACAGATAGGAACATACAAGTATTTGTGTCTTAAATCTAACTGCACAACCAATTATAGGCAAACACCGCATGCAAAGTGTTCTTCATTCAAATAGCTCTAAGAAATAAAACACCTAGGATTGTGCTGTTAAGCTGTTTATCTAGTAGAAAATATAATAAAAATAGCGTTTTTTCGTAATATATTTTTTTGATTTGTAGGTTTAGGCGATTTTTTTATTTATTCGGTTTACCTGTTGATTAAAATTGGAAAAATTGAGTTGCAATATTCTGTTAAATTATGAAGGTCCATCCATCCATAGATCTAATACTTATATTTATATGTTGTTACTAAAATGTTGTCTTACTGGGGATTATTTATACTGTGACTGAGGACATCGAACAAGTCTTTCTGTCTATCTTATCGCGGTTTTGCAAGTGTGTGTCCATGAGATCTGGTTAGCATAATGATGCACCATGTCACCTGCATACCATTATAACATAATATTTTACATTATTAGTTCCAAGCGAAGCTCTACAGTTCAAAGATCTTTTATAGAAGTAATTGTAAGCATTTAAAGCAAGGAGGTGGTTCTACGGTAGTAGTGTTTCAAATTTTTTTATTTTCTCTTTGGTTTGATCAAACCAACCACTTTCCTAGTTGCAAATAAAAACACATCTAACAGAAAATATGAAAGGCGATAAAATCCTATGAACCGGTCGGCCGATCACCTTCTTTTTAACCCAAAAAAATGCTTGTAAAGGCTTACTTCTTATTTATTTTTATTTATGGGACCAGGGAGACTACATCTATTCCCAAATATTTATCAGCAGTACGATAATAATATGATCAGTATCTCTTTTCTTAATTTATTCTTTAATTAATTAGATAGCTAAGTATTAAGATAAAATACATCAAAACATTGAAAACCAAAGACATTTTGAATGTTCTAAGTATAAGGTCGGTAAATTTTCAAAAACAATAAACTAAAAACATGAAATTAAAACACTGGTTCTGGCCATCGCCGAAGACGCCTACTTAATTTGCGGCCATCGGTGAGTCCAAAATTGTCTTGTGTTTAAATATACAAACATGTATATTTAAACATACTAAATATGTCTTTACCTGCAAACACGGGATTATACATGTATGTACACATCTTCAAGATCATACTATTTTATCACTATTAGTTGCGCATACAATAGCTGCTTGCTGTTGTACTTAGGTACATAAAATATTCATCTGGTTACATTATTACACGGTGTTTCTGAACTGTAAACAATATAATTACTAGCGAGCCACAAGCAAGCTTGTAGGTAATATCTATAGAAGTAATTCTTTGACACAATTTGAATTTCTAGGTATTATGGCAACGCTACAAACCCTGCTTGCATCGAAAGGTTAAATAGGTAAACCTAATTAAGAATCCTCGTGAAGATCAGAAATTAAGTTTTATATACAAAACTAATACTTAATGTAATTTTAGTTAAAAACAGAATACTCAAAAAGTTAAAAATAAAACATAATTATTATAATTTTAGCATTGCAAAATAATCCTGTTGCATTGAGATTCTTAGGTAGGTGTTCAGGTTTGGTTGAGTTGTCGTCTTGGAAGCATTTTATTGCCCGTGAACAATGTAGATGAGTAGATACTTACTAGGTTAGAATTTGCCTTTACCTTAAAACGAAGTCTGATGTAGGGTTTGCAATCCCGTATTCCGCATTAAAGTAGGTAAGTATTCCCGCGTAGTTTCGTAAGTTTTTTCAATATCGCTTGTAAGTTTAGGATCGGCTCGTCGAATTCGTATAGTACGGCTGACTGTTGATTGATAACTGTCTATGTTCACAAAAAAGTTCTCATCTTTACGAAACTGCTACTCTTGCTGCTGAGGGTATTTGTGAAAATGTATTTTGAGGTCTAGGTATTTGAAATACTCATTCCAAAATGCCTCAGTAATAGATATTTGAAATACCAATTAGATACAAATTATATTTTTAAGACGTAATTCAAATACACATACCAAATACGTAGTAGTAGTAGTAGTAGTACCAAGTAAGTATTTCAAATACTACCCAGCCCTGTCAGTGTCGTATTCAATAAGACGATGGTGATGATTGCAATCAGCACCTAACACGATCGACGAATCCGATTACCTAATGGTTTTGGCACTTTTTCCTTTGAATTGACTTTTAAATCTTTTTCTTTTATTTTTCTTTATAATTATTAAATTATATGTATAATATTTAACTAAAAGAACTGGTCATATTTTAGGAAAATTCATGATTTTAATATGGTAAAATCATTACACAACGGCTTTGGACGAAATCCCTTTGTAATTTGGATTGTAATCTATATTAATTAATGCATGCAATGACCTATATCACGCATCGAATAGAAAGTTAATATTCAATATTGCGTGCTGATATAATGCATCCTCCTGCAAGTTGGCAACAAATAAGCGCATGCAGTTTATTTATGCGATGAATCAACAAACTACAGCTAACTGAATACAGCTGATTTCCATCTCTGTAACACGTCATTCACTGTCATGATAATAAATAGCATTATTACCTTTACAATACAAGATAAACTTATCTCTGAATACTGAAATCATTAGACGCATATGTTTGTCTTTTGTTCGCCATCGTACTACAAAAACTCAGTTGACCATTTTTATTTTGGTTAACGTAGCGGTATGCACATCTTGCATTTGAGATTAACTGAATAGCAAAGGAAGTATTGCATAGGAGAATTCTGCTAGACTGAGTACCAGTTCAGTGGCGTAACAATTGGGTGACTGAGCGGGGAAAATGCCACGGGCCACGGCTCGAGGGGGCCCCGGGCACCAAAGGCCCTGAACACAGGAGGCACTAATTACAAAATGTATTAAAAAAATAATAATTTTGTATTTAATCTATATAAGTTTTCTAATTTAATAAACCTAATAAATTATACGAGTCAGAAAATAACGGCCAAGTGCGAGGCAGACTCGCACACATCCGATGAATTAGCCACGGGCCTCAGAGTGTAAAGTTACACCACTTTACCAGTTGCATTGTACAAAAGTGCTACTAGCGTAATCGTTTTTCTGCTGGCGAATATGGTCGTCAGAGATGTAGCATCACACAAGTAACACTAGCTACTGGCGTTGCAAGTGCCCATAGACAACGGTAACCGTTTGCCTCCGCTCAAGCTACCTTGTTTGCAAATAGTTTTAATGTTAATGTTTTCTTTGCATGTTTAGGACGAGAAAGAACAGCACGCGGCCAGAGATACCAAGTCACCTACTCCTGCGCATGGTATCAAATTAGGATGGATTCAGGTAATAACTTTTAATAGTACGTTTTACTTGTTTTAGTGTGAAAAGTTTTTTTTTTAAGTAAAGGATACTAGCAACGTGGGTCACACATTACTAGTATTCTTGTTAACCCCTCCAGCTAAGCTAAATGCTTGTGTTAGGAGTGGGTTCACGTCGGTAGTGCACTGGGTGGGGTTCGAACCCGCAACCATTTGATCGCAAGTCCGATGCCTTAGCCATTACGCTACCGCTGCTTAAGTTTGAAAAGTTATACCTTCAGATTGCTCCGGCACCGTATTTTTTTTTTTTGATACAATTAAAAGATTTTATTGTCTTTTTTCGCTCTTGATAGTGGTGTAGGTACTTGCCAGATCTTAGGATGTTGTATAAAATGAAATATAATTGCATAAGAGCTATATGTACATCATCGAAACAAAAAAGAAATCTTTCCAAAAATAAATTATTTAATTTTAATTGATTATTCACCCATTATCGTCAGAGTAATCGATAACCAATCCTCTTCAGCACAGGCGTTGTGTAATATAACAAATATTTCTAAGATTTTATATATATAACAGAACAACACTTGTAACCATATTTCTAGTAAATAAAGATTATCAATAAAAATAAATAAAATTGAAGTATCTGTTTGTAATGTCAAAATAATAGTTTCTTTTTAAGCTACTACAGTTATTTGCATGATACCTATGCCTAAAAATCAGTTTTTAAAATGTTTGACTGTCTGTCTGTCTGTTTGTTCTGGCTAATCTCCGGAACGGGTGGACTGATTTCCACTGGATTTTCACTGGCAGATAGCTGTTATTATAAGGAGTAACTTAGGCTACTTTTATTTTGGAAAAATAATTAGGTTTCCGCACAAAATATAAAAATGAGCGTGCGAAGCCGCGCGGGAACTGCAAGTTATTATTAAGAATACAATCATTTATTATTTATATATATATATAATTATAAAACAAGGTCTTATTAGTATAACCATTGTTGCAAGGTGTGTCGCGTATTGAGAAGATTTTTATCTCTGCAATATTTAAGTTAGAATATCTACATCTCCATTTGTAATCTTAGTTAAATATGATTCCAAAAGTGCGTAGAAAGGCTGATGCAAAAGTCACTTTAAGTTTAGTAAAAAGATACTGGCTTAAATAGTATTTGTTATGAAATGGTACTCCGTTTCATTCTAAATGTCGAATGAAAACAGGAAAATGATCAAATTAGAGCCACGTGCCGTTATTAATTTCCTCACTAAAGACCTAAATACCCTCCATTGTGTAGTCAACAATGGACGCTTATGAGACTTTGTAGGAGAATCGTTTACACATTTCGAGTGTGACTGTAAAAGCTTGAAAGCTACCTGCTGTGGATGACAAAATCTGTAGTCAAGCAATGGCACATAAAGTTCAAGAATACTGAATATAATAAATTCGTGAATTTATTATTAGGACTTCAGAAGAATCGCCACCAAAAATTATATTACTAGTTGACTAAGCCAAGTGTCGAATGCTAATGCCTGTTTTACCATACATACCATTTGAAAGAATACCATATTAAGCACGCTGTGTTAATTTATCAGATTTAATACATTAAATGTGGTAAATTGTTGTACCTACAGGTACAGAGCAAAAAGATAATCATTGAAGTATCTACAGAAAAAAATATCCCCGACTCAAAAATCGCTTTAACGATTAGAAAAGAGCTAATGATCTTCGAACGGCTGAACAGATTTTCTTGAATTATAGCTAAGAACACTCTTGATCAAGTCACCTTTCAAACAAAAAAAAACGAGATGCATATCGGTCCATCCATTTAGGAGGTATGATGCCACAGATAAAATTAACAAAATGAGGCAAACTCTAGGGGCTTTTGATTTTCACCAATACCTTTCCAGAAATTTTTCACTCCGTCGATAGGTCAAATTTTGTTGCTGCTTTTATTATATAATGAGAGATATGCTCTTACTTGAAGTTAATCTTGAGGTCAAGAACATGAGTCATGCTTTTTTGATTGATTGATTGACCGAATGAATTTATGTTTCATCACATTTAAAGAAACTTGTATATTTTTTTGTGGCATTTCGTTCTCTCAATACTAGTACATTAATTAACGACAATCTTGAGATTGTATTCATGGCTTGAGAGCGTATCAGCTGAGATTGCTCTTTAGCACTATCTTTACGGGCCTTAGTCCGTCTTATTGTTAGACAGCGTAATGTCCTTTACATTCAGTTTAAACTTTTAAATTTTTCCAGGGTGTATTGATACCATGTCTACTAAACATTTGGGGGGTGATGCTGTTTCTGCGACTATCGTGGGTGGTGTCTCAAGCTGGCATTGGCATGTCACTCATCATTATTTTGATATCAGCCGTGGTTTGTGTCGTCACAACGCTCTCTATGAGCGCTATATGCACGAACGGAGAAGTCAAAGGAGGTAAGTTATTTTTTATTAATCAATACATACAAATAAATAACAATTTTCGTCTGTCTGTTTGTTCCGGGTAATCTCCGGTGGACCGATTTCCACGGGACTTTAATTGGCAGATGCTGCTGGAGCTGGTGTTGTAAGGAGTAATTTAGGCTACTTTCATTTTGGAAAAAGAATTAGGGTTCCGCGCTAAATACAATATATTAAATATCCATGTCTTGAAATCGAACTGATCTTAATCAGTATTTAATAGATCAAGTCCATTGCAGAAGAAAACGGAACCTAATTTCGTTTCCCGATTTAATAAATGGTTAAGGCTTGAGGATTCTGATGATTCAGATATTATTTTACCTCTACAACAGTTTAAATAGATAACGATTAACCCTTACACAAACAACGAAGATAAGAAAATCTTGATTCACTCTCCGCAACCAACTAGAGATTTTTTTATCATCATGATATAAATTAACATAATTGCTGATTTTTCTTTTGGTCTTTCTAATCAAATGTCAACATATCAGCATGTCAAGGAAGTCGTTTCCCTGGGGATTATAATCTTGTTTTTATTTGTAAGGATTTTCTTATTTGTATTATTTTTAATAAAAAGAACGATGATTACGTCTGCGGCGTCTGCCGTTTATAAATTTTAGCTTTTCTTAATTTTCTAGCTTTTCGGTGGACACATGAAAATTAAAATGTTCCATTTGTTTTTATAGAAAATATTTTTTTTACTTCTGATTTATGGAGACTACATTAATATAACTCTTCTCTTATTTTAAACAAAGTAATAGTCTTTGACCACATATTCACGTATATAACCCAAACTTAAGCTATAACTACTTTTATTAAAACAATATTTCAGAGTTTTAATTACTTTTAACACTGGGTTATTACGTAGGTATCTAAATCTACAATTTAGTAAATTGGTTTCTAAATGGCCTTAATCTACTTTATTTACTTATGTCGGTATGTATATAACTGAAGAGATTAGTTAAAATTAGTGAATTTTTTTGTTCCTTTAATTGTCATGATCGTGGCGTCAACATTACAAGCCAGGTCAGTCTAGGATGGATGACCATTCGTGACACATTGAGATCCTCCATGCCTCGGAGAGCATGTTAAACCGTCGGTCCCGGGTCCCATACAAACATCTGTGGCATTCGTTACGGGGAGTTGTCTAACTACAGAACTTCGATGTCGCCTCGATACTTGGGTTGTGGAGGTCTGATGGCGGTCGCTTCACGTAAAATATCGAAGCTCGGCCGTATGGTAGTTAGACTGAAAGCCGACCTTTAATTGTCATGTTCCGTACTTCCGTCACGCCGCCGCGCCGTCACGCTATAGCACAATAGTACGAACATTTCACATTCAATTAGGCTATTACTTACACAGTCACACCTATATCCCCTGAGGTAGACAGAGACGTATGAAACTCCCACATTTTGCCAACTATATAATTTGGTCCCTCCCACGTAATAGCGGGTAAGCCTATTGCAGTCAACCAGGCACTTTAGAAATTAAATATGGGAAAATTAGAAGTATATTAATGCCACGTTCCTATAATCATGAAACGATTCATTTTGCTTACGGACGGTAAAATTTCTTTGAATTTTCAAGGAAAATTTTACCGTCCTTAAGCAAAACAAATCGTTTCTTGATTTTAGGAACGCGGTATAAAAGGAAAAGTTAGGTATAAAGAGAGGGCAATGGAGGGAAAGGAATATTACTTTTATCGATGGGTTGAGGAGTGGTAAGCAACAGCTCACAGCACAGCAGTTTTTTCTTTCAATGGGACAGGGAGCAAAGGAGTAGACGGGTCACCTGATGGTAAGTGACTACCGCCGCCCATGGGCACCTGCAACTCGAGAGTCACAAGTGCGTTGGCGGTCTTTAAGGTGGGAGTAGGGGAAGAGAGGGAAGAAGAAAAGAGCGGTGGGGGTGGGTAGAGGGGGGGGAGATGGGGGGAAGATGGGGAGAGGGAAGGGCCTCCGGTAACCTCACTCGCTCGGCGAAATACAATGAAGCATTGCTTCACTGCCGGTTTTATGTGAGGCCGAGGTATCAATCCGGTCGAGCCGGCCCATACGTGCTGAAGCATAGCCCTCCCACGACAGAAAATTTGTTTTAAATCTGAATTCGAAATTAATCTGAATTATTTAAGGCCTAAGATACATGGGCACAGATAAGATAATAGTTAGGTACTTTGTAACATGTTACATATGTACTTCCCTGCCTGTGCCTATCTATTTATAGCATATGGCATTTCATATTCATTTTACATAATCAATTTTGATTCGGTCCAATCGACTATTCATTAGATGTTCTGTATTCTTTCTTTAGTCATAATTGAACAAAATTACTTGCTTATACGTGAGTGATGGGACACGACGTTAAAGTATTCCATGTGAAATTAAATGAGTCGCTGACCGGAGTGTTCTGGCCGATACTAGTTTTTGATTGGCTCATTTAAATGGCTATTGTCTGTTCTCGCTACTATTTGTGACTTGTTCATATAATACTCTACAAATCTATAAATCTTCTACTAATTTTATGTTGATCCTTAGATCAACATAAAATTAGATGCTTACATCTGGATCGCATCTATCATCCTATTTCATATGTCAAATGTATACGAAATTCTGAAAAAAAGGCCTGATCCAGGTGAGATAGGTTTTGATAGAGCGTATTACCAACTCTCTTCTTTTGCTAAACATACATTAAGAAATAAAAATAATAGGTACCTATACACATATTTAGAAATAACTAAAAATAATTTGCTTCATGAAAATACATACAAAGCACGGATAAAGGATACGAAATTTCAGATCTGGATATGTTTACGGATATATGAATCAACCGTATTTAAAACCGGTAATATAACACCGGTTTCAGATACGCTTGTGAATATAAAATTGTTTTCAATTATCCAATAGTTTCACATAGTTTCAGTTACAGATATTAGATTTTTTAAGGGATTGTAATAGGAAAATATGAATAGATAATGATTTGAATTTATTTCTAGGTTATCATTTTATCATCATCTTATAAGTGTTTATAGTTACTAATTTTGAAGTGTTACTTACGAGTACTTAGAAATGCAAAAACAAAATTATAATGAACAAAAACAACATTATACCTACAACCATTTCAGCCACAGAAATAATAATTAATATTTTGCCATAATAATGTATAATTTAAACTCCGCTCCTATCTGAAAAATTTCGAAACTTTAAATGAGATTCGATTCCAGTTTCGGATAGATTTTTATGTCGGATATCCAACGTTTTCGGTTCCAGTTATGGAGCTTCATAACATCCCTGATAAATAATAACAAATAGTAGTAAAAATACTGTGTGAAGTCAATTTCGAGGGCAGCGTAAGCAATAAGTAGTTTATATATTATATTAAACAGTAAATTAAGGGGTTTTCTTTGTTTAACTATAGTCATTATGCCAGATTCCAAAGAAGATCGCATAGCAAAAAAAACTATGATTATGATCGATCTATAAAATACTGTGGATTTTTTAGTTAATACCTTGTTATAAAAGTTAACTATTTTTATAGTTCATACAGATTGGTTAAACTTCTTACCAAACTTGGTTTTTGTAAGATTTTCTAAAGCTTGTTATAATGTAGCACTTGTAAAGTCAAAATGTATGTTTTATTAAAATTTACCTGAAATTTCTTACGGCTCGAGTTTGTCTAATACGAAACCCTCTATTAGACAACCCATCTAGATAAAATGTTATATATTTGATTTCGATGTACAACAAATTAAAAAAAAATACTTTGTATCCGATCTGCGTAAAGATTCCCTCTGCAACTAATATTAACTTTATTAAATCTTCAATTGATATTTATAATTAATATGCCCCAATTTAGGAAATGTGCCATTGACCGAAGTCAACTTAATAACGATACTGCTGAGAATGAGTGAATGACCGACATGTACTTAGGGACTTATATAACAAAAACGAAAAAGTGCATAACAATAAATGGTCGCTTTGCATATTTTCGCACCTGACATCTGCCAGTTGTCAAACAAGTCGTTGCAAGTAGGGTCACAGATAAGATAATAGTAGTAGGGTTGATATTGCAAAGACAATATGGCTTTGCTGGGAGAATTCTTTTAGGATTGTTGTTACGTAAAACGATTAAAAGAACACTGAAAATATCCTTTTAAGGTTAGACAATATTTTATTGAATGACAACACATTTACATATTTTACCATAGAAGAAAATATACGTCAATAGGGTAGAGTTGTGACCTAAAGAGGTTTTAATTTTAACATAACAAGGAGGATTATCAACATTCAGTTCAACCAATTAGGTCAAATAATACGAGTATTATTATAATTATGTGAAGGACAAAAAATATTTATGAGGTCTTAGGTCGTTGATTCTAGTCTAGGTGATTTTCGGATATTCTTTTTTGAAGTGAAACTACTTTGGAATCGTTGTGTGTTGTGATTATATATATATATATATATATATATATATATATTCAAAGCATGCAAGTCATATTACATTAGTATTAAAACTTTAAATAAAGGTACTATTTTATTGTTTAAACAGGTTTATGTAAAGCTTATACGACTCTTCAACTTTAGGCACGCCTTAGAGAAAAAATTCTAGACACACAGAACATTTCTGCATTAAACCTTTAAACCCTTCTTGTAGTTTGTTACTGACCTTTATGTCTATTTTCTATCTGATGATAGCATTAATCCAAGTATTATTATTGTAGGTGGCATCTACTACATTATATCAAGGTCCTTGGGTCCAGAATTCGGTGCATCTGTCGGGATAATTTTTGCGTTCGCGAACGCGGTGGCCGCTAGTATGAACACTATAGGCTTCTGCGACTCCATGAACGATTTGCTGAAGTCCCACGATTTGAAGATCATTGACAACGGGGTAAATGACGTCAGAATCATTGGAGCTGTGGCATTGCTGGTTATGTGCATTATTTGCGCTGTTGGCATGGATTGGGAGAGTAAGGCACAAGTAAGTGGTTTCTTTATAAATACCTTAAATACACCTTTTAATTTTAGTTTCATTCAGATAAACATGTTCGGTGATACGGGCATCGTCCATGATTGCCTGAATGACAAATACGAAGTACTTAGAGATACAATATTTAAAAACGTTTTTATAGTTTACATGTTTCCTTTAGCTAAGTTATGTTTGAGCAACCGGTTCAAGAATCTTTCCCCAATTGCGGTGAATTTCATTTCAATTCTTAGACAACTTGAGTTCACTTAAAGATGTTCTATTAGAATAAAGCGATTTTTTTATGTAACAAAAAATAAAACTGACTTTTCCAATGTTATTTTTCACATCTCTAACCTTGATAAGCTATTTCTGCATCATAACATGACTTATCAAAACACGAATGGTGCAATATTCACAGAGCCGGATTATCTATGTAGGGCCCTTAGGCAATACACGTCTCGGGGTCCCTTTATTCCTTTCTAACTTTCATAAATATATTTTTTCTACAACAACACAATTTTATTCATAATAAATCTTTTTTTAGTACATACTTATTCAATTAAAAAAAAAACATAATAGGACAGAAACAAAAATGTTAAAAAAATACAATGGGTCTTATCCATAGAAAATTTCAGAAAATTTGGTATGGAGAGAAACAATGATTAGCTAGATTGTTTCTAAGCAAAATTCCGGCACCCAGTTGTTTACTCATTGAAAGTTAAACCACTGAGACAAGTTACTTTATCTCAGGGTACGGGGCCCCTGGCCTAGACAGTTGCCTACACTGCCTTATGGATAATCCGGCACTGAACATTCACATCTTTAGTGAATGATTTTGCACATGTTGATCATGATGTCCAATATTTTCGATAACATTGATTTAGTGATTCACCCGACTGATTCATGCAGAGCTTATGTCATTGCTACTTTTTTACCATCATCATCAAATTACTAAGATCCATGTTTATTGGGTCAAATGGGGTCACGCGTGCATAGGAACTTATTTATATGAGTCTGACGTCTGATTTACTTAGAAACGGCGAGAGGGCGAACGGTTAACTTCATCAACGGTATAATTTCATTATTATCATTTGGAGTGGTGAACAGTGGCGTAATAATAGGGTGGCAGAGCGGGTAAAATGCCACGGGCCCATGGCTCTAAGGGGTCCCCGGCCCCGGCCAGAAGGCCCTAAGCACACGAGGCACCAAGAGAGAACTTGTGCCCCTTCCGATGAATTAGCCATGGCCCTCAAATGGTATAGTTACGCCATTGGTGGTGAAAGTCTCTGTTTAGCTTAAGTCCTGTTACCCTGACCGTTACTGGATAAACACGGTCTGTCTTCAATGCTCTGAGGATTTTTTTTTTATAAATACAAGGTTCAAATCAATAATATATTTACTGCTCTGTACATCCGAAACTATAGTAAGACGTTTGGTAAAATTATAGAATTTGGACTTATTTCTTTGATTTTATTGACACGTTTGACACATTTATTAGTTACTTTACAACACGGGGCTTATAATAATAATAATATATCTCTTTATTGTACACCAAAATAATTTTAAAGAGTAGGAGCACAGCAATGTTGGGTGTTAGATACAATTGGCGGCCTTATCGCACTAAGGCAATCTCTTACAGGCAACCATGGGATGGAGCGAACATAGGAAAGGTACGCTCAGTAGGTATATTATACAAGTTAAATAAAGATAAAGTATCTTACATATAGTGTAAGAATATACATACAAGAGAGCAATAGACAAATAAATACATAAGCAAATATAGGTATAGGCTTTCACATATAAATCGAATAAAACATTTATTTATTTATTTTATTTATTTATTTAAGTTAGGAAAACCAACAGCTACAAAAAACAACAGTGGGTAGTTTCATGTACAACGTTAAGCCAATTACAGGTTTTCACGAATTGCTGCATTGTAATTTAACAGAGGTTTTGGAACACTAATAACTGCACGAAACTATACCCATACAAACGCGATAAGCAATACAGATGATAGAAAAACAAAAATACATCACTACCTGTTTGAAAAAAAACCCAGATTCATCAGTCTCCTGACATTGTTGCCGTTCACTGTGTATGGATCGAACATAAGTTCTTTGCACAATTCATTAAAGTCTTTACTTGTTCGCACCATAAATGTATTATTCTGTAATTCGAGTGCGCTAAATGTACAAAAATAGATGGATTGAACCTGATGCTTTTTGTCGGAACATTGAACTCGAGTTTGTGTAGGAGGTCAGGGCAATCCACTTCATTAGACAAGATTTTAGAAAAGAATGTGCAGTCTGCTAGTCGGCGGCGATAACTTAAAGGTTGAATATGAAATTTTCTACAGAGATCTAAATACCTTTCAGAGTGGTATGGTATATGAAGGCGAAAGCATAGGAACCTAATGAATCGCTTTTGGACACCCTCAATACGGTTTATGTATTTGCTATACTGTGGACTCCATATCTGCGATGCGTATTCTAGATGGCTTCTAACATACGTACAGTATAAAATTTTTAACGTTTTTGCTTTTTTGAAGCACCCAGAAACCCTCATCACAAAACCAAGCGCTTTGGAAGCTCTCGAGACTATTTTATCAATATGAGCATCAAAAAGAAGCTTTGAGTCATGATAAACTCCCAAGTCGCGTATGACTTCACACTTTTGCAAATCTTGGCCCATTAAGTATAGGAAGAAGGAATAATATCACGTTTTCTAGTGTAAGTGACTATGGAACATTTAAGTGGATTTAGGTCTAATTTGTTTACCCGACAGTAGTCATTCAAACGTGTTAGATCTTTTTGAAGTAATATCACATCATTAGACTATTTTATAGATGAAAATATTTTCATGTCGTCAGCAAAACAAAGCAGGTTCGATGTTTGAAAGCAGGATTCGATGTCGTTTACATATATAATAAAAAGCAGCGGACCAATTAAAGAGCCTTGCGGAACACCGCTGGGCACTCGTACCCAACTAGAAATGTAATTGCTTACAACTACTGCTTGTGACCTATTTTCAAGATAAGAGGAAAACCAACGGAATAGATCTCCTCTGATTCCAATGTTAAGAAGCTTCGTTTTAAGCAAAAAATGGTCGATACGGTCGAATGCTTTGCTATAGTCAGTGTAAACGACATCAACTTGTGCTCCCCGGTCCATGCTGCTTGTTATGTAGTCATTGAGGATGGTTAAATTGGTGATAGTGGACCTGCCTTTGAGAAAACCATGTTGTGTGTGACTGAATGAGTTCCGAAGCGCTGCGTATACCTGATCATATACTATTCGCTCAAATACTTTTGCTATGAAACACAACTTAGATATAGGTCTGTAATTAACCACTTCGGTTTTAGGGCCTTTCTTGTGGACGGGTGTTCTAAAGGCAGATTTCCAGACTGGTGGGACACTGAAAGAAGAAAGTAACTTTTTGTACAATAAAGAAATGGGTAAAGCTATGGTCTCGGCACATTTTACTAGAAACTGACATAGAACAAACATAGAAATATAGGATACTTTACTACATTGAATCAAATAAGAAGGCAAATAGGCAATTATGATACGTTTTATTGTCAAAGGCAGGTTATTCCTTGTTATGGCTTTTACAGAGAAGGATTTGTCGACGAATTTCGTAGAATGTCTAGGTAGTTTTAATATCAGGCTCTCCGACGATCTCAAAGATCTAGAATGAATGTCGTGTAAGAAACTGAACCGTTTTTTAAGGTAAATACGAGTTAGGGGATTAAATAGAATGCTATATAAAAGTGAAAGAATATGTGCATTCCGGCGAAGGCGTATGGGTAACCACTTGAGCTTTTTTCGATAATCAGAAACATGATCATATTTGCGTAGTCCAAATATGAATCTTATGCAGAGATTTTGGAGTCTCTTAAGCTTATTCAATTGGTCTTCAGTAGGATCTAAATAACTGGCATCAGCATAATCAAGAATAGGAAAAATAAGGGATTGTGCAAGCGCAATCTTAGTGACGGTAGGAAGAAAATTGCGAATATACTATATTCTTCGATCTTAAATCCATTATATTTATCAGTGATTTATTACTGAACAAATAATTTGAGACACCCATTAATTCATGCTGCATAATATTTATTAGCACGCGTTAATTAAAACAAATTACAATTTTTTTTAGCCCAAATTTATCAAGAAATAAAATTCAATGACAAATAAAGCAAAACTGTTTTCATTAGCATTATTAGCATGTTCGTTCTATCGGCCATCAAACGGTTGGAGATCGGTGCTCTGCCCCAATTGAACCGAAAGTTTCGTGACAAACAAACCGGACAGTATTTGCACAAACTACACCAATCAATACAGTCATGTCGGAATAAAAAAAATGAATTAAATATGGCAGCTGCGTATGTTATTCATTATACCATATCCGCGCAGTAAGCGTACATCAATAATTGCTGTAACACCGTACAATGAATTTCTATGTAAATTAATTGGACGGTGTTACAGCAATATTTAAAATAATAAATATTTCAAGAGGTTCATGAGCAGATTATTACCGCGAACAAAGTAGTACGAAAATGCAACCAAATGATAGACCATGAAACCAATGAAATCAATTAATCAGATACCAGAGCTGCAGAGTTCACTAGGTTTATTTTATTACTTGGTACTCGGTCTTTCGAATTCCGGCGTCTCACTCTGTCATTCTCCGCTAACTTCTTAATGAACTAAACTACCAAAGAGTTTACAAACTCTAATAAACTACTTTGTTGTAGGTATATTTTCAAGGATCTCCTCGACCTCTGCGACCCTCTGGGCCTCAAAAAATACGCGAAACTCGATTCTGACTATGAAAATTATGAGAAATTCCATTAATTTGTGTTTAACTCAGTTGTTGTTGTTCAGTTGGTTATTAATTTGCTACTTCTAGTTCTACTACTCGATATTAGTTCTTTTTTATTTATTTATTAAAAATTTGCATAAGTTTTTACATTTAAGTTTGCCAAACTGCATAGCAGCTTGTCGGCAATTGATATGTTGTGCTGTGCACTATATGTAACGACTCTTGGAGTTTTCCACATAGTCTTCGCAGAACTTCATTATAATTATTAAAAATACTAACAATATGCTTAAAACGAGCAAAAGAAAACCTCACTATAGAGACAGTGTATAAATACTCGCCCTGTGTAGAACAATGCACAAACGCACAAGTTAATTTGTTTTTCTGTTTACTATCAATACTTTAACAAATGTCAGCACATAAGTTTGATTATTAGCGTATATTGTGTCTTTTAAACTTACATATATTTTAAATATGCAGAACCAGGAATAATAATGGTCAGGAAATAATTTAGTTTAATTTGGTTTTGTCTGAGTTCTCTTTATAAACACAAAGGCGCTATTGTACTACTTTATTAAACACTAGCAACCGCCCCGGCTTCGCACGGGTACAAATTATACACCTAAACCTTCGTTATGAATCACTCTGTCTATTAGTGAAAACCGCATGAAAATCCGTTATCGCGAACAGACAGACAGACAGACAGACAGACGCGGCGAGGGACTTTGTTTTATAATATGAAGTGATACATGCCCTAAATGTTTGTTGTTCCATGTTTCCTAAAATTTCTTTAAGGTACTTAAGAAATTTTAAGAGTGTATCCAATATAATTTCTTGGGTTCGTAAGTTATTAAATTTGTTTCAGAATTTATGTTAAACGTTAAAATTTAAGGAATTAAAATGTTGTGCTATTAACAAACTTATTTAACTAAGTGGCTCAATTAAGTCAAACATAGTCCTTGATTTTTTTAAATGGGGCTCATAAATTTTGTTTACACAAATAGCTTTGATGTTTGCGTTCCGTTTACAATGGTTTTCAACTGTATTGTGTGTACATGTTTTCTAGTACATTCAGGAACTCACTCAGGGTCTCATTAGGTATGTATATCCTAAACTAGCCTTCCTAAACTCTTCAGCTATATTAGTATAGATCATATAGATCATAATGCAATAAGATTACTCGTTTTGTTGGGTTGGAACAACTAAGAGTAGCCGCAGTATGTCTTTACGTACGTAAGTTATAAACACGGCAGCTTCGTTTCACCTGGGCATAATGAACTTTCTGGAATTAAATACTAACTAACATAGCATATGGTAGAAGTTTGCTGTACGCAATCACATCCGTAGAAAGCCTCCACAGGCGTGAATACACTAATTTAATCGGTTATTTTGTTTTTGAGCCGTTTGGGTTTGCGATCATGAGGTCCAGGTAGTCCTTCCATTTATAAGGAACTACCTCAGTGACTGATCGACACTTCTTGTGATCAGAAGGCGGGCCTATTTTTTGCACAGAGAATTAGCATTACCATTTAACGTGGCAATGCTGCCAGCCTTCAAGGAACGCTACTGTCGGCGATATTATACCACTACAAATAGTGCGTTTTCATATATATTTTTTTTAATATTCGATATTCGACTTAAAATGGGTTCTTTATTCAAGTTGTACAGTGTATAACCGTAAGGGAAATGCTTTAACGAAAACCTTGTTACGACGAGATGGTTGGATTGAAATGTCTCTTCTGGACTATGACAACCTTGAACTAGACATCTGTTACGGCTTCTGCCAATTAGGTAAGTGCGGTAGCAGTATTTTTACAAAGTACCTACTATAATAATCCACGGTCGGTCCACGTTTTTCTCGCCACTTGTGTCTCGTTACGATACGTTACATATCCATTTTTGTAATAAACATCATATTATGGTTGACATTACACGACAGAGACTAATGGCAGTATGCGATGGTAAGTATAGATAAAATTTAATGGCATTCATTTTCATTGTAAAAGCTTCAACAATAATAGCAGTCATTGTAAATTATAGTTCAAATTAGTTAATGACATCCTGTGAAGCGTGAGTTTTGCTTATTGTTGGATTGCTGGTTAATTTTGCAAATACCTAGTTCTAGTATATTTTTTATAGTTTCCATGTGTACGGTCAAGTATGACATAGCCTAATACCACTTAGTCGTGTAGTGGTTTAATTTCTTTTATTTTTTGCGACATCTCTATTATCTAATTTGTATAATTACCACAGAGTCGTTATCCAAATTAACGCAGCACAATAAATACTACTAGATTCGTAAAATAATAAATTTGTCGAACAGTTTTGTGGACTTTAATTAGCTATGTTCATCAAGCTGTTACCATAAAGGTACAAGGGCGAGATGAACTTGCAGACCGTAGCCGCCGTCGTCATTGCGGCCTGCAGAGCGCAGCCGCAGGCGTCATTGCGGTCTGCAGATGCAGTCGCACATGCCGCGGCGTACAGCGATAGTTAATTAATATGCATTTTATTAGGAGAGGAGGATGATGACGACTTGTTGTTACTATATGCCAAAAAGAAAAGATTTTATTTTAAAGCCGATCCAACGAAGGAAGTTTTGCTGTATTTATTAAAAACCATATAAGAGGCACGGAGAAATAGTTTAGAAAATAACTTTTTTCAGGAGGCACAACAGGTGTCTTGCGTTCTTCTGTAGCTGCGCGCCGCGTCTGCACTCTACAAGCCCCGGCCGCACAATACAATGGCGCCCTGCTGGGAATTATTTTCATAGAAATTCATAAAAACCAATAATGTTGCTTGTAGCTTGCGGCTGTAGTTAGCGGTTTGCGGTTATACTAATAAACAAAGAAATACTGTATCAAAACGGTGTTTTCAGTGTGAGTTTCATGGTTTTTGACAGAGGACGTGCTATAATATTTATCACAACAGCATTCTTATAATTTTTTTTTAAATATACATAAACATTAAAAACTTAATCATACAAATAAATCGTAATTATCTTCCTGAATTCGATCCAATTATATGGCACCATCATTAGCAGCCGTCATCTTTGTATGAAATCCCTATCTGGCCTCGTCATCTTTCTGTTTCTTCATTCATACGTGGAACAAAATATTAAAGTACACGGACACATTCATTAGAATAATATAAATATGTACCTCAATAGGCAATCACAAGGTAGAATCATAAAGAGTGACAATATGTACGTATGTAGTTCGAAGCGTGTTTGTTTGAAATCTAGGTCAACAGTTGGCACGTTCGACCTATTTGCGAACAGGTTACTAGCCCTTACTGTAGCTGCCACCCATTGGAATACCATCAGTTTTCTTTTCTTTTTAAGCTTTATGTAATTACAGTAGCAGTACTAGAAAATTAAAAAAAAAAATAGTAAGATAGTTTATGTAAATAGGTACAAAATTTAGTACCTAATATCCTTTCCCGTAGCGGAATATATATATATATACATATATATATTCCGCATAAAAATGTATATAAAACAAATTACACTTCTCAAACTCATCAACGAGATCGCGTAGTAGATTTTGTCTTATTATATTGTTCAATTTCCCGCGAACCGCATCTGCCCTCTTCTCCTTAATTGACTAACAGGCTCTATATGTGTATGTAAACATTTTTGTTCATACTTACTTACATAATACATAAATGTCTATGTAAGTTAAAGTCCAAAGCCATGGCTGTCTCGTAGTAACCAGTAGCTGTCGCGTAGCTGTAAGTTAGCTAACATTATCTACAAGAAAACGAATGTATTTAAGAAGGTTATCATTTAAACAACCGATATACATTCATACATTTATTAAATCTTTGAAATATTTTCTAAATATAAAAAAACTATCTATTTACCGCCGTATATATCGTCGACGATAGCGTTCCCAGAAGGCTGGCAGCATTGCCACGTTGAATGGTAATGCTAATTCTCTGTGCAAGAAAAAGGCGTACCTTCTGGTCGATCCGTCGCTTAGGTAGTTCCTTGTAAATGGAACGACCACCCGGACCCCATGACTAACGTCTCGAGCCTAAACGGCTCAAAAACATAATAACCGGTTAAATTTGTGTATTTACGCCGTTGGAGGCTTTTTGTGGATGTTATGGCGCGAGGATGTCGATGTAAGTTGCGTCCCACACCAAAGGTCTACCTATCTGCTACGGCAGTAACAACATACCATCTGATCTTTTCCCATCTTCTGGTACCAGACCATTGGATTCACGTACGGCTGGAACGACGGCGGTGACAAGAGCACGAATTAAATGTTAAGTTACAAGATATACCGTTTATTGAGAGGAAAGGAACTTATTAACAAGGTTTTTAAATCCAAAAATAGTCGCTTTCTGTCCAGGTAACATTTTAGTAAATGTAATTTTTGTAGAAAACTTTATGACGTGTAAACGTTACGTTTGCTGTTAACTATGCTCTGACATATTTAAAACAAAAATCATGCGATACTGATTTTATACTTACCTATCTTTGATAAAAGTACAACCAACGCTGCACCTTCTACCACCTTCCACCTCATGCCATTTTGAGCCCTATTACTTTTTTTTATTTCATTTTGAGTTTTATGTTACAATGGAACACCCCTCAGCAGGCGACTTTACGACGATAGTCAAGACAAATGTAATTTCCCTATTCGAGAGCAATATTTAATTTCCGGGAATATGAGTAGGTACGTCAATAGATCACAAGCAAGATAAGTTACTATCGACCGATACAATAATCTCCCTCTAACTCTACTTCCAACTTTGCTCCTAGGATTGGAAGCATCCTTGGTAATCTCCCGAAGATAATCCGTTCTGCTCGGCGGTTACAGTTTCCCTGATGTCTTGTACGCCGACATGATGAGTTCCTTTGACGTGCGACTTCATCTTGGGTAATATGAAAAAGTCGTAGGTGGCGATGTCGGGCCTATAGGGACTTGTCCAATATCTGTCACCGCGGCGGCGTTGACTGGAACTAAAGCAAGGTCCCCTCTTTTTTAACATCCGACATAATAATATGTTTAACAACGACACAGTGTTTTTAGTTCCCGAGTAAAATGAGTCCCCGAGCCATGTCATGCCGACTAATAGAGCACCTGAATGAGGTTCTCTATTCTCTTTTTTTAAAAGACGTTTAAAAGCCCGAATGTACGAGATTGATCTTTATGAAATTTCTTTGATCGTTTCCGCTTCAAAATTAACAATAAACTTGTAACATTACACATTGTATGAAATACGTGGGTTCAAAATGATCTTTGTAATCCAAACTGCTTCTGATTCATGAAAACCACAACATTGACACATTGAGTGATTTGAATCGAATACAAAGTCCAGGTCAGAAATAGCCGTATACCGCGGCGTGGCCGCGTGGGCTCTTAACGACTGGCTTTTCGCAGTACACATTTGAGACAACTTTGTACAATGAGGTACATATGTGTAACATTTTTATTTCTTGTTTTGTCATCATTTTACTAAGTAAAACACAACTTCTAACACGCTCGGCTGAAGGTAGAAATGCTTATAAATGCACTTGTATATTTAAGCAACACTACATCCTGCAACATAATGAACAAATATAATTATGTTCAACCTAAAATTGGGCGATGACACAAAATGCAGATTCTGTCGAGAGGCAGAAGAAACTGCAATGCATATTTTAGGCTTTTGTGGGCCACTAATGCGGCACCGAAGGGTTGCCCATCATGCAACCGCAGAAAATACAAACAATAACTGCTAATAGGATCTGGAGGTTTCTCGAAGCCATAAGTCTGAGCAGTGAACTTTAAAGCAAGAGTGAGCTACAAAAGACCAGAAATGGTTGAGGTAGTACTAGGCACTTAAAACAATAATAATAAGCAACAAAAGATGTCGCATCAAAAGGTAAAAGAATTTCTGCGTGGAAATACAAATCGTCCTAATAAAAGTTCAGCATTTTGTATAATAGTCTATGTTCGGATGTTCCGCCTACGATCCTCGATTTTTCCGAACGAAATCGCTCTAACGGAAAAAAGAATAATCAAACCTGTCCAGCCAAATCAATCAGAAGGAGTGACAAATATCGTAACACACACTGACAAACATATTTAGAATTTCATTGGAAATTATTGCTTAAGCAGTGCAAAACATTTCAGATCTGAAAAAACAAGGATGAATGAGAAGTTATAACAAGCCAAGACTAGTTGTTTATATTTTTTTACTTTATATAATCTAATGGCTGTTTAGTGAAAGAGTGATCGTAAGTTTGACTTACATTGTTCATTTGTTCCAGTCTCTAAAGAGTAACAAGAGCCAGAAAATATATAGTATTCTTTATTGATTTAAGCCAATAAGTTTTGTGTAGTAGTTCTTAAGCTCTAGTTGGTTGTCATTCATATAAATTTTGGTTACAATAGTTTGGCATAAGTTTTGTAAACATTTGTCTGTCGCAATGGCAGATTTGAAATTGGACTAGTTGAATTTTTGTGGTCTTGAGCTCTCTCGGAGATAGGTTAGGTTCGATTAGTTCCTCTGTCCGAATTAATTTACTTGTGACATTCACTAATGAAAATAACCTTCCCAAAGTGGAGGCTGCTTTAACTTAGGGTCTGTTACTCTACCTTGGACAGATGAGATTTATGGCATTTACCGGCATTAGAAGCATCTTTGTGTGTACACTATAAGTTGTACCTGGACTGTATTTTTCTACAGATTTATATTATAAGAAAGATAATATTCTTAGTAGTCACACAGAATAAATTTTACGGTAATAGTACTAGAAAATACTAGAACAAATATTATTTGAAATATAACCATGACTGTTTCCGTAATGGAATACAGTGAGATAATCATACGAATATTTTATTTGAAATGTGGTAAACACAGTCTGTTTATAATTCGTAATATTGGAATAGATATTCACAGAATTTTTGGCAGCCAGATGAACATGTCTGTTTACTTAATTGCAATAAATATCCCCACTATAATTTTTTTATAGTTTACACTTAAGGTAGAAGGTTTCATATGTGTTTATTACGATCAATGCAATTACAAGGATTACAAAATAATAACATATACGGAACAGGACTAGAACGGTGTGGTAATTACCTCCAGTACTGTTAAACTCCAGTTTTCAACAAAAAATCTGATCACACAAGAAAACCGCTTCGGCTTCTAAACCTACAGTCAAAGAACACTTTGCTATGAATAGATCTCTTGATAAGCAACTTCGTTTACTAATTCGTTTTGTACGTACAGAGCAGCCATATGAAAATAACACTTTTTATAACCGACTTAAGAAATGGAGGATATTACACGCCAGTCGAATTCCGATTGTCGTCGATCATAATCACATACTATGATCGACTTAGTGACAATACCCGAAGCTTAGAAGTAATTTTTCAATAAAAAGAAAAAGAAAGAATAAAAACACTTAAAGCTTGAAGATTTTTCGGAGAATTAAGTAGTTTTTAAGCGATTGTACATGAAATTAAATTTAAATATCCTGTAAAGTGTAGCAGCGTGTTGGCAGAGCGATCATTATTCAACTTTATACAGTAGTTGCAAAAGTCAGTTTTATTAAATACCTTGTAAAGGAAATCATCTCTTCTCCGATTAATTAATTACTCTCATTCATGACGCAATTTTACGGTTGCTATTTTCACGATAATTTCTCACCTTCGGTAATACACTGGCAAAAATATCAAAAATGCAAAAACAGATATTTAACTCCTGTACAGAACAAGCACCGAATCACAAAAGTTTAGGGATATTTCATGCAAAGAACAATCGCATCAATAAGAATAATTTTATTATACGACATTGAATGTAAAAAATAATTTAAAATTACTCTCGGTAATTACAAATATTCTCATTCATTCTCATTCATTCATCTCTCAAATTACAAAATACTCTCTGTAAATTTACAAAAAGTGCAGTTATGCTCTTGTCTTACCGAAGATGCGACAACGGAAGTACGAGGTAATAATTGATAATTTTAAAATTTAAAACACCCCCGACTCGAAAATCCCTTCAACGATTACAAAATGCCTTACATCATTTTGGAAAAGAGCTGATACTCATACACTGCTGGACCGATATTAACCAAACATAGCTAGGAACCACCGCTTTCAAAAACTGGCTTTCAAAAAAAAAAACCGCATCGAAATCGGTCCATCCGTTTGAGAGCTACGATGCCACAGACAGACAGACACACACACACAGACATCGACGTCAAACTTATAACACCCCTCTTTTTGCGTCGGGGGTTAAAAAATAGGCTCCTTCAGATAAGTAGAAAACTAAACTAATATCAATGATATTATATACCTAAAGTCGTATATAATTGATGTTAGTTTAGTTATAGTTTATAGTATAAAGTTGTAAATGATGTTTTCTAACCTCGTTGGTTATTAACTTATTACTTTGTTCGCAGAATTTCTTGATCGCAATCATCGTTGGTGCTATGATCGATTTTGTGGTAGGTACAATTATGGGGCCACGTAGTCACCAAGAAATAGCTGAAGGCTTCGTTGGTTTCAGTAGTAAGTATTAGAGATATTCAGTAGTAAGTATAGATATAGAAAAATCATTTATGACCTAAAATTTTAAAATAAATAAAAATAATATTAAGACACATCTAAATGTTTCAAGTGCTTAGATGGGACACGTGATACCCAATTAGTAGCTTCATTTCTAGGATATGTATGTATCTTAAGTTAAGAGTCCTGTCACAAAATTTACTTCTCCCGGCTTAAAGTGCGTACAAACCCTATTTACAAAGTGCAGGTCAGATTTAGACTACTTAAAGCTATAGCGGGTAGTTTACTTGCGGTTAGGAAAGGAAATCTCTAACTTCCATTTCTAAAATCCTCACAAAAGAAAAGCAAACCTCCTTAACTTTTCGAAAAGGCTTTTATAGACGACAGATTTATGTGACAAAGTGACAGGCAAAGACCGACCGTATCCCCTGACAAGCAACAGCTTGTCCTTAAACGACCAGATCATTTAGATGATTTTTACAGAGATTTTCTTCCGAACATCTCCAAAGAGCCTTCGTTTATGTCCGTTGTCTGTCAGTCAACTGTCGTAATACTATATTCTAGTCATATTATGTTTGGTTCAAATGCTCATTAAATTGTTTTTAATTTCAGCTGCAACATTTTCTGCGAACTTCAAACCAGATTACCGATTTAGCGAAGGATTAAACCAGAACTTCTTCAGTGTGTTTGCAATATTCTTTCCGTCTGTAACGGGCATCCAGGCGGGAGCTAACATTTCAGGAGATCTGAAAGTAAAATATATTTTGTAATATTTATTTAAATCTAAAGTTATTTAATTACCATTTTGATGATCGATACAATAATGTCACAGGAACTAATATTAGTGCAGAGGGGATGCTTAAATTAATTGTTCTGGTAAACCACATATAAATTTTATGTTGCTACTAAAGACGGCAAAAGGGGGAGGGGGAGAGGGGGACATGGAAGGAAAGGAAGACCGAAAAAAACAGAAAGGATAATTAATAGGGATTTGATGTAACTATGTGTAACAAAAATTAATAAAACCCGTCAATACAGTATTTTAAGATTTTGTACAAAAATTAATAGAATTCAACGCGGTTTAATATTTATGATTTAGGAAGCTAATTTAGGAATAATGTCCCTTTTATCGCTGTATATGTGTTTATGTGTTTTCAAATCGTAATAAAATACGACCGAAGTATCTAAAAGTACAAAAATATATCTATCTATGATGAATATCCCGACAAGTTCCTTCATTGTACTTTTTGTGATCACGTCTTGTGACACGTCTCTATCATCATGTATTATAAATTTATAACGCACTTTTATGGGAAAGGAGTAAAGCCAATTTGCAGAAAGCTAAAACTGAAGTACAATGTTTTTTCTTTAACAAGATACTTATTCGACGTAGTTCAATTTGTGAGAATAGATTGCTTGCGTTTGACGTAAAATACTCTAATTAATTGATGGGAGTGGCAGTATCCTTGAACTACTTTACTTTTCTTGCCTTTAACGCTACAATGTAGTTATAGATATATAGTCTTTAAGGCAACCGATATGATTTGAGAAAAATATCAATAATCAAAATTATAAAAATATACTTTATATGTCATTTTTGGGAATTTTATGATGACAACAGATTTGTCTTGGCTTGATATTCATTTTGGGTCTCGGCATAATATATAGTATACTAGCTGACCCGACAGACGTTGTCCTGTCTTAACTTTGAATATTAAACAATCGCGGAAACTGTGAAACGACTGACAGTTATGTCAAAAGCGCTAAGATTACATTAGAAAAGTTAATATGGTCAAATTTCTTAATTTTTTCTTTCATAAGCCTTCACTAACCATCCACTTCATTAACCTTCTGACAATAACAAACACAAAAAAAGAATTAACGAAATCGGTCCAGCCGTTCACGCGTGATGCCGTGACCAAGGGAAATAGGGATTAATTTTTATATATATAGATTTGTAATAATGAGAAATGAGCAGTACAATTTGGGACAGGTACGTAGGTGGCAAATATCCTCGCATAACAAACATGATTGATTTATTCCAAAAAAGTACATTGTTTTTGTTTAATAGGTATTTAATCAAGTTATTTTGCAATAGCTATCTATTAAAAACTAGTAATCTAATATTTTTGAAATTTCTAGATCAACGCCTCGTTCTGACATTCAAGCCAAGGCGTATAGGTTTCTGGTGATTGATTTTGAAAAAATCTGTCAGCATCTATATAAATCTACTGTCTGGTGCTTATAAAAAAGTGTCAATTTACGTATTTATCCCAGTCAGTAACTAGTATTGAATTTCTCAACCGTTGTGGAATTTTTAAGTAGATATTCAGATAGTTACGTACTCGACTTGTATTCGACATTCTATTTAAAATAATTTTGTCACTAAATATTCGACTTTGTTTTCATTTTCAAAGCTTTATTTTATTTTATAATATTCATCGTTCTTAATATGGCAGTAGGTATTTTGTAAAAACTCCATAAACAGCGTACTTTCTACAAGTGCATCAGGGACCAATCAATCGGCTTGTTAAAATATGTAGGATGGCATGTTCTACGTCATCATTGTTCTGACGTCATGGGTAGGTACCAGATGACATGAGGAAAATATAAGGGCACGGAAAAGGCAATTTGCCAAATTCATTAGTCAAAGAGAAGCAACTAGTCGCTTTTTGATGTTGACTTTGAAATCGCTTCCAGTACTTTTCCCATTGATTTAAAGCTACGTATTGACGTACTTTTCCAACGGGTTATGTGTAGGTACATAATCATATTGATTTATAGTTCAAAAGCTCTTTGTTTACTATTTGCATGATGATCAAACATGCTTTACGTATGAGTACAAGGCTAGTTAACTTTTCATATATATTTATAGGTAAATAAAATCTTTATGAAAATCCAATGTAACAAACACAATAGAGCAGTAGTTTTGTCACAGAATACATAATAATACTAGTACAGAAGTTCCACTGAGTAAAATCATTTAAATAAATAGCGTCCTTACACTCTGATCCGACATAATAAAGTGCAATTCAGATCGCGAAGTGCTAATCACGTGCAGATACGAGTATATTCACATAGAAGTTGCCTCTCTTTCTTTCGCGTAACTCTTATTTTCTGACGAATTAAGATTTGCATTTATTTACCTTTCGACGTTCTTTGAAAGTATGAAGAATTTCTGATCTTTGTTAATAAGCAATCGAATACGATGCCATATGTTTTTGCCTTCATTGTAGTTAAGTATCTATCGAACGACGCGCGGCAGCTCGCTGAGTTAGTCCGATTCGTACTTGTAGCTTCATGCAGTGCGGAGTGGGCCTGACCTGATTTAGTGTCAAAATAAATCGAGATTTATCAGGATACAATGATGTACCTAAATATATAACTTATTTAAACGTATCTCTTGAGTCACAAATCAAATGAAATGAGCACAACAGGGTGTCAAAATGTTTAACCCCCGCATGTTTTCGGTATTTTGTTACTGGGAATAGCCGCCAGTTGTTCATTCATTAAAATCAATTGAAGTTGTGTTTACTCTGAGTCACTGCCATTACTTCAATCATTAAACGATTTGAAGTTGCAATAAAATCTATATTGTGTAGGGAGAGAGAATTAATTGACTGTTGTTGAAAAACGGTTGTCACTGGATAACGTTATAATTGGTAATGAACAAATTTCGGTCGAATTCTTTTCTTAATAGAAGTTGAGTAGAATATAGAACTCGAACATAAGCTTAGAGACGTAAATGAATAAAAGATCAAACTATCTGTTGGATTTATAAGAAGTAGCTAGTAAATTAATTAATGTTATAATGTTTTAGAAATATATTGTAAATTTATTAATCAACAAATCATTTCTAACACAAAGATACGGAATTCAGATAAAAAGAAGAAAGATACGGGAACTGAACTAGTCGAGTTAAATTAGTTTTCTCCAAGCTAGTCAGAATTGGAGGTCAACAGAATATCTACATATTAAAAAGTGAAGAGAATTATTTCTACCCCTTTTTAAGCGGAACGGAAGGAATGTGAAATTTAGAATTCTCAAAGTTTATGTATAGAAGAGGTGCAAAAAGCTGCAATTTTTAAACAAAATATGTTACAAATTAAAAAAATACGTGAAAGCGGAAACATCAAGCTGCACGCGTTCAGAATATATGTTGACCTGTCATAGTACGTAAGCGGTAAGCCTAATGACAGTTTGAGTTATAGTGGTCAATAAAGTAAACCAAAAATTTTAAAAAAAAACTATAAGACAATATACGAGTTGACTTCAGAACCACTTCTGTTTTGTCGTTGGTTAAAAATTAATTATGGTCACAATTCGAGCACCAGGCGATCTCTAGTTTTTATTAACTTAGTTTGTAATTATAATGTAACTACCTACACATCGTATACAACATATTTCTCAAGTGCAATGATAGTCTATTAAACGGTCTAATTAATCTATGATAAAATAATTACTATATTTGCTATGGTTAATAGAGTTAATTAAAAAAATAGTAGTTTGAGACAAGACGTGATTCTCTATGTAGACATTATGAATTATCGTTAAACATTTTACTTTATTAAAGCACACCGTTGGCCGACGTCTAAGACATTTCCTCTTTCTAGGACCCGGCATCAGCAATACCTAAGGGAACTCTTCTATCTCTGCTCATATCAATGGTGAGCTACGCCGTCATGGTGTTGTTTGCTGGAAGCGGAGCTCTCAGGGATGCATCTGGAAACCTCACGGATTTGGTCATCGTGAACGGAACAGTCGTTGACTACAGCGGACTTGGGAGTTGTGTGATGAACGACACCTGCAAATATGGACTACATAACAGCTATTCAGTAAGACTTCACCTTTGTTGTCTATAGATATAAAACAATAATTACAGTGAGAGGCGTTGTAATAGACCAGGTGTTAAGGAAACAGACAAACGGAATGTCCTGTATTCCAATTCCAGAAACATCTCAACAGAGGCTTGCCACTATCCTAGATTTAGAGATAAGAGATACAAAATACGATGTTCAAGATAATGTCAAGTTGTTGTTGTTAAACACACTTTTATTTTATGCTTAAATACCACTATGCTATAATAATTTAAAAAATAGATGACGTTCTTTAAGGTCCATCTACTGGTTAAGAGCGCTCAATAAAACGTTTTTTTTTTAAATATAAAACTATAATAACAGAAATCTGCGTTTTTGAAACAGCTTCCGTAACACCCGGTATACATTAGTAGGTACATTTAAACTCATAAAAATATGTTTACTTTATTATCTGCAGGTAATGCAGCTAATGTCAGCATGGGGCCCATTTATTTATGGTGGTTGCTGGGCGGCAACGCTATCTACGGCTTTGACGAATCTATTGTCCGTCCCGCGGTTGATCCAGGCACTGGGCACGGACCGGATCTATCCCGGACTCATTTTCTTCTCCAAGCCATATGGCAAGCATGGCGAGCCCTACCGAGGATATGTTCTTACTTTCTTGGTTTCTTTGCTGTTTTTACTTATTGGTGAGTTTTTACCAATTTATATTTTTGTTCTTTTATTTGTCTATTTGGCTTTCCGGTAAGTTAGAGGCTTGCAACTTTGACATACATCAAAACTGGATGGCAATTCAGTATTTATACGGATGTTTTAAATATAATATCACTTTTTTAGAACATCTAAATAAGATGGAGTTATTTAACCGCTTATTCGTGTATCTATTGCATATACCCCAGTTTTGTATTAGTTCATAAATTAAGTTCGCCTTTGTACAATATGTGCATGAAGTTTTAATAAATAAAAAAATAAAAAATAAAACATTTTTTTTTACAATAAAATTATATTCTTGAAATTGCGGGCAACTATCATGTGAATTATTAAATTTAAAATACATTACATTACAGTATAGCATGCCAGTGAGTTAGTTTTTGCCCACAAAATTTTTTAAACAATAATAATTTGTTCTCACTTTGTACGCTTCAAATGTTGCATTACTTTATCTGTTCACTATTTCCAAATATTTTGTATTTCACATCGCAGCTGACCTGAACACAATAGCGCCTCTGATATCAAACTTCTACTTGGCATCGTATGCTCTGATCAACTTCTGCACATTCCACGCTGCGTTGGTTCGACCGCTCGGCTGGCGACCCACATTTAGGGTAAGGCACTCTGTTGAGACTCACTGTTTCTGTTAATGCCTTAAAAATATCTACCTACTCTACCCACCAATCGACGAGTTTTTTCAACGCCTTAAAAACGTTCTATTTGGCGTGGTGATGGCGTGCGTTCGACAGCCATGTCGATGCTCGCGGATTGGTTTCCGGCGTAGCGGATTAGTCTGGGTTTTTCTATGTATAATTTGTACGTATTTATAATAAACAAATGTACAGAATACTTGTTACTATTCCATTATTTGTATAAAAATGGACATAGATATTTGGGACCAAACCATGTCCAATAGTTGAATAGATTCATATATAAATGATGTAATGACACCAGACCTGTACTGTATACATAGAATGATCTAGAAGTTTATGGAGAACCTTGCACTTCCGTGCTGTATCGGATAATCCGTGATACATTTACTCATATTTCTTACATTGATATAATCGTATGATTATTTTATTATTATAATTATTACTGTTAATAGTTAATATCATACACTTAATGGATTTTGCAGTACTACAATTTATGGCTTTCGTTGTTCGGGTTCCTTGGCTGCGTAGCGATCATGCTGCTCATTAGCTGGGTGATGTCCCTCGTCACTTTTGCTATCTTCTTCACACTCTACCTCATCGTACACTACAGAGAACCTGGTTAGTAAATAGTTTTATTTAGACATTTATAAACCTCGTAGTCAATTTCCGGAATCTCTTACATAATTTTGACTTGTGTATGGAGTTCGTAGGGCTTGTGAAAAATAGACTGAAAGAACTGGCTATATTTACTGTGCTATGCTTGATGTGTTTATTACAATTATTTTTGAGGTGTATATATTTATTTTATCGCCACAAAGTCCGAAAATACCAACTAATACATCCATTGTTCACCTGCCATACCTTTTTTTTTACCGTGTGGACCCCCACTGGTCATCCAGCTGTTAGTCATCCAGCTGTTACTATGCAATAACTTTAATGAGAAGTGGTAAAATATTGTGACGTTTATGTTCAAGTTCCGTAATGGCTAGTAGTCTACGTATTGAAAAACATATATTGTACTGTCTAATACAATGAGACATTGTAATTACAATGAAGTGAGAAAAAGTAATTTTGTAATTTAAACTTCACTGGCAATATGAACAACCAGAATAGCTAATGTTGATTTGAATCTAAATCGGTATTGAACTCAGGGTGATTGCATCATTTTCTCCTAACCCTGTTCATAGTACACATTTGATTCATATCGCAAACGTTCGTTTGTATATAATCCCACTTCCTAAAGTTATTATAAGTCGAATACTTTAGATATTGGCACGGCTCATTTCTATGAATAATTTCTAGATATTTTATGAAATCTGCAGTTTAAACCTATAAAATGAAATGATTCGAAGATCTTATTTTACCTATGGCTCTACCAGTATCTCTCCATACCTACTCATTGCCTGTATGTAAAAGATCAGCTGAATTCTGATATAGAAAGAGACATTTAGTCAGTATGTAATACTGTCAAATTATGAAACTATGAAAGGATAGCTTCAATTAGTTTAATGGGCTTTTGAACACCTTATAGGCGAAGGTACGGCTGCAAAACATAGCTGTGCTTGTGTTTACAAGTGTTGAGTTATTAAAATAAGTAAGAAAATATTGATTATCTTCTCCTAATTTACTGCTTTTACGTCAACAAGCACGTGGATATATTAACTCCACATCTAGATATAACCACATTGTCAAAAATGTACCCTTTTGTTGTAGCAAAATCCTATAATATGTGATGATTTTCGCAGATGTAAATTGGGGCAGCAGCACTCAAGCTCAAATCTACAAGAATGCGTTGTCTAGCGCTTACAATCTAGCTCGTACAGGAGAACACGTCAAAAATTATTGGCCCCAAATGTTGGTGTTGGCTGGCCGACCCCAGACTAGACCTGCACTCATAGATCTTGGCAGTCTCATCACCAAGTCTGGTGCTCTTATGATTGTTGGAGATATATCACCGGTTAGTAAAGAATACTATGTAGGACGAATTATAAGTCGAGGTTATATTTACAAACTTAGTAACGAATTCCATTATTCATTTCCGAACGCAGAATTCCATTTCTATTTCATTTAATTTTGACTTAGATGACTCTATCAGCTTACAGAAGCAACTGATCGAAGTGTAATGTAATGTACTCAGTTCCTTTCTCGAGTTATTTCTCGAGGATACTCAGTTTAGTTTTTAACAATATAAAATGTCCATTTCAACATCAAGTTCTTTATACAAATTAGGTCTCAAAATGTAATGTCTGGAGACTTGAATATTTCATGAATACCTTTGAATGTGCTGCAATCTTTTCTGAGAAAACTTGTAAACAAGTTATTATCTTGCAGGAAAAGCTGTCCTACAAAGAACGCTCAAGCCGTGCTCGCGCTGATGACGAGTGGCTCCGCGGGCGCAAGACACGAGCTTTCTGTGCACGCGTGCACGGTTTTGGGCGCGAGGAAGGCGCGCGTGCACTTATGCAGGCCGTGGGTGTCGGTAGGCTGACTCCCAATGTGTTACTTATGGGCTACAAGCAGGACTGGACAGACGCTTCTGCCCAGGAGCTGGTAGCATACTTCAATATCTTACAGTGAGTATATACTACCTTTTTCATGTCGTTTAACGTATAGTAATATCCCTATGACTTCTATATGTATATCCGGAGGCGTTTAAAGAGGTTGGTTCTTTACTTGCCTAAATTAACTTCAGTACTCTTTGCTATGTATTGAACTCATCGTAGATCATTTTAGTATCAACTATGAGCCCTTACATATAATAATTTGGTAACATTATCATACTAAAACATATAACGGTTCTTCTAGCTCTGCATTTGAAAGTCGTCTAGCTGTCGCCATAATCCGCGTCCAGGGCGGGTTAGACTACGGCTTACTCAGTTCAGAGACGGCACCTGTCAGCTCCCTAACGGGGACATCAAGCGGTAGTGCCGATGAACTAAGAGTCAGACGAGATCCACTAATTATGCATGCTGATTCTGACCTGGATATTAGCAGAGGGCCGGGATCTAGGAACAATCTCTCTAGTAAGTTTTCCGACACTTGTACCTACGTGAGTCTCACTGGAAGTTTTTAGAATAGGCCAGTAAGAAAAGCAGCCGATGAAAAAGTGATTTAAATTTCGAATTAGGAATCCTTTGGAATCTGTAGATGTTTAATTGCAATTTAAAAAGTTTCGGTCGTGCATCGAAATAGATTTGACTGGAGAACATTTTCGCTTAATGATTTATAGCGACTTTCGTTACGGTCTAACTCAACAGCAATGTTACGACAGACTTCAATTGGCATTTCATTAAGAAGCCCCATCTCGTGGCACTGTTTACAACTGGTTTAATGAGTTTAAACGTGGTCGAAGCAAACTCACTGATGACTCTCGAGAAGGACGTCCTTCTACGGCGACTACTGAAGATAACATAAATGCTGTGCGGCAGTAGAAGCTGATAGAAGGGTGACATATCAAGGCTGACATATCAAGGAAGGGTGACTATTGGCATGAATGAAGTACAAAAAGTATCAGATAGCTTTGTACTAGATGAATACCTCATAATTTGACGGAAAATCAAAAACGCCGTCGTTTGAAGTTTAAAGAAGGGCAGAAGTCAAGGGAAAAAGATGATTGCCTCATTCTTTGGACGGACGGGTCATTTCGCAACAATCATTCTAGAAGATAAAATGACTGTTACTGCAGATTGGTATGTCAGTCATTATCTACCAGTTGTCTCGGAAAATGTTAGACAGCAGCAACCAAGAAGCAGGATCCTCCTCCACCACGACAACGCTCCAGCTCACTCCGCCAGACGGATTATCGAATATTTGTCTATCGAAGGTATGGAGCTAGTGAGTCATCCTCCTTACAGTCCCGACCTGACCTTATGACTTTTATTTATTTCCAAAAATAAAAAATAAACTTAGAGGAATTTGTTTTATGAACCCTGAAGATGCCGTGTTCAGTTTGAAAAAGGCGCGGAAGAGATCCCTAAAGAAGAGTGGGCTCACTTTCAGTCAATGGTTCCATCGCATGCGACGGTACTTAGAAAGGATCGGAGACTACTTCGAAAAGTAATAAAAATGTTAACAGGCTTCCATATCACTCCGTTTTTAATTTTCTAAAAACTTTCAGTGTGACCCCCGTATGTGTTACCCCAAAGTGATCATTCTTTCAAACATTCGAAATGTACCCAGAATTTTATTTTCCTCTTTATTTTCTGTGTTGCAAATCCAAGTTTATTTTAATAACGCACAGCTCTGTTTCCGTTGTTGTTACGTAACTGATGACGTGAAATGAATAACTATCATTCATGTAGTTGTTAATGGTAAAACAAATAATAAATAATTGTGTGATGAGCATCATCATTTGTTCTGTGTCTGGGTGTAAGTTGTCTATAATATGTATGTATTTAGAAATACATAAGTATGTTTCTCAGCAGTCTGGTTGCATAGTACAGGCTCTGCCCAGTTTGGGATCAGACGGCCGTTTGTTAGATGTGTCAAGTTATTATTAGTAAGAAAAAGAAAGATAGTCAACTAATTAGGGAATATTTCTTTGTGGCACGATTTGCTTATTCATACTACTTTAGTTACTGGGTACTGAAAGATCATGTGTTTAATTGGATTTTTTCCAGGTCTATTGACGTCATCGCGATCATTTACTATATCAGAATGTAATACAAGGGAGAGGAAGAAGAAAGACAAGAAGTCAAATGATATGCATCGGCAGATCGTGTACAAAACCTCTACGGGGCTCGAATTATCTAAAGAGCAACTTACACAGATGAGCATATTTCAGAAGAAACAGGCAAGTCCGCGATCTCAACTTTACGCAAGATATATTTTCTAGTTTTTATTCATTAGTTGTTTTATGTATTGATTTCTATGAATGAATACAATCCCATCAAAAATATAAATGTGAAAATGGGAGCCAAGTTCAATATCTTAATATTTTAGACTTTTCCGACAAAAGAATTGAGATGTAAATGGTAGCCAAGTTCTGTAGATAATCCTGAAATTTATTTATAATATACAACATTGTAAAATAAATTTAAACCACACATTCTTGATAATCTTTGCTACAACAATGTTTGCTATTTAAATATATAACTTCTTAAATCTGAACACTCGGTTTTTTTTACTCAGATCAGATAACTTACGATAAATTGAAGCTCAAGATTTGACTAGCTAGCTAGTTTTCGCATACAAGTTACCTTATGTTTGGCGAATCAACTTATCTTCCTTATTTTAAATGCAAGTTACGGTTTTTATATTGTGACGTCAACATATCTTACTCTTCTAAAAGTTTGGTTTGCTGGTAAAAACTAGCCAAGTCAAATCTTGAGCTACAATTTATCGTAAGTTATCTCATTTGTGTAAAAAAATCGAGTGTTCAGATTTAAAAAGTTATATATTTAAATAGCAAACATTATTGTAGCAGAGATTATCAAGAATGTGTGTTTTAAATTTATTTTACAATGTTGTATATTCTTATAAATAAATTTCAGGATTATCTACAGAACTTGGCTACCATTTAGATCTCAATACTTTTGTCGGTAAAACCATGCATTATCTTAATATTGAACTTGGCTCCCATTTTCACATTTATGTTTTTGATGGGATATCATTACTTTTTGTAAAGATATTATTATTATTCAAGTGATCTGTAATATTATACATTAAACGCTTATAGGCAACAGAAATTTGTTCGAATCTGGGCTGTAATGTATTTCTTTCGTAACACAATTATTTGCAATGGCACGATAATTAAATTTAAACATCTACGTCATAAATTAGATCTGGAAACTATTTATTAAATTAAACATTAATCAATAGAAAATACCTTATAACATCTAAATTTTATGAATAATTCGTTATTGAACAGGAGGCGGGAACATTGGACGTATGGTGGTTGTACGATGATGGCGGTCTCACAATCTTGCTACCATACATTATCTCACAGCGCTCCGCCTGGTCTAACTGCAAGCTCCGGATTTTTGCGCTCGCCAACCGACGTCACGAGATGGAACTAGAAGAGCGAAAGTATGAAACTTTTTCTAATAGGCAACCCATTTTATATCACAGGAAGATGCTACACTACGTCGTCAATTACCAGTGCAGTTGCGCTATGCTTTCTTAAGGTTTTCACGAATATTGTTAATTCTTGAAAAAACCTGAAAAGTAAGGCGGTAGACTGTAGTGGTAAAGACGTGTGTGGGTCTGACTGCATTTTAGTAATCTTTTGCCTATAGTCACTGGCTTGTCAGACACTTTTTTAAATACAATCAATAAGAAGTACCTACTGGAAATAAATGTACAACACAGATATTTTTATTTGTAGTATGGCCAACTTACTAGCGAAGTTCAGGATAGACTATTCATCACTGACAATGGTGCAAGATATTACGGAAACTCCACAGCCTGACACCACAAAACTGTTCGAAGACATCACCAGAAAGTTCACTACTGAAGATGCTGACGAAGGTTTGTGTTAACAAATATATACTACTAGCTGTGCCCGCGACTTTGTCCGCGTGGAATAGTGTATTTATATCGAATCAAAGGCCAAAAAAAAAAGATTCAAGCTTCTAGCTCTAAATATGACGATATTTCCATACAACTTTTCATCCCCACCTTTCAACCCCTTACACCCCTTTTTTCGTATTAAAAAGTAGCCTATGTCCTTTCTCAGGCTCTAGACTATCTGCGTACCAAATTTCATTTACATCGGTTTAGTAGTTTTGGCGTGAAAGGGCGACAGACAGACAGAGTTACTTTCGCATTTATAGTATTAGTAAGGCTTTTTGCTAGATCATTTATAAAGATATGTAAGTAGTAGTAAAAAGAGAACCTATATCAATCAAACAACGATGAACTTTCTGACTAAATGCATCATTGTATGTATAGATTGCTGCATTAGTGAGACAGAGCTGCTTACACTGGCTGAGAAGACCAAGCGTCAGCTGCGTCTGCGTGAACTCTTACTCGCCAACTCCAAAGATTCCAGATTGGTGGTCATGTCACTGCCCATGCCAAGGAAGGTCAGTGTTTTATAAATTTTCAAGCTACTATACTAAGGATTTTACACATAATAAAATTAGGTTTATTATTTCACCTTTGATAGAAAAGACGTTAAAAAAGACGTTAAAAAATTTAATGTTACTAGAGAAGGTCAAGATTAACTTACTGAAAGTTACTGTACAGCCTACTGACTTGACAGCTAACACCAAAAAAGAAAAGTGGGTGTGAAATAAACTTTTATTAATACAAGATCAACACCAGCAGACAGCCTCAAGGAACACGCATTAACCACGAATGTCTTGTTTCCAGGGTTCGGTGTCAGCTCCTCTGTACATGGCGTGGTTAGAGGTATTGTCTCGCGACCTGCCTCCCATGTTGTTCGTGAGAGGCAACCACACCTCCGTTCTCACTTTTTATTCATAAAACGTTGATACAGGATTTCCATGGTATTCCGACTTTTCGGTGTATAGTGTGGACATAACTCAAGCATTTAATTGAAACTCAAAATCATCACATATTAGTTTACACACTCGGAAACATACAAGAAGAGAATGAAACAATATGTTCGGCTACGGACCAAAGTTTAATGTAATTTATGTCATTATTGTACGAATAGGGTTTAATTGGTTCGAAGGTAAAATACATCTTAGGAAAACAAACAAAAGGGTTAAATAAAGGGCGTGGCTAAATGTTCACTTACATAGTTAATTAAGTACAGTAAAATGCCCTTTCTGTAAAATGTAATGAAGAATTACCGTATTTTGTTTACTTTTATTTCACTGATTGTTAATGACAGTCTTTTGCTTTATTATCAGTGGTCGACGTAGGTAGTGCTATTTAGGATGAATGACCTCAAATGTTATGTTAACATGGATATACCCCGAGATTCCTGCATTTTTAAATTATCGAGTTCACTTAGTTAGACTTCCCTCTGAACTTGCTTCTAGGAAATTTGTTTTTTTAATTATATGTACAGTACCCTTATACTGAAGTGATTTTAATGCTTATCTTTGTGAACTGTTTTAGAGTGTACACCGTGTACGTAATCACAATAACGTATCAATATAATAAAAAGAGTGTTGAGGATTTTAGGGGTTAGCGATATACCAATAAATCAAAATATTAATCAATATTTATTTAACAAAAAGTACAATTTGTTACAATTAGTTCAAACACAAATTAAATAAAAGTAATTAGTATATTATACAAAATATAATATAAAAGCGATAAAATATAATTGCTGTACTACGTTATTTTATGAAAACATAATTACTTTTTAAGTAGATAAATTTATTCTATCTCTTTTTCAGAATCACATATTTCCTCATGCAGTTTTTATTTAAAAAAATGAAAGATTTCATTATTTTAAATGCAAGAGTAGAACTCCCGCTTTTATGTATTTATTAGTTTTTTTGTTAAAGTTTTATAATGATTCTATTTTATTTACATATTATTAAGTGTGTTTGGAACGAATAAATAATAATATGATAGACACAAAGTGGAGAATTGAGGAGTGCGAACTGAACTCAGTATACACATATTTACCTAATAAGTACAATGTATAAATAAACAATAGCACAAAATTGCCAAAGCGCGCCGCTTTTTTTAGATAATGGAACAAAAGCAATGGGTACGTTTTGAGT
Source organism: Euplagia quadripunctaria (assembly GCA_963859945.1). Taxonomy (NCBI): domain Eukaryota; kingdom Metazoa; phylum Arthropoda; class Insecta; order Lepidoptera; family Erebidae; genus Euplagia; species Euplagia quadripunctaria. The sequence continues at coordinate 10,608,666 of OY982576.1, read as the reverse complement.
ACCTATCCCTGGCGACTATGTATTTAAAAATGATAATAAAGGGTGTCGGCATGTTTGACCCTTTTATATTAAGGTTTTTAATTCCTTTCCGACAATGTTTACGAACGAAAAACATAAGTGTAATTTTCCACAATTACAATTGATAATTTTTTTGTTGTTATGGTGACAATTAACAATTAATCAATTGTTAATCAACACTGGTACTATCTAACGCAATAAGATTTTTAGCTTTTTAATCTGAATATTTAAAAATCCCATATGATGTGTGATGTTCGTTCACGCTAATCTCCGAAACTACACAGATTCAATGAAATTTTGTAAATGTCTATTGCTTAGGTACCCCAACTAGAGAGATAACTTTTTACCTCGGTCAGAGATGGTTTTTTTTTTTTGCAAAATACAACGCCAGCGGAGCTGCGAGAATAAGCTAGTATTAGTTTAGATTTACACGATTATTATCCGTTGTAAACAATATTTAGTATAAGAAATGTTAAAATCGCGAAACATTAAAAACGGTGTTTGTATACGAGTAGTAATGAGTCGTAACGCTATTCGGTTAGTTTTTATGAAACTGGTATTCTATTAATATAAACTAGGAAAGTGGACACTTTTAGGGTGCGGATTTCTGAATTATATATCGGTAATATTTGATCGAAGTTGAATCTTTAGAATCCCGGGATTTTGAGATGAAAGGGTATGTCCACGTTATGCCACGATGGACGAATCCCACCAAATGGCACTACCTACGCCGACCACTGTTTATTATACATATTACAATTCACTGTTAGAACGTCACATGAAAATACATTATTTTATATCTACCTTAAAAAGAAATAAACATTATATCTGTAAAACATTCATAATAAATAAAGCTATCTATATAAGTATAACATTTTATAAATTATTTAATGTGATAAATCTTTTAATTAAGCAATGCAGATGTAGAATACAGAAGAAACGCCGTATTTAGGCGTTTTTGGCGATTATTTGTTTAATTTCAGTCAAGTAATTAAATAATGCAGCTCGTAATTCAAAGTGCCATACTACAGGAAAACTATCCCTATCCGCTTAAAAGCCTGATATAGTGTTGGTTATAAATCGATCATAATCGACTTGTGCCCAATTTCGTAACAAGATTCTTGCCAGGTCAGGACCACTCCGCAGTGTAGGTATAAAACTACCTAATATCATTTGTGTATGTTAAATTTTTGAAAAGATTTTGAGTTAATAAGGCGTCAAAAGTGGCTCCAAATGGTTCGTGTAATCTAACACACGGCTGTTGCGTCGCCAGTTCTTGGTTGCCGCGTGTCTAGATTCAGTGCTCATGACGAGAATCTGATAAAAAAGTTAACGTTAAACTTCGCACACGAGGTTATTGATACTGGCTGATTGTCTAGAGTAAATCGATAACTAAACAAAGCATATCCTAAAAAGGCTCCCGTATTGGAAGCACTAACTGTCTTAGATTGAATTATTGCTTTTTTAATGTATACCCCTAATAAAATACTAAACGGCCTTAGGAGCCTAATGGCGAACATACTATTTTATAGCTACAACTATAGTGAAGTTATTTGATAGTTAAGTGTATCTACTTACTTGTGAAACGATGAAGCATTTTTATTTAGTACTTACTAAGATTGTATGATGTTGTAATAATAATGTATATTTAAGTAAGCGGACATAATAAATTAGATAAAGTTACTGTTAAATATAGGCAAACTTACTTAAATTATTTCCATAGGTGTATTACATTCTCATCTCGCAAATGGCGTTTGGGTAAAACGTCAGCAACAAAGGTTTTAAGCAAAATCTTCTCATTTTTAATGTATTTATAGCAAACTTAATTTAACAATTTCTTCGATTTAACAAATTTTTAAAATGCAACCCATTTAAAATGTGTCCGTGCGTATAAATGGGTCTGGGGGACATTTGGTCCCTAGAATTTGTCTGGCTGCTGCTGACGGGCCTGTTGGTCTAGTGGTTAGTGATCCTGACTACTGAGCTAGAGGTCATGGGTTCGATTCCCACCCAGGACAAATAAAGGTGTTATGAGCACGATCATTGTCTGAGTCTGGGTGTAAGTTATCTATAATATGTATGTTAAATACATATTAATATAGGTATAAGTAAATATGTTTATCAGCAGTGTGGTTACCATAATACCCATAATACAGGCTCTGCTTAGTTTAGTTTGGGATCAGACAACCCACGTGTCTCAAGTTATTATAATATAAAAAATACCATTAAAGTAGTTCTCTAAACATCAGGTATAAAAATCAATACTCTCAGACTATAATTAATTGTTATTATTGTCACAATTCTTCTAATTTTTCTTTTCTTCTTTGCACGGAGGCACATTCAATAGGTACTATGATAAGAAAAATGTGCACCACACCTGTAAGAGATCGCGGACTGCGATAAGGCCGCCCATTGTACTACTGTTTTAAATTTTTTTTTTGTCATGGTTGTATCCTATTCATAGTGTTGCAATAAAGTGTAAACGTAAGTTTTTTCAAACTTTATAGCGTCAGGCGTAAATAACCGGCCACGGTAACCGTCTGGCGGTATAGATAATAACTTTTTAATGATAATGTGTACTACCAAGGACGTAGCCAGCTTTTGGCCCGGGGGGGGGGGGGGTCCAGGGGGCGGGGGGAGGGCAAATTTAAATTTTCACTCGATCTTATTATTATGTAAGCTTACAAAAGCCAGGGGGGCAGCTGCTCTCCCCTGCAAACCCCTCGGTACGCCCAAGTACACTACTTAATATATATATATATATAAATCAGCACTCACAATTTAAGAAAAGTGCCTATTGATGATGATGATGATGACCAATGATTATGTAACTTTAGCACCTTTTACCTGAAAATTGGATGGATGGATTCTACTAATAGGTACTACTCAATACTACACATTTCGTTAGTCAGAAAATAAGTAAGGTCTGGCGGCTCTGTGATCTTTGTCTAATACTCAATATCTCAAAATCGAAACCATTACTATTCGATACTAGATGCAATAGGTACCTACATAGTTAAAAAACTAGGCATTTTAATTTGTTACTGGTTGTATTTATAATACGTATAAATCAAATAATATATACTTAGTAAATGAAGAACATATACCAAAGCTTAAAAATGGTATTATTAGCTTTTTAAAAGAGTAAAGTATTCAAGTATGTTAAGTTCGAAGGAACCAGAAGATCATTAATATTGCCGCTTCGGTTACCCAGTGCGCACTGCTAGGAGACTTTCTAGGCAAGCACTTATTAAGTTATTACAAATAACCTAACTAGTGATTTAAGTTTTGTTCTTAAGTAGCTCTCAGAATAAATAATATTTAATTTTTAATTTATTATTTAAATTATATTATAGGAATATTAAAGATAATTGACTATTTTCGTAAGTTACCTATTTTTTATTTCATATGGAAGTTAGTATTATAATGTATAGTCTAATTATAATATGAACATCAATTTAATGTAGGCAAGAATTTATTTAAAAAATCATTTGTATTTTTCATCAATTGTATTTTATAAGCTGAACTAAAATGTCACATTATTTTCAAGTACGTTTAAATAGTACAAACTAAATGACTGGTTGAAATAGCAGTCTTTTTTCAACCTATAATAAAGACATCACACTTTTCTTTTGTAATAAAGACAATTTTCTGTTCTGCAAAATGGCAGTGGTGTTTATACTTTTACCTTTTTCCTTTTTTTTTAAAGGATGATGCAGTTTTTTTTGCTGGGTATCAAGGTCATCACGAAATAACTCAGTGCCGTTCAGATAACGTCTTTAACCTAACCGTCAAATAACTAAACGTCCATTTGTGTGTTGTTGTTCATTTGGACTAAAAGTCTAAATTACTGCCACAACTATCACTTGAGCTTAATTCATATACTTATTTATTCTCATGAGCAAAGGACCGACCACATTAAATACATCAGCATTATCGTCAAGTGTCAACCAAAAACTAACCTCTGTAAATCTCAGAATAAAGCTATTATTACGTTACGTAAGTTAACTTATACTTTACATTGCCGAGGTTCGTATAAAAAGCGATTAGGCACAAATTAGATTGCGCCTGCGACCTCCCAGTATATTCACCGTGTCCAGTGTCGGCGCGCGATTAATGTTGAACTTCATTCACTTCTGCGAAGGTTGTTTTTTATTTAAATAAACTGTTAATTATTTCCTAGATAAACCCTCGCGGTCTTGACTTCACTGTGTAACCATGATTGATTTCACTGTGTTTTCACTGTGTATTTATTCCATTGGTACACAGTGTTTTCATAGAATTATCAAAGTTACTACACGCTAAAACCAAAGTATTTCTCAGGTGTACTCGCAGTGGTCACACCGTCAATCTATAGTGTATTTACGGTGTATTTACGCCAAATTAATTGCAAATTAACTCCACTTCCACTACCATTACAACAATTAACCAACTCGCAACTTATAAAATAACCACAGATCACTCATGTACAAAAAAATAATGCTAGTTAAAAACAGCTAGTGACGACATCGAAATAAAACAATAACTTCAGTCAGATAGAGATTTCCTCCTGGCGTAATAAAACACAACTAAATATAAAAACGTCTTGTCGCAAGTATCATGAAACACGCTAGTTGTTTAAAACAAACTCTCAAACGGAGTTCCGTAAGTATTACTATTTAAGTGGAGAGATTATCACAGTGACTGTTGTCAATCGACACATAAACAATAATAGCCGCGCGAATCGTCTGTCATCTAGTTTGACAGTTGAACACGAAAATAATTATTATTAAAACAGAACTATAAAATAGTAATTAAATACATTGTAAAACGAATTGATATTACTAATTGTTTAGCTATTTTATGATATTATGAATTTGATATCATTTTTGTGATGCTTTTGTTTAAAGGCTCATACTAATTACGTAGCTCGTAAAACGTCAATATCATGACTGTTTTTATTTAAACGACCGATTGCTAAGACCGTAGATTGATTGTGTAACCACCGTGTATACTTATTGTGTATTCACCGTGCATTTGGTGTGTGACTGCAGTGGGTTTTGCAAGCTGCCAGCACTGAAGAGCGGCATGAATCGCAGCAAGGTGCTGAGATGGACATCCAGTGATGGGCACACAACTCCGCATCCTGCAAGGGAACTTGAACCACTGCGCTAACGCTCAAGACCTTATGCTCCAGAGTATAGCGCAATGGTCAATCAATGTGGCCGCTGTTGCCGAACCGTACTATATTCCTCCCGGGGATACCTGGGCAGGAGACCTTGACGGCTTGGCGGCAATCGTTTGTAACACAGCTGCTGGCTCCGCCCCCCTTGATATTGTTGCAAGGGGACGAGGATGCGTAGCGGCAGTAATTGATGAGGTCGCGGTCGTGGCCGTGTACTTCTCGCCAAATCGTGTCCTAGCTGAGTTCGAGAATTGGCTCACTCAGTTGGCTGTCGTCGTTGAAGATTGCCGACCTCACCCAATTCTTGTCTTGGGGGATTTCAATGCAAAATCAACAGCTTGGGGTTCCCCGACAACAAACGTGAGGGGAGAGGCACTAAAGGAGTGGGTCATATCGTGTGGCCTACACCTCTTAAACCGGGGTTCAGTTGCCACGTGTGTGCGTCAGCAGGGCAGCTCTATCGTGGATATTTCGTTTGCCAGTCCTGCTCTTGCTCACCGTGTCCGAGACTGGCGAGTTGTAGAGGGGGTGGAGACGTTGTCCGATCATCGCTATATACGGTGCGACGTCTCCGCCCAGACTTCTGCAACGACGGTCAGGACGGTCTCATCCGGTCCGCGTTGGGCACTTAAGCGTTTAGATCGAGAGCTCCTCCTGGAAGCTTCCATTGTACAGGTCTGGGTATCTGCACCGGGCAGGCCTGTGGATATTGACGTAGAGGCAGAATGGTTCTGGGAGGCCATGTCGCACATCTGCGATGCGGCGATGCCTAGGGTTAAGCCCAGACCTGCCAGTCGCCAGGTGTACTGGTGGTCAGTGGAGATCGCATGCCTGCGTGAAACTTGTGTAGCTGCACGCCGCCGGTACTCCAGGTTGCGTAGGAGGCGTCGTCGCCCAGATGATGCGGCAGCTCAAGAGGAGGAGTATGAGGCCCGCAAGGAGCTTCTGGAGAGACTGGACTGTGAGCCTTGGGGGCGACCATACCTTATGGTGCGGGGTAAACTGCGGCAGCAGGCCCCTCCACTGACCCAGACACTCCAGACTCAGCTGCTTGAGGGGGTTGTGTGCTCCCTCTTTCCGTCGCGGGGGGAACATATACCTCCATCAATGGCTCCTCCTCAAGTACCCGACGCGGAAGACAACGACGATGTGCCCGAAATAACTCGGGTGGAACTAAGGGCGGCGGTTTACACAGTGTTTCCACGAACACAGTGTTTTCACCGTGAAGTCAAGACCGCGAGGGAATGTAGAACATAAAAAATGCAACTGACTCTTTACAGTGATTCCCAAGATTAGTTTTGTAAAGAAAATACAGACACGAGACACCATTTTTTATTTTCTATGTAAGAACCTCTTTGTCTTGCTTGGTGCCTCTATTATAATGACAATAAAGAAATCTCTTGTGATTTGTGATAGAACGTAGTGTTTCTATACTCTTTGGTGATAGATATAAAGTCTATACACCTTATAATCTATGCTATACGTATACTTCAGGAAGACAATTTTCCACAGCTTTAAAAACATGAAATTTATGTCGAAAATTTAAATATCAGTTAACGTTTAATAATATTATTAAAATATATTCATGTATCTACATAGATTTGCTAATGAGATATATGAAAGTAAATTAATATATAAAATTGTATTTACGGAATGTCGCAATTTTTTCAATGTTTTAAAAGATTGAAGTCTAATATACAAAAACGAAATTCACGTAAAAATGCTGATCAACCAGGTAAGTTTAACGTAAAAAGTTGTATTCTAGAGTCAGTCTCAAACTTTTATTAAATTTTCACTACAGTGTAAAGGGAAGTGAATATATTTATGAAACCGGTCGTCTGTAATATAGTAATATAAGTAGGTAAATAACCACTATGCAGCAGCTAGGTTCTGAGACGAGTTGTGACGCCCATGCCCACGTAATTGACGCAGCTCAGTAGCATATAATTTTTATTTTACATAGGGCTTTTTATGACAATATTTATGATAACATGACAAAAACTTTAAAATTATGGATGTTTACCATCCGATTAGCCGTCCTAGTTACGTCACCGTCGTTATAGCTCCTGTTACCGCATGTGAATATTATAGAACTACTAGCGACCCGCCCCGGCTTCGCACGGGTGCAATGATGATACTAAATATACTACTCAACGCTCAAATCTAAGCCTGCAACATTGAAAGTTTGACCCTGCGATTTATTATTGGTCATTAAAAGCAAAAGATATCTTCATTGGAAATTGTCCGGCCCTTTGGCCGGTACCGCCGCCGCAACCGCTATGTCCCTGCATTTTAAATCTGTAATATCTTCGAAAATATTCATTGAAATTACATGCTGTGAAAAGCCATTTTGATCTATATTAAATGCACAATGTATTTAAGGTACTTAATTGGATAAGGATTTATGCTGTATTGCTTAAAATCGCTTCGTAAATAATTCATTATTTCTCGTAAAAAGTAAAGGATAAAAAATGGTTATTGTGGGTTATCCCTAAGAGATAGACATATACCATCGAGAACTTTTTTGTAGACCTTCTTAAGGTGTACAATACTGTGTTACATTATTTCGACCTACCTCGTAGGGTTTAGCCAGGGTTTGCAATGTAAATGCAAAAAAAATGTGTTTATTTACGACATCACATTAGAAACCTCTAAAGTTATCAGTGTTTCTCTACAATATTATGCATGTATTATACATATAAACCTTCCTCTTGAATCACTATGTATTAAAACAAAAACTACATCAAATTCCGTTGCGTAGTTTTAAAAATCTAAGCATACATAGGGACAGACGGACAGCAGGAAGCGACTTTGTTTTATACTATGTAGTGATTATCTATTTAGTAATTATCAGAAAAATCATTAATATTTATCAAAAATAAGGAAGACCAGAGCTTGCTGCCTTGCGGCACAGCATGAGTAGCAGTACGAGTTTTAAGCATTTAAAGACTATCCGACAGATAAGACTTTACTACTCCTCTAATAAGAAACTAAGATTCACATGAATCCTGTAATAATACTTTATATTTAAATTTACATATATAAATATTATTTACAGGGTTGAGTAATGGGACGGCCGATGATAGAAATATGGTAAGAAACATTACACCTACCGCATATACAGAATGATAGTTGGCACATCAGAGTGAAACATAGACAATTTCCTTTAAGATTTTAACTTACATTATATTTACATTATGTTGGAATTTACAAATTGATCGGCACTTACCTTATCATGTTGATAAGCAAACGTGTACCTAGCTTCAACACAGTTTCCATTTTAAGATCTCATTATTTCGTGATTTGTGTCTTGTGCATTGCTTTCGTATACTAATAAATTAAACTAATATATAGGTTAATATTAATTCAAATAATTGTAATTAGAATAATAACTTTATTAATTAGGTACATGGTCTACCTACACATCTGTCAAAGTTATTTACAGGTATGTATGGTTCGCAAAACTATTGGCGAAACTAACCAGGGGACTCTTCATTTCACAATACGTAATTGTATATTATTATTACAACAAAATACACGTAGGTACCGTTCACATTAATTGAACTCACAAATAACTCTGCAACTTTCAAATTGTAGTACAGTAGGAATTTTGACGTAAAAATTAAGCTAAACAATATAACTTTGACATTAGATAAATTTGGTTCAGAACCTGCCCCTGATACCACTGCCCAATGCGTTTTTGGATCCTACTCCGGACTTGGACAGATACGGAGGCATTAAATTAGGATGGGTACAGGTAAGTACACAGGTTTTTCTCATATTTAGAAGGATATTTTCCGCACAATAATTCTTATACTTACATTTTTTTATATATATACATATTGTAGTTATCAAGTACAATCTTTTCCGTATAACTTGTTTAGTTCTTTTTGAAATTACACACAAACAAGCAAACTTTACTTTTTTATGATGCATATATATTGAGAGTCATATTTTTTTTTATGGTATAGGGGGCAAACGAGCAGACGGGTCACCTGATGGTAAATAAGATGGGAGTAGGAGAAGAGGGGGAAGGGGGGAAGAGGGGGGAGAGGGGAAGGACGGGAATAAGGGAGAGGGAAGGGTTAGGGACTCCGGTAACCTCACTCACGCGGGGAAATGCAATGCAAGCATTGCTTCACGGCCGGTTTTCTGTGAGGCCGTGGTAACGAGCGGAGTCGAGCCGGCCCATACGTGCCGAAGCATGGCTCTCCCACATTTCTTTTGAATTAATATGTAATTCGCCAAATTATATATTGTTAAAATTATTTGTTGTCGCAACAACAAATTTTTTCGGAGGTGTATAATTTGCAATAGGTTATTAATACCTGCCCGTCAGTGGTTGCCTAGCAACGTTTTGTTAGTAAACATTCCATATCGAATTTGGCTGAAGTAAAGTAACGGTAGTTCCCGTGTGTAATGTACTTACTGTACTTTTTAAAACCTTTTAAACGGTTTCCTTTTAGCCCAAAAATGTGGGCCTCGGTTTCTCCGCGTGCCTTTCTGATTAGTCGATTCTGAGTAGTCATACCCTCTCACAAGGGCATTTCAATGTCTTTTCATTTCATTCTTCCAAAATATGAATAACCACTTGGAGTGGAGAATGAAAGTAAAAAAAATATCCGAGTGAATGTTGCCGAATTTTCCATACATCAATTTCAGGGCTGGCAGTATTTGAATTATTTGTAATCGAATTATTAGTTATTTGTAATATATACCTACGTTTCTTTATTAAAGTTAAATGATTCTAAAGATTCAAAAAAGGATATTACTAGCAAATGTACATGCTATACTAGAAATTATGTAGGTACTTTTTAGTGTATGACATTAGAAATATTTTTTATATTAAAATCTTTATACGCTGGGTTCCGTCATTTGGCATTTATTTAACGATTGTACTGAACTACATTGCACTAGTAAAGAAGATAAGGACCTTGTTGTTTTAAAACGGTTTTATTGGGCTTGCCGTGTTTGTTTTTGGGTCAAATTTAGTAGTTAAAATTTTACCCCTTCCTGCTGACCGATTGATCCGGAATTTGGTAAACACCTTTAATTTGGATGACAATACAGCATCATTGTAAATCCAAGATGGCCGCCGCTACAAAGCCTCCAATGGATAAAAAGCCTCCACCTCAATATGGATATCAAATGAAAGGTCTTGAATAGTAGAATACAGTACACCATGAAAAAACCCATATGTAAATAACCCATAGGTAAATAAATAAAAAAACTAAAAACTTGAAAATAAAATAACTAAAAATATATTTTCAATTTAAACGGTTTCATTGTGAAGAAACAATAATGATGCAGATACTGTTCTAAAAGCTTAAAGCAAAGTATGTGTTTTGCCCAGCTCTGATCAATTTAGATTCGCTGATTCGATGCCGAGCCGAAAGCAACACGAATACTTATACTAGGGTTACAGTAACGTGTAAGTACAGTTATTTATTTTAAGTTATATTGTTATTTTATTTTTTAGGGTGTACTCATACCATGCCTATTGAACATCTGGGGTGTGATGTTATTTCTGCGGATTGCATGGATCGTGGCACAGGCAGGCGTTGGTCTCACTATCCTTATCATTTTTCTCGCAGGGTTAGTGTGCATTATCACCACACTGTCACTCAGCGCTATTTGTACTAATGGACAAATACAAGGAGGTAACCACCCAATACACTTTTTTTATAATTCAAATCTTAAACTCGTATTTTTTTTTATCGTGTGGTAACGCCCACGAGTTATCACCTCACCGGAGCCGAGGGTTAACTGGTAAGTAGAACTCGAACCGACTAAACCCACGCGGTGTTCCGTCACAAGTGGGTCTACTGCAGACCTTAACCGCCTGATCAACAGGTGGCCAAACCGTGGATTACGGAGGGCTTACCCCTCCAAATTAGAGAGGCAAATCGTGTACTCCTGATTTCAATTTGTTTTTCTGTTACTGTCTATCAATGCATACCAATCGTGAACATTAAGAAATTGTGGCAAGCATTTTTTTTATGGGATGGGGACAAACGAGCCGACGGGGTCACCTGATGGTAAGTGACTACCGCCATCCATGGACACCTGCAACTCAAGAGTCACAAGTGCGTTGCCTGCCTTTAAGGTGAGAGTATGAGAAGGGGGGAGGGAGGGTTAGGGCCTACGGTAACCTCACTCACTCGGCGAATCACAAAGCAAGCAGTGCCTCATGATACCCTTGCAACAAAAGTAAAAAATATTTATTTGACTTTGATTGAACCCATCCTTTTTATATTTCCAGGAGGGATATATTTCCTCGTATCAAGATCATTAGGAGCGGAACTGGGTGCATCAGTGGGTTTAATATTTGCATTTGCTAACTCCGTTGCGGCCAGCATGAACACCATCGGTTTCTGCGAATCTTTTAATGATTTGCTCAAGTCCCACGGTATTAAAATCATTGACAATGCGGAGAACGACACTCGAATTATAGGTTCCATAGCTCTTTTGTTGATGTGCGTCATTTGTGCTATTGGTATGGATTGGGAAACTAAAACACAGGTGAGCTTTTAAATGCAAATAAAGTTTTTATAACTTTTAGCAGTGGCGTAGCGTGCTAAATGTTTTTTATCCCGGGAAGCACGAGATTAAATGACATTGTGGATAATATTTTACTAATTTTTGCTTACACACGTTAGGGGCCTCTGTAACCCGGGGGCCCCGTATCATTGATACGGCTGATATGGCGGTAGCTACGCCCCTGACTTTTAGAAACGGTTTAGGTGCATGGCGGATAAGCAAACTTATTTACAGAGTTACAACGTATAGATTGGCTGTGGTAGGGCACAGTCAAAACACCTTCACGGAGAGAGCAACAGCAATCGCTTACTGTCAGAACGGCAGTTTGTTTACCCCCCTCAAAAGTGTAAAAAATACATTTGTCAAAGGAATATAGAACTACTAGTAGTAGTTTCTGTTCAAGACGCCGCAACAGACCGTGATATTCTTTAGCTCCTTCTGAGAGCTAATTAAGAATATTTATTACGGTCTGTGCGCGCAGTGACCGCGCCAGTGACATCAGTGACTATATAAATTGACAGGGTTTAGAGATAGAAATTAGTTAGAAGTTAATAGAGAGAGAGAGAGAGAGAAATTAGTTAGTGACTAGCGGAGTAGAGTAGGTATATTCTACTATTCCTTAAGAAGCATCAGTTGCAAAAGACCCACTCCACGTTTACCCACTCCCAGCACAGACTTAGCCGGAGGGGTGAACAAGAATACTAGTAACATGTGACTCCGTTACAAGTAATCTTTTTTTAAATAACAGAAAAATATGTTTGTCCGTACCAAGGGATGGTGGCGCCCTGATCCATCTCCGAAAATGTTACCTATACCCTATCTGTTCCAAGGCTAATCATACATATAATTTAACTCTGGCAAAGAGTATTGTATCGTACCTACTTACGCACTTATTTTCCAGAATTTCTTAATTATTACCATAGTTGCTGCTATTATAAATTACATCATTGGTGCATTAATGGGGCCAGTAACTGATTATGAAAAAGCGCAGGGCTTCGTGGGTATAAACGGTGAGTAAAGTCATAAAAATTTAAGTCCTGAAAAATATTTGATTTATATGAATCAAATAAAAAAAAAACACTGTAATCCGTTTAAGTGTACGAAAGCACCTATGGCGTCCATTAGACGCTCATGCAAACGTCAATCATTACCAAAAGTCATGACTGAAGGATGGTCGTTGGTGATTGATTAAATAATATCGACATTAAAATCTCATCATGCAACCGTCAATCACTACATTAGACTATAGGTTATTCGTCAATCACCGTTTTGATTGTGACAAAACTGACAGCAAAACCTACCGTGTAATGGGCACCTATCACGTTACTACTATCGCACGACTGTGACGCTACTGGATAAACTGTTGGTTAGCGGCCCTTCGGTGTTCAATATAATTTTGTACGACACTACCAAGTGACCTGTCATCCTAACTATGCTAACTATATACTTACTAATATTATAAATGCGAACATTCGGATTTTGTTTGTTTTGGAGTTTGTTTGTTTGTTACACATTCACGCCTTAACTACTCAACCGATATCGTCATAAAATTTTACAAACACGTTATTAAGAGTAGAGCAAATGACATAGGGTACCTTACATCCAAATAAAAGTACCTACTGTTCCCGAGGGATAGAAAAACAACTTTTACGCGAGCGAAGCCCCGGGCAAAAGCTGGTAATATGATACATGCGAATGTGTGTGTGTTTGTGAAGTTATTGTTTGTTCGTTCATGCCTTAACCAGTCAACCGATATCGTCATAATTTTTTACAAACACGTTATTAAGAGTAGAGAAAATTACATAGGGTACCTTTCATTCAGAAAGAAGTACTTGTTCCCGAGGGTACGACAAAGTTGCAGACAGAAGCTAGTAAGTCAGTAAAAACAGATTCAGATATGAGATTGGTTGTCATTAACGCAGCTCTCTTTGCAGAGGAAACAGCAAATCATAACTGGGGACCCGATTTCCGTTATAGTGAAGGTGAAGATCACCACTTCATCAGCATATTCGCGATATACTTTCCATCAATGACTGGTGTGCAATCTGGTGCCAATATTTGCGGCGATCTCAGGGTATTCATATTTAATAAATATTAATTTATTTAACAGCAGTCAGTAACAAATTTACTTTCAAAGATCACTATCTGTTCTCCGCAGTTTTGCCTGCGTTTATGGTCTCTGCTTGGCTGCTAAGGTCGAAGTGTGACGTTCAATAGTCTGTAACCATTAAGAATGCAAAAATAATTTTGAAAATCCGAATCATAGTACTAGAGATAGAGAGAGAGAGTGAGAGAAACAAACAAAAAATAAACCTCCTTTTACTGTAAATATGTACATTGAAAATATTTATAGTATATTGCACTCACTATTTTTTCAAATTTACTTATCATAGCCACAGTGTCACATTGTACTGGACTCCATAGACTCACCCTTTTTGTATATGTCAAGTGACACTTGTATAAGACGAGTGTTAAGCGGGTTAGTTAGCAGATGTATGCTAGCCAACCCGCCAAAGAAGAGACTTGTGCCCATCAGCGAGACAGTTTACAAACAAGGAAAAACACATGATTGTGATATTAATTGTTATTTTGTTTTGTGTTACCAAAATATTGTTTTTATGTATCTATATTTCAGAATCCTGCAGTAGCTATTCCGAAGGGTACCCTACTTGCTCTCGCTATATCCATTACTAGCTATTTGATAATGGCGATGCTGTCAGGAACAGGCGCCCTTCGTGATGCTTCCGGTCAGATCGCACATGTTGGAAACAACTCGCTACTAGCCAGCTGTAAGCCCAACTGCGATTACGGACTACATAACAACTACAAAGTAAGTCGAACACATTGCAGAGTTTTAGGTCAATGTTATAGTCCCTTTCACAACAATTATTTTGAACAGATTTTCAAACTTAATAAACGGGACATCATAATATTCTTCACGTCTCCTTATCTGTTCCGCGGCAAACATTATCTTGCAAAAGAAGTCGTTAATATTTCCTCTGACTGCCCTTTATTAAGTAATCATTGAATTGTCAAAGATAATTTCACTAAAAACGAAAATACCCTTGTTCATTTAGTCACAGATTCAGTTTTCAAAGTTGCTTACTTGACTGCCAAAACTTGTGCTAAAAGGTACAGGCACTTTCTTATTCCATAAAAAATATAGCAATAAAAACTCACTTTCTAATTGACAATAACTCTAACTTTTTAATTGGCAATACTTAGTAACGAACATGGTTATGATTTATTAATTGTGGTAACAATTAAACGGGCTACAATTTATACTGTTATGACCACTCGACTTTCCGATAATTCCTTTAAATATTGTCGAAGCGGTTTTATATATTTTGTTTTACAGTGTTAATACAGATGGTCTGTGAATAAACATGATGGTATTCTTCTTCAATAGATATTCTACATTCTCTATAATTTATTTGACATATGGCGAAAATCTAAATGACATTTACCAAAAACAAATGAGGGCTTCATAAAAAAATAATTACAAACATAATTGCACTGTATACTACCTGTATGCAAATCTTGAAACTATGCAAATCTTCGATTCTTAGATTAGAATCTATACGTGATTGTATATCCGAAAAATTGTGAAATAGCCTAAAACAAAAGAGATAAAAAAAACATCAAAAATTCTTTTTCCATTTTCAAATTTAGTCTGTTTCAAAATTAGATTTCTGAATTAAAAGTCACGAATTGTCTGCAGTTGTTAGCGTTCTACGTCATCATTTTGTATACTATACCTACGACCGTAAAATATGACACACTGTAGCACTTTGTATACATACATATCATTTTCATGGTAATTAATTTGAGCGAATATAAAATCTCAATAAATGTGATTTCGAACAATCACGTTACTAAATGTTTTCGGCTGTAGATAATGCAGCTGATGGCGTTATGGGGTCCACTCATTTACGCAGGCTGTTGGGCGGCGACACTATCAACGGCTCTGACGAATCTCTTGTCAGTTCCAAGGCTGGTCCAAGCGCTGGGCACGGACCGCATCTATCCCGGACTCATCTTCTTCTCCAAACAGTACGGCAAGAACGGCGAACCTTATCGAGGATATGTTCTTGTGTTCATAATATCGCTTCTCTTCTTGCTTATTGGTAAATAAAAAAAAAAATGGTAAATGGCTTTATATCAGAAAGTCTAACGCACTACGAGTTTTTCGCACAAAGCAAAAAAACGGGTTTATACATTTAGTTCTACGATAGAAGAAAATGGACAAAATATCCAGACAGTTCAACTCTTCTAAGACTCTAACGAATAAAAAATGAAATGTAAAAAATACTAGAGATAGCCTGGTGGTTGAATTGCGACCATATCATAATTCATTAAATTTTATTTTTGTAGCAACGCGTTTTCCCTACTGAAAATGTTGACTGAGGGAGTGCTTTTGTTTGAGTATCTCAACCTTAGAAAAGCTAATTAAGTCTGTTAAATTAGAAGACACTTCTATTCTAAGCGTTGAAGTTGCTGCGAGAATATTACTTAGCTTATGTTTACAAATCGTTATGAGAACCGCTCGTAGCTAAATGGTTTACTATACACTGTTACAAGAATAACTTACTAACTTATCAATTATGTGAATAAAAAGTGAAATAAAAAAATTAAAGAAACCTATTTCGAGGATATAATAGAAGAATCGACCCGAAAACAAAACGGTTTCTTTCAGTATTTCTGTTGTGCAAAATCTGTATTTGTATCAAAATTACTTTTTTATTTTCAAACAGGGCTCCAAAATTTTGTGTGCCCAAGGGCCCCGGCATGGCCTAAGACGGCCTTGAGTACTATAACATCTAAATGCTGATCATAGTGTAACTTTAAAACTGCTCAGCGCCTACATTGCGTTTATTTTAATAATATAACGCACTTTTAATACTTTCATATTTATTTCATAAGATTTAATTTACCCTTTTATATCTTTGTAAATATTTGGCACTAAGGTAGAACTGGATGAATAAACCCCAAATAACCGCTGCGACATAGAGCCGCGCCGCGCCGCTGCTTTGTAATCTAGGGTTTCAATATAGGCGCGCACTCGACAGTAAAGTCGCCAGCACATGGCGGCGGCAAGTCTGTAACAACAAGTTACTACTGTTGGGACGCTATGCAATAAGAGTAAATAAGAGTGAATGACATAGAAACTTTATTATTAATAGAAGGTTGTTGAAGATGTAGATATGTAATTACGACTATCTATTATATCCGTTTAGTATGTATATTTCATGTGCTATAAAAAAAATAAAAACAATTATCATATCATCAATTTGTTCCTTAAAATTGTCAAGAGATGTCTTTAATTCCTTCTCTATCACTTGCACGCTTTTCCTCACTTGTACTCTATAGAAATCCATGGCTAGTACTCCATAGTAATCTCTGGAGAGGGTCTTGTGTTTTCTAACTTAAGAGTTGGAATAGCCAAATTTGCGATAAATATTGTTCATATTTTTATTTATACTAATATTATAAAACAGAAGAGTTTGTTTGTTTTGTTGAACGCGCTAATCTCAGGAACTACTGGTTCAAATGGAAAAATTCTTCAGTGTTAAATAGCTCATTTAAAGGACGGCTATACTCTCTCTCTCTCTTATGCGTCGCAGGAGTTGCGCGGGTCAGCTAGTGACTTAATAAAAGTACATCTGAACTGTATCTACTCACTTCGAACAAAGTAATTAATTGTGATAGTTTAGTAAATGTTTTATTGTGGAAATGTATGAATATGTGTCATCATAATAATTATTAAAACTTATAACTTCACAGCGGATCTCAACACAATAGCTCCATTGATTACAAACTTTTACCTGGCGTCGTATGCACTCATTAACTTCTGCACATTTCATGCAGCTTTCATCAAACCGATTAGCTGGCGACCTGGCTTTCGAGTAAGTTGATTCCTAAATTTTCGGTGGCCTAAGATTCTTTGGCAATGTTATTTATAATATAATATGTGGATTAGAATAGGAGCGTGTCGTATTCTGTGCGAGTAAGTATGGGAAGTAACTATTATCTTATCTGTGGTATGGGTATTGTTAAAAAAAGATTATTGCTTAGCAACTAGGCGAGAACAACTGTACTCTTCATGTTTACCAAGTTTATTCGCTGATATCGGCATCGCTGAAATAGACCGTGTCTTTAATACAACACATTTATGATATCATCAACGCTAAGTGTTAATTTATTTTTATATAACATCTTTGTTTACGTTACATAGTACGGAATACATTTTAAAACTCCATCGTTTTTTACCATTATTATTAAACAATTTACATTTTTTTACTGTTGCCTATTTTTTTTTCCAGTACTATAACTTATGGTTGTCCTTAGCTGGTTTCATCATGTGTCTTATAATAATGATGATAATCAGCTGGCTGATGGCGCTTGTGACAACATTTATCTTCTTGTCTCTTTATCTAATAGTATTATATAGACGTCCAGGTAAATATCATTTTGACTATCAAATTCAAGAGCTACATATTAATATATAATAATATACGACCATTGTTATAATTTTAGAGACGGACTGGGCAGGTAGTACAGATGCACAAAATTATCAAGTAACTGTAACAAACATACTACAAATGTCCATACGAAAGATACACACCAAGTCCTACAACCCGCAACTATTAATATTAACAGGGCCGCCACACAGGAGGGAATGGTTACTTGACATGGGGAAGATTATTACTGCAGTGGGATCGTTTAGTATAATTGCAGAAATTCATAAGGTAAATAAAAACGTAGTTGTGATGTTTATATTTAAAGAATTACTAGTTAGGTCGGCTCTTAGACCTCGCATAGGGTTTACTGTGTGTAATGTGCACGGGGAGTTTCTGAAGCTGGGCCGAAATGGCGAAATGAATAAGAAAAGAAAGAAATAGTTTAAAGTATAAGTTGTAGGTGACCTGGAGGAGCCTCTGAAAACTGTAGTTTCACAATTGCCTATAGGTAGTACGGAGAAACTAGGCCAAAGTGTGCGTTGACTAGAAAAAAAATGTAAATCAGTGAACATATAAAACAAATAAAGATATGTTTTTTAATACCTACCTATTCCAAGAAGAAGTAATAGCTAATGTGTTTGTTGAATTGAATTTTTAGAGGTTGTTAGAGTGTGTTCGAGTGTGTTATTTTTCATTCAAATAAAAAGAACAGGTAGGATTTTTATAATCCTACAACAATTACTATTTTAGGAAAAAATGAATGCCGCCGAACGAAATGCGGAAATTAATTTTGGCGAGGATTGGTTGCTGCAACGTGACGCGAGAGGGGTTTTCGTCCTTCTGGACGGCTTTAGTTTAGAAGAGGGACTCCGAGCCCTTCTTCTCTGCTCAGGCCTTGGCACTCTCGTGCCAAATGTCCTTCTCATAGGTTTTATGTATGAGTGGCGCGCTTGTCCACACGCTCAACTGACAACTTATTTTCGTTGTATTAGGTAAGTTTCATTACTGTACTTAAAAAAATAATTATAGTTTAGTTAAACTAAAACAAACGCGTTTTACTGGTGAACTGAATTAAAAAGTAAAAATGAGCCATAAACTATATATTTATGTATATACCTATATGAGCCTAAATTCGAGGGGTCTCAAAATACAAATAGTACAACTTTACAGACGCTATTAAACATTCCATACAAGAAATGTTAACATTAATTGGCCACAGGATTTAACAGCTCCTGACTTTTTTCTGTGGGGCTAGCAGCCCCGATCTTGAATTTTTTCGAGGCGGGGCAAAAACTGAAAAATGCCGCCCTTGCTTACCCGCCTTTTTTTTTTTTTTCTTGTATTTGTACATTTTTTCTAAAAATACATATTTTTTCTAATATTTAAAAAAAGATATGATAAATCAATATCGATATAGGTATATCGGATTAAGTCGATATCGATATATCAATATCGGTTTTTCGTCGATATCGATAATTATCGATATTTTAGGCTGCGATATTTATCGGTTTTCTGATATATCGTCGCATCCCTAGCGTAACGTGCCCCTACTACACAATTAAAATTAACGAATACAACTAAACATTTCTAGCATGGCATTTGAATTCGGCGTGGCGGTAACAATCCTACGGGTTTCAAATAACTTTCGTCCACCAAAACGTCACAAGGTAGCTCCTGAAATTGCCACCTTCGATTTAAACTCAAGCGACATCGATCAACAAACCCGAATACTAAAGATCATAGCTGATGATTCTGATGTCGATACCTCAATTAAAAAAGAAGGTAAGACCACACATATTTTGTAAGTTAAAATCAAAATTCACACATTCATATGGCACACCTAGATCTGAACCTAGAAAGGCGCTAACTCAAAAAAAAACTTTTTTCAGAAAAAGCGAAAAACTAATTACTGTGAGTGTTGCTTTTTACATGCAGCGAGAAGTAAGATATTGTAGGAATCTTGAGTTTTAATCATATTTTGGGGCTTAAAATGTTTGTAGTTATTGCTCTATTGCTTAACAATGTATGTATATTTGTTTTATTATTTTGAGTTAAGCCCGTGTTGGTGAATTTAGCGTCTAGCGTCGAGTAGTGGTGATATTTTTAAATCTGGTTTATTGGTCGGTAGGCATTGAGATAAATAATTCGATGGCGTCCATGACTCAAAAATTGAAATTTCTGAGTTTATTCCCTACAGATCTAGGTGTGCGATATGTAGATAGCAAGAGCAAAAAATCTATGTAACAAGTATTGCTGGCGGATATACAATTGTTGTTGCTGGATAACCAACAAGACACCAACAACTGTGTTTCATCGTCAATGATTAACGTAACCCCACGCACTCCCACCCCGCTTTCATAATTTAAATATAATAACATGCAAAATATGATATATCAATATCGATATAGGTATATCGAATTAAGTCGATATCGATATATTAATATCGGTTTTTCGTCGATATCGATAATTATCGATATTTTAGGCTGCGATATTTATCGGTTTTCTGATATATCGTCGCATCCCTTGCCATGCGCGGAAAATGGCTATTATGGATGTTCTATTCATTTGTTATTGATAAGACGTGGCTCAATTACGGATACAGAATACAAAGTTATTATAAATTAATAGTTTTAAATTAAATTAGTAATGTTAATATTTGACAGATGGCAAGACAGTGGGATCGGATACGTCACCATTGGCCCCCGAATTGCCCTTGATACCTCCTTCAGCCACAGATTCTAAAAATATTCCCGGAACGTATAACATATACGGTTCTTATAAGCCGTTAATTTTTCACCAGGTACATCGTTAAACCCTTTAATATACCCCTGGTTTTGGACTGAGTGACAAACTTGAACCTTTATAAGAACAAATTTGTTTCCAAATAACCTTAGAGTAACTGGAGTTATTTCTATAAGCATGTAGCATACTTTTTTCAGTAGTGAGGTAGTAGTAGTAGCAGCAGTGGCAATAGTAACTTCTATAGACCGAGTTATTATATTTATCATTATTCATAATGTCCAGACCATTAAAAAATGCCCAATAGAACAATATAATAAAAACTTTTGAAATAAGCAAATTCACCGGGCTATATAAATAATGTGCCCCTTCTATTGGACACAGTAATAAAAATATGTGTTTTAATCAAAAGAGAATATGCATGTTACCTACTACAAAATAGCCTAAATACCTATTTTTATTTTTAGTCTTTATTACTAGAGACATACATTTATTTTGTATGTCTGATGATCGGCTTATAGATCTCTTCTTTCCGTTTAACAGAAAATCTGGGGTTATATATTGTTCCTGTTACCTGTCGCCACATCATCTACTCTGTATTATTCGATGGATTATATGATTTGGATTCGAACAGTATGGTCTATTTACCCATCGCTTTGTAGGAGCAAGCCGAGGTACTTTAAATCGGAGTAGACTGGTATCCCTATTCCATTTAACGAAATGATTTCAGTTCTGGAGAGACCTCCAAAATCAAAGAACATGTATTCAGTTATGGTTCTGCTGATTTTCAAGTCAACATTCTCCAGTCTTTGTTGCTATTGTTCCAACTTGCTCTGGTCCTCACATACGTCCTCAGGAGTAGACTGGTATCGCTATTCCATTTAGCGAAATGATTTCAGTTCTGGAGAGACTTCCGAAATCAAAGAACATGTATTCAGTTGTGGTTCTGCTGATTTTCAAGCCAACATTCTCCAGTCTTTGTTGCTATTTTTCCAACTTGCTCTGGTCCTTGCCGGCCAACATAAAGTCGTCTGCAAACAGCATGCATCAAGGTGTCTCCTCTTATATGTCTGATGGCTTAGAGCCGATCCCTGGTGCAAGCCCACAGACACACTGAATTGTTGGGTAATTCCAGCGACTGACCTTACATGATTGTTGGGATGCTGGGCTCTCTGTACATAGCACGAATCAATTCCACATACTTAGCAGAAGAAATAGTGCTCTTTCTTTCAAAGCCAACAACAAAACCCCTCGGGGTACCCTATCATACAAGGTGTACCGAGAGGTTTTGTTCTAGGTCAATAAAGAAAGCCATATGCAAGTTTTTGTGCGCGCGTCTGTACTTCTCAAATATGACATCTGTTGTCCCGCGCTCTGGCATAAATCCATTAGTTTTGTGTTATCGCACTCTCCTCTCTAACTCTTCGCTCAATTACTTTCTCCCACTTTCATACTATGAGACATGAGCTTTTTTTCTCGATAGTTGTTGTATTCCTATACATCTCCTTTATTTTTAAAGGTGGACACAAGTGAACTTAGACACCATTCATAAGGGATTTTTTAGTCTAAATGCGGAAACAGAGCCCTCTACTATAATACCAATACCAAAAATGGCACTATTATGCCTTTAAGTGAAAAAGTAAAAAAAACAGTAATACTGAGAGCTATCCTCGTCTCTTCAAAATTGTAGGAAATAAATCGTAGGCTTACGCAGGTTCCTTAAAAGATTAAGAAATTTTCTACCAACTGTCACCAAAACGGTCCTTACAAATTCACTCCTACTTTCAATTCTTGACTATGCCGACGGATGTCAGCTATCCAGATCACACCGAGAACCAATTAGATAAACTAGAACGAATATAAACGAACGAAAACTTCAAAACGTTGTATCCGATTCATATTTGGACTGTGTAAATATGATCTCGTCTCTTCCGGAAAAAGCTCAAGTGGTTACTTATTCGTCTTCGCCGGAATGCTCTCTTTGCTAAACAGCATACTGTTTAGCCATCATTGACCTTCAAGGATGATTTGAGTTCCTTCATGATGCTCATACGAAAACCTTACGATCATCAGAAAATCTGATATTAAAAGTGCAGGTGTGTACTAAAAAAGTAACTTAAATTTTTGTGTCTGTCTGTCTGTTTGTTCCAGCGAACCTCTGAAACGGCTGCACCGATTTCGATGGGACTTTCACTGCCAGATTACTGATATTATAAGGAATAACTTGGCTACATTTATTTTACAAAAATAATTAGGGTTCCGCGCAAAAAAATACATATGTACACGCGATCAAAGCTACGGTGGTCATTGCTAGTACTAAATAAAAATCAAAAGAATATGTGCATGCCGGCGCACATTGGGGCCAAACTATAAATAACTGTTCAAAACCCTTCAATTCTTGACCGATTCTCAATTTTTTTTTTACATAATCTTGAGATGATTGCCGACAAACGCTCTTTGCCCGATTTAAAATTTTCTCATTTACGAATTACTGATCTGATTTTTTTTTAGTTTGGCCTTAATGTGTGGCGTCTAGGTTATCACTTGAGCCTTTTTCCATATTTAGAAACGTGATAATATTTGCGTAGTCAAAATATGACTCTTATACAAAGATTTTGGAATATGTCAGGCTTATTAAATTGGTCTTTAGTGACATCTAAATAACTGGCATCCGCATAATCAAGAATAGGGAAAAGAAAGGGATTGAGCAAGCGCAGTCCTAGTGGTGGTAGTTAGAAAATTGCGGAGCCTGCGCAAGTATCCTGCAGCGGCAAAAAAATTGCGAATCAGTAGCTGAGGACCCCAGAATAACCTACTATCTATATTTCCCCCAGGACTTCTGACTACAAAGACGTGAGTCTTGCATGAGTCGCTTCACTTAGATTTGAAGTCCAATTCTGCGTTAACAGTGTTAATGGTTTCCGACAGTTTATCCGGTGTTGCCATAAAATAAAAAAAACAAAGTAACAAACTTTGATTCTTCTTACGAATTCTATTTTTACCCTTTTAAGGCAGCATTTAATTTGCGTTTTACTTCAGAGATGTTCGGATCCACGTAATTAAGAACCCAAGTTCAAAGTACACGTAGAAATAGAAATCAGATTCCTCAAGTAATTTGATTATCCCACACCTTCTGTCACTAGTTTTTATGTGGTCACATAATATGTACAGTACATACGTAGGTCACACTGAAAGTTTTAGAATAGGCCAGTAAGAAAAGCAGCAGATAAAAATTTATTTAAATTTCGAATGAGGAACTCTTTGGGAATCTGTAAATGTTTAATGATTTCGTGTGCGTTCCGATATACACTGAGAGCACATACAACAGGCGGCAATTTAAAAAGTGTCTGTAGTGCATCGAAATGGATTTGACTAGAGAAAATTTTCGCTCAATTATTTTTTAGGACTTTCGTTGCGTTCTTACTCAAAAACAATGTTACGATAGACTTCGATTGGCATTTCATTACGAAGCCCCATCTCGTGCCACTGTTTACAACTGGTTGGTTTAATGAGTTTAAATGTGGTCGAAGCAAACTCATTGATGATTCTCGAGAAGGACGTCCTTCTCCGGCGACTACTGCAGATAACGTGAGTGCTGTGCGGCTAATGGTAGAATCTGATAGAAGGGTGACATATCAACAGATTCGGGCAGCTTTAGGCATTTGTATGAGTCAAGTACAAAAAGTCTTATATGAACATTTAGGCGCCAGAAAGCGTATGATGGAGGTGACTCGAATGCTCTATATGACATCGTCACATTTGACGAAAGCTGGATAATATATTGTTACGAACCCGAAATTAAAAGACAATCTGTGCAATGGATGTTTCCATTCGAAGATTTGCCGACAAAAGTAAAGAAGGGCAGAAGTCAAGGGAAAAAGATGATTGCCTCATTCTTTGGACGGACGGGTCATTTCGCAACAATCATTCTATTTTATTTTTTTATTTTACATTGTTTGGAAAACTTCAGCTAGAAATCGTACAATAAAAATATATTAATACAAAGGTGAAGGCCAAATAAAAGTTTTCACTTGTAATATTACGACATTTGTAACATTAAAAAAAAGAGATATACCTATATCGAAAATTTGATGTGTGAGCTTGATATGAGCATTTGGTTATGCCCGGAAGTAATGGTCGCACAAGACTTTCTTTAGTTTGACAACAATTGTAAAGAGAGAAGTTGATATAACTTCCCGGCTTGCTACATTGTATGCACGGCTAGCACGTAGATAAGAGTTTTGCCTATACGTAGTCCTTACTAAAGGAATGTGCAGTAAATTTGGCTTACGCAGAAATACTGTTGGTACGCACAGGCCCATTTTGTTTACCAGCTCCGGTACATCTGCTTCTAGAAGATAAAAGGACAGTTACTGCAGATTGGTATGTCAGTCATTGTCTACCAGTCGTATTTGAAAATGTTAGACAGCAGGGTCCAAGAAGCAGGATCCTCCTCTACCACGCCAACGCTCCAGCTCAACCCGCCAGACGGACTATCGAATATTTGTCTATCGAAGGTGTGGAGCTAGTGAGTCATCCTCCTTACAGTCCCGACCTGGCACCTTACGACTTTTATTTATTTACAAAAATAAAAGAGAAACGTAGAGGCAATTCGTTTTATGAACCCTGAAGATGCCGTGGTTGCGTTTGAAAAGGTGTGGAAGAGATCCCTAAAGAAGAGTGGGCTCACTTCTTCATTCAATGGTTCCATCGCATGCGACGGTGCTTAGAAGGGAACGGAGGCTACTTCTAAAAGTATTAAAAAAAATTAACAGGCTTCTATATCATTCCGTGTTCTAGTTTCTAAAAACTTGCAGTGTGACCCCCGTATATTCTACAACATCGTGTGTAGGTAATTTAGAACTAAGTAAAGATCATAAGAATATGACTGCAACCTTCTTGGTCTATTATAGGGAAGCACTTTGGATGTGTGGTGGTTGTACAATGATGGAGGCATAAACATTTTGCTGCCCTATATAATCGCGAACCGTGGCTCCAAAAATAAAATGATGCTCCGAATATTTGTACTTCCCAACCGTGGTGTTAGAATGAGAGACTCATATAACAGGTAAGTTTACTAATTATAGGTTACCTCTCAAGATGAATGAGAAGGTGTAGGTAAACTTATTTTCAATCTAAAATCCTTAGTAGTAGTAGTAGTAGTAGTAGCAGCACGATTTTTCACTCACATAGCATGTGTTCTGTGATACTTGATTTCATTTTGTTTTTGTATTTTTTTTTAAATAAGTACAAGAAATAAACCCGAATTAATAGTACCTGTACCTGTACTCGAATAATAATAAGAGCCCGCGATCGCCAGACCTTCGTCATTTTATAAGAGCTGAAAGTTTTTCTGTTTATGTAGCCAACCGAGGCACAGATAAGATAATAGTTATTTTGTAACAGATATATCCCATACAAAAGCGTAAATACCACGCTATAATAGCCTAAAAAAATTAAATAATAATACCTGGCGTTAGCTACAACCTGAAATATATCATATTTCCGCTTTTCGAAACTTGAGAACGCTTCGGCCACCGCGCGACCTTTGTCTGGGTGTGTAACCGCAAAACCGGACACTCTAGGGTTGTACGAAGATGATTGAAAAAGGAAAGACAATAAATAATGAAACAGATTATGTATTTGATAATCAAATTTATGAGTGTTGAGTTTTATATAATGAAAAATAACATTATTTATTTCCCCTATGAAATTTAAGTGTTTAATTTTTATAAGTAATTAAAATATTAGTCCACAGGCCCACGCCTGAATGTTTCGATGATTAATAACAGGCTGAAAGTTCTTATGCAGCTTTGCTCCGACGAAACGCCCGACTTTCATCTCTGGACCGATTTCCAATAGTGGGAGTAAAAATATGCGTGGGCGTGAAACACGTCGATTTCATGAGTACCGAAAATTTATGAATAACAGTTTCTTTTCAATAAAAACTTCGAGACAACACGATGAAAAATGCGAAGAAATGTGTGGCATACAAAATGAGTGGTGCGATTCTACAGACCTCCACCTCTAACATGTCAGAATAACGGTATGAAAAAATTGATTAATAACAAGCTGATTTTTTTAGTGCGGCTTGCAAAACATATATATTATGTAGTGAATGTATTGGCATAAAAATTTGATTGTAATTTTTTTCAGACCTACACTCGGAACTTGTCATTATTAAAAGAAGTTTTCCAAGCTGCCAGACACTTACGTTAGTTTCAACGTCTTGCCAGACAGAGTTAAGGTCAGCCTTAGGTGACTAGTCAAACAAAGTTTTTGAAAATTTGTCGCCTGAATTTATAAAGTCGAAGATGAATTAGGTAATGCTTAAAAGGATTGAGAAAATTTATTTGCAGTCGATAACTTCTGAACTACTGAACCGATTTTAATGACCTAAAAATAAAGTATTTTTTTTTATAAAGACCAACAAACGTTTACATAATAGTGAAAGTATCGGATAAATCCAAAAACACATAATAACTCACATTCTCTACGATGTAAATCGTCTCAGTGCTTGCACCTAGGGCTGACCTTAACTCTGTCTGGCAAGACGTTGGAACTAACGAAAGTGTGTAGCAACTTGGAAAACGTCTTTTAATGATTACCTAAGTATCATATATTAAATTCAGATCAAATTTTATAAAATGACGAAAGTAGAATTACAATTTATCACACTCCAAGGGTATCTGGCGAGGGGTTGCCACCATACAAAATATCTTGGAATGAATGACGTGACTTCTAATATCATTGAGAAGATAATATAAAAAAAATGACTTTATATAACGAAAGTAGGCCTCAATTTTTGGTACCTTTGGTGTCTTACAGATGCCAAAGCCACCATAATCCAAAGTTCATACTCGGCCACCGTTCCTACCTCGGTTGGGTAGGTACATAAACAGAAAAACTTTCAGCTTTTATAAAATAACGAAGGTTTGGCGATCGCGGGCTCTTACTCTTATTTTATGTTAAAGATGCAACTTCTCGATGAATTGCATTCCAATGTCTCACTATTGGACAATATTTTTTTTCTAAATTGGTATTTAGGAGGCCGCTAGTACTGTCCTGTACTCGACGCATACAGGGAGGCCGCTCTTTCCTTATTATTGCTTTGAAGCAGTCCGTGCTGGCCTCAGCAAACATTCCTGATGCGCTGCAAGAACATGGCAGCCCTAGCAGCAACCTAAAGCCATTATTATAGAGGACTCAAAGGGGGCTGAGAGGTCTCTGCATATCTCCACGTGTCCTCTCCTGCGGATCTCCTCCAAAGCTTGACAGTATGTTTTTAAAAGCGCTATTTTGATGGGTTTTGAACACCTTGCAAACCTGCGAGCATATTGCACCTTGCTGCCATTGCCCTTCGCTCCCTCTAACTTAATTTTACGTAGGTACTCTACTTAGCGGTTTTCCGTCTAGACTGACCGGCGGAACCGTCTTTCTTCTTACTATTACACCTGAGACCATGAACCACTGTGCGTACCTCTCACTCTGTTACCTATCAATCTGTTGCACCATGTCGTCTGCATAACTAATATTATTTACGCATAAACCATCAATTTAACAGCCTTGTCCGGTGCCGCTGAGCTCATCTATCAGTCCATAGGTGAAGTCAGGCCTCTCTGTCTAACCCCACACTCCAACCTATACTCTGTAGAAAAGGCGCCCGCCCATTTAACTGTATTAGTTTGGCTATTTTACCAGTAACTCAATAGACTATGTTCTTGGGTGTACCAGTCTCTTCCCGGAGTTTATTCTATAAGACGTTGTAGGACACTAGGTCGAATTCCTTCGACAAGTCCAGAAAACATGCATATATAGGCGGTTTCCTTGTAGCAATATGGTACTGGATAGTATGTTTATATCTGTCGACAGTCCAGTTCTAAAACCTAACTGGGCACTGTAACTAAACTGGCAATTGTACTCATGCATGTACATGCCTACTTAGTTGACTATTAAGCAGACCGTCCCGCACCTTTGCAATCACTGTAGTCAACTATACGCCAATTTTACTAATTGGTGTGTAGTTAGTAGTACCCTGCCCTTTCAATATCTCAGTATTTTCGATTCCCATGCGGTCCTGCAATATGCCGGCAACAGTAAATTGCAGTATAAATATTTCCCGTTTAGACCTGCACCAAGAAAAATAGTTTTGGAAAACAAGTTGATAACATATTAAAGAAAATGGAAAACTAGCTCCACCACATGCCAATTGGGTCGCATGGTAAAAAATATAACACGACTAACTTACTCATTTTGTGATTAGTAATTTAATTTTTTTAATAACATTTAATTGGCTATATTTTATCCAACAGCGTTAAGAATCTTTTTCAAAAGTTTCGTATAGAGTATTCGCACTTGATGGTTATAGAAGGTATCGACGCATCGCCACAGGTTTCAACTTGGAATAAGTTTAATTCTCTCATAGCAGATCATAAGGCTGGAAAGGAAGATAATTTGCAAGGTATTCGTTTTAATCTATAATTTAGGAAACTGGCTTTTCAATTGTATTACCAAAGTTAGTTTCTCAATTTGGTTTGCACCAACAGTGTAACGATGGATAAGTTTAATATTGTGTTCGGTACCACACGTTTTGCTGGGTCTATATTGCGTCAATCCACATCCATATAATTTCACATAATGACATTGGCGTACTAATAATTTCGCAAAAAGTTTGTACCAAATAAAGTAGTAACGCAAATTTAAGTTTTATCGTGGCAGAGCCAGCCTCAATAATTTTTTTTGCGTAATTAACTAAGAACTATCCTAATATTCTGTCCTATCATTTAGCGCGCGCAAGTACATCGAGTGGCATAGATATAGTTAGAGTGTAAATTTACAAAATATGGGATCTAAGTAAAATTATTTAGATAATCGAGGATTAAATGAATAACAAATGTTTTATAATAAAAGGGTAAAAAAACTTACGTGTTTTATTTTCAATAACCGACATACATTAATATAATGCATACCCTCTGGTGGTAAAGGGGTTAAAATAAGTTTTAAGTAAAACCTAGCATGCATTATATGTATTACAAACGAACTCTGCACAACAACAATGTCCAACCTCCGTCTGTCCAATGTCCAATCACAGATGAATACTGATGCTATCGAAAAGCAGCTTTTAGACCCTTTGTCTATGGTAGTTAGGGAGCCTGAGTACATCTAAGTGTGCTAAAAGACCGTTAGATTTTTTTCCTCCACAATAACCGTTACCACCTGATAAAATACCAGACAGTTTAGTTTATATATTTTAGGCAGCTAAAGAAGCGTTCCTGTAACGATTACTTCGTAACAAATTAATTTCACCTAATACCTTCCAGATACCGATATTTGTAGGTTTATTTTACAAAAAAGACACTACGTTTTCTAACTGTGTCTTCTAAGGGGCGAAGATACAACTTACCACTAGGCGACAAGTTCTGATTACCTTCGAAGCACTACACAGGGCCTCTTAGACTTCCACTGAGCTCGACCGTTAACAGGCTATTGTGCTTAACGTGATCGAAACGCGCCGATGTGTGTCAGGATGCACATTTGACCTGACTAACCCAAAAACAACTATCAGGCTCAAAAATTTTACAAAATTAAATGTATTATTATCTTTATCTATTAATTTTATTATTGCTTTTGATTTATAGATTCCAGTCTCATATCAGATGATGTATTAAATAAACTACTAATGAAAACTACTAAACATCTACGAATAAGAGAACTACTACTAGACCATTCGTTTGCCGCGGATCTCATCGTAATAACTTTACCATATCCGAGACAGGTATTTCCTCATTCTTATTATAGAAAAATCTTTGATTATATACATGTCTAGATGACACATTCGGCCGCACAGAACGGCGCTAAAAAAGACTACTATATTTCGTAGAGTCGAGTGTCATAGACATCATTGTCATTTGGAACTGTTATCGGCGGCGAGCTTACGAAAAACAATTAATCATGCCGGTTTGTGAAAAACTTGTAATAACACTAAGATTACTTTTCATCGGTAAGTTTTGTTTTAATTTACATTATTTTCTTAGAAAATGCGAATAAATATTTAAAAATTTGTATGTATGACAGATTAGCCGGTGTTGTCAGTTTATTACGGGGTAATTTTACAAAAACTATGGGTAATCGTAAAACGATGTCGCTGTTGCTGTTTTATATTATTAAAAAAGTTTATCGCTTAAGAAAATGATACCTTATTCTAGTTGACCTCCTACACGTAATGTCTGGCATTAGATTTTTGGTTCTTAGGATCTTTTGGGTCTTAGATTTCCTATGGATCCCGTACTGGCAAATCGATGGAAAGAAATTATATTGCAGACCAGAAATGAGGACCAGTGGATTCCTCACACGACTTCCACGTTTTCTTACATAAAAACGCCCGACGTGGGTTTAGTATTAAGTCACTAAGTGGAGGGATATTTTAAACATATGGCTTTTTTAAAACATTTTATAAATTCATAAAATCCACACCACAGTTTATTTCACCAAAATTTTAACTAAGTTTATTAATCTCATCTTATGTTTTACACTGTTTGGTGAGAGACACAAAGAGACGGATTTTAATTGAATTTGTGGAGGAATGGGTTTATATCCCTCCAATACAAAGGAAGGATCCTCCGACCAAGCGAGGTGATCATGCCTGGCGGGCCGCGGCCCAACGGTTGATGTTGGGAAGTTGTATATATACTAATCGGCGCGAGAACCTCTCATAGCGCGATGCAGGATTAGTAGTTGGGCACTTTCGGTATAGGGAAAAAGCACTGAACTCGCGTGACCGTCACGCTCCGATGACATACATTGTCATGATGACATATAGATGTGTGTGTGTGTATATGTGTATATATATGTGTGTATGTATTTTCACTTCTGACGTGCAGTACTACGACGTTTATTTTTTTATTATGTTTTTGTTGATTAATATGTTTTGTAATAAATTACTTTTCTTTTAAATCATTATTTTATTTACCATTCATCTCCTTACTATAATAAAAAAGAAGGTAAATAAATAATTTAGAGCAAGTATCCCTAAACAAGTACACGGTGACAATTTGTTGACAATAACTACACGTGCGTACTCACACATAGTGCGTAATTGTATCCCGTTTTCAGTGCACTACTTGTTTGAGTTACTCTATCTAGACAGGTATATAATCAAAGAGAAAAATTAAGTACATCTAATATAATTTTTGAATAATAATGGTATTGCATAAGGATATAGAACCGCACATTTATAGCTTTTATTCTGTATGTTAAAACCAATTACAACATGATTTGTAGGTGCTTAAATCCTTGTGGAAGCCTCAGGGTACCGTACAGTCAAGGGCACGACAAAGTTATTATTAACCCACTTAGAATCACGATGCCCCTATTATAGATCAGCTTCAGCCAACATCAGACCTGTGGCTGGGTATTAAGTATAAAGGCAAAGCGGTGATTAATCCAACAAGTCCAAATCCAAAAAGTAACAACAAAGCATTTTAAAAATATGTATAAAAAGTCTAAATCAATGTCGATACTTCGATCTTACGAAAGCGGTTGAATATGTTAACCATAACATGTTAAAACCGTTAATTTTGTTAGAGGGTCAAAGGTAAAAACCTAACCTAAGCAACGCACAGCATAGGTGGAAATCAACATAACTTTTTAATATGACATCAAAATGTCTTGTTATCTAAAAATAGTTGAATTATGTAATCCGACTACAGACAAGTATCGCATGGTGTGCGTCAAGGGAGCGTTTTAGGTCCTGGATTATTACTCTTGATTTATAAATGGCGCCCAAGGGCCTCAATGTCCAATGTTTTGTCACTGACATAGTGCTGTATTTAATAAATAAAAACTAATCTAATCTTTAAAGTACATTAACTCTTTTCTTTAAAGTACACACATGGACATATATTTAGAGGAATGCAAAAAAAAAGGAAAGAAGAACACTTCTTACGCACTGGCCACCTATATCAGCTTTATGTACCTAACTTGAAAAAGCAGATTTTAATCGACTTTTATTTCCGAGTTTAATTTTTTTTTTTTGCCACCTGATAATTTAATAATTGTGTATTGTAAGAAAATTAGCCTATTTTTGTTGTATTTGACAATTTCCATTTGTTTTTATTTTTTCAAAAAATTCATTGTCGTGTTGTTACTTATAGGCCATTTAAGTGTCTAAAGCTGTAACTTTAATCGAACACGGTTACACTTAGAATCAAGTGGCATAAATGTTGCGAGTTTCCAAGTCTGTCATTTTTCGCAATGTGAAACGATACCTGCAGGCAGTGTTGGCCGTTAATCATTTAATTTTTCAATCAACTCGTTAATTGACAAAAAAAAATATTTCAATTAAACAGTTAATTGCACATTGCAATTAAATTATTTGGATTAACGTATGTTAATCGTAACTAAAATTATAATTAAAACTAACAATCAACTTAGCTTTACCGAAATCAATTAAAAGTATTACAAGATTTAAAACTTTGACCTACATTAATAATACAGTGAAAATACTGTAAAATCTGGAAAAGTGGTGGGACAGCTAATTTCAAAAATTCGTGTTTGTACGTGTTTCTTAGACCTTCAGGAACATTAATCACCACTAACCTCTGCTGCCTTGGTATGAAAAATAAAAAAAAATAGGGACTCCCCATTTTTTTTTATTTACTATATGAGAAAACTATTGCCCACCCCCAAAGCAACAAAGCAAAAAAAATATGTTTTTTTTTTACTCATAATTTATTTTTACATTTTTTTAGTACATTAAACCCAAAATTCTCACACATATCATAATAAGCGTTTGAATTGTTGTAATTAGACCTCGGATTCGGAATCAGCGACCTCGAAAACCAACGAGAGACGATTTCCCAGGTGAATTTTTGAATTAATTTTTTTCCCTTACTATTTGTTGTATATATGTTTTGAGGGTGGGAAAACTACCCTATTTTTTATTTTTCATACCAAGGCAGAGATTAGTGGTGATTAATGTTCCTGAAGGTCTAAGAAACAAGTACAAAAGTGTTGTTCCACCACTTTTCCCAGACTTTCCGACTTATTTAGTGGACTATAATGAAAATCAATACTATCTACTTATTGATAAAAGACGAATAGTATCCTCCACTATACCCATTATTTAATTTTAATTGTTAGTTTTTATTAAAATTAATAAAACAATTGAAAATTAATTAGTTGGTAACTGTACCAAATCACGAATATTCTCTTCTTAATTTTCTTTTAATGCATGATTATCATGCTCGGCCCCAAACTGCAGCCATAGTTTTAGAATACTTTCAACAGGTCGACATCAAAGTTTTGGAATGGCCAGCCCGCTCACCAGATCCAAACCCGATGGAGCATGTCTGCGTGATAAACTGGGAAGACAAATTAAACAAAGAATGCCAGCAGTAACCCACTTATGAAAACTGAAAAGGGCGTTGGTAGAACATTATGACCAAATGCCACAAAGTTTTATTGACGCTTTAATAAAAAGTATGCCCAGACAGATGGAAGCATTTTTGACAGCAAGAGGAGGTAACACTAGGTACTAAATGTGCCTACTTGTGTTTATGTTACATTACATTACAGAAGAAATCATTTTGGTATTCAATATGATAAGTTGCGAGTTTCCGTTTCCTCACATTACGTGAATAAGAGATAACTGTCAGTAATGTTTTTTTTTTCAGTTAATTTTAGGTTTGTTTATTTAAAAAGTAAATTTAACTAAGTCTACTTTATAGCAAGATAAAAGCATAATAAACAGAAACAAAGTTTTTTTTGGTAATCTAACCTTTTTTTTGCGTTCCTCTAAATGTCCATGTGTGTATATTAACTCTTTTCTTTAATATGATTTTTTAACGCAGGATACTGTGCCTGCGGCGCTGTACATGGCGTGGCTAGACATAATTAGCCACGAGCTGCCACCAATGATGTTTGTGCGTGGGAACCCTCAAACAACAGTGCTCTGAGCCTATTCTTAATGGAACTTATCAATATAATGATAACAAGAAACCATGAAATGTAACTCTCTTATTTCAGTAGTGATATTTAGAACGCAAGATTTTTTAATACTTCGTTGTCATTATACGTTTAAAGTTTGTGAACAAATTAAACACCAATTCTTCAAGACTGCATTGTTTAATAGAATGAACATCCGGCTTTACATACAACGCCGTCTGTCGAGACCATATGCAATTAATTGTAATATTTTGCTCACAGACAATTTTTGGTCTCATAAATTTTACCTATATTGTACATTCCGCCCATCATGGACATAATGTCCATCGTTCCCGCCCACCATGAATCAACCTCGTTTCACTTTCGAATTAATAGACTGTATATAGATTCCCCACTCAGTTGAAGGGGCTCTTGTTGCCATACACAAAAACAAACAAATGTAACCTTTACAGGATTGGTGACCTCTTCCTTTAGTGGTTCTGACCTGTATAGGTCATGCGTAATCCACTCCACTTTGGTAAAAAGGTCGAATTTGTGTTACTCGAGCTGGAGGGAGTTGTCCCATTAACTGGTTTCTTGTCTCTGTAGAATGACGCACACATACCACACACTTACGGATAAACATTTTTACTTGATTTTTTACATTCAAGATCCAGTATTTATAGCGCAGATAATTTATCATTAGTTGTGGGCCACCATGCAAAGTATTCCGGTGAGCTTCGTCGATGATTAAGTCAGTTAAGTGAGATTTGGCAGGTATAATTATTGGATGTTTTGTTTCAGCATTAATGTTCGATCTTTCTAGACGACCACCCACCCTTAAAATGTCGGTGTCATCAAGGAATGGATTTTATGAGGTAAGTTTACTTTTTCGATCTACCAACCCTATTTCCTTAATATGTTTGATTTCTTGCATAAAGCTGATTGTTTGATATTGCTTGATACAAATAAGGCGAGCTTCGTTTAATTCGGTGCTAGTTAACCAGGCCGGTTCTTTAATGGTTTGCAATTTTCTTGAACGTTTAATGAATCGCATGCAAAAGGCTAACACCCTGATCATTCTCCGAAATGAAGAAAACTTGATAAAAAATCCAACTTTTCTACCTCGATCGACATGGAAAACCTTTTTTCTTTCTTCTAAGTGAGTTTCAGATGAACCACTGTCGAAGTTGAAACTTTCATTTTGTAACCATAACGGACCTGTTTTCCACAACTGCATTGTTGGCAATTCTGAGGGCTTTATGCCCCGCGAGGCGCAGTCTGCTGGGTTATCGGCTGATGGTACATGTGCCCATTGGTTTCTGTCTAAAATATTTAGAATTTCCGATACACGGTTTGCTATAAACGTTTGCCCCCCCTACTTGAGTGGCTGCTTAGCCAAGCCAGCACCACTGCTGAGTCTGTCCAAGCTCGTATGTTTACCTTGGAGATATTTAAAACCAGTGAAACTTCTTGTAACAACTTAGCTAACAACACGGCTCCACATAACTCAAGCCTTGGTATGGAAACTTGCTTTATGGGTGCTACTTTAGTTTTGGATGTTATCAGATGTACATGAACTTTATTCGATTTATCTACTACGCGTATGTAAACCACAGCAGCATACGCATGATTAGATGCATCGCTGAATCCATGCAGTTCAACAGTATCATGTTTATCATTGGTGTGAATCCAACGTGGAAGTTGAAACTTGGTAAGTTCCGTGAGTTCAGTACGGTAAGTCGTCTTTTCACTTAAAAGGTTTGGTGGTAGTTTGTCATCCCATTGTATACCAGAGAGCCATAACTGTTGTATCATTAATTTTGCTTTTACAATTGCTGGTGATATCCAACCCATTGGATCAAATAAACTTGCGATATCTGATACAACTTTTCTTTTTGTTACAGGCTTGCTTATAGGTGGTAGCTGCACAGAATACTCGAAACAGTCAGTGCTTCGGTTCCAGTTCAGTCCTAATATTCTAATTATTTCATCCCTTTTCAATTCTAGATGAATTTCAGTTTCATTTTCTTCGCTTATGTCTTGGAGTAGTTGTTCATCATTGCTTGACCATTTCTGAAGTTCGAAGCCTCCTCTACTAAGTAGGGTGTTCAGTTCTTTAACTATTTGTTTCCCTTCAGATGCAGTTTTACACCCTGTAAGAAGATCATCGAAGCATCGCAGTTCCAAAAGTAACTCGAACCAAACGCAAGTGTTGTAACTCACCTGAAGCTGCAGATCGCCATAACAGACGTTGAAAGTCAGCGTCGGAATCAGAAACCTGTACCTGCCTATACATCTTCACAATTTCGGCTACCAAACAGATGGGATGTCGTCTCCACCTCATTAGAAGATGTCTTAAATCCGCTTGTATAGTGGGGCCTACCATAAGATCGCTGTTAAGTGATACGCCATTACAATCACGATTAGACGCATTAAATACTATTCGAAATTTAGTAGTTGCTTTATCATTTCTGATCACTTCGTGATATGGTAAATAAACTGCCTCCGGCTTCGCTATCTCCTCTTGAGGTACAACTTGCATATGACCCAGCTTCAAATACTCCGATATAACTTCTGAATACTGGTGTTCCAATTCTGGAGATCTCTTGAACCGATTCTGCAGCAAAAAAAATTTTGTTGCAATTTCACATGAATTACCATACTTGCATCTTGGGTCAGCGTCTTTGAAAGGTAATGTAGTAATGTACCTTCCAACAGAATCACGTTTTGTGGTTTTTTTATATATGTCTTCACACCTTTGCTCTTCGGGAGTGAATTGAGTTTTGTCAAGGTTGAAGTTATCTGATTCTAGTTCCCAAAATTGTTTGAGATTGAATTCTTCGTTGTTGACTGTTAAATGCATGGTAAATATAGAACTATGATCGCTTGATGCGTCATTATCAATACCCACCTTTCCCGACAAAATCATACCTAGTTTGGTGTTCTGAGCTATTGGTGTTCCTGGAGGACCTGTTATTAGCCCTTCAGCTAAAATTTGGCAATAGACTTCAGCGCCCAGTACCAAATCAATTTTGTTAGGTACCTATGTTGAATTTTGGATCTGCCAACTCCATTTTTGGTAGATTAGGCCATTGCTGAACTACGACCTTTCTTTCAGGAAGAAATGAAGTTAGCTTCTTAAGAACGTGAACTTTGATATTGATGGTAAATTTTGGATCTTGGATGGATTGTAGTTTTACATTAACTACGTATTTGGAATTAAGTGAAGTGTTTTCCTCACCCCCTATCCCAGATACAACACAGCTGCTTTGAATTTTCCTGAGCCCAAGCAATTGAGCTGCAGACTGCGTGATGAACGAGGCCTGTGATCCCTGGTCCAATAAAGACTGTAGCGTTAGATAAGATCCTGTATTATTCTCCGCATTTACCAATGCGGTTGCTAAAATAACCTGACAGTTGCTACTCGAAAAACAACTAGTGACACTGCCTAATCCCATTTCGTCTTGAAGTGTTGATGCCGTTGCAACAACATTGATGTTATCAACCGATTGTTTCATTGGTTCATTGGTGTCAGTTGATTGATTATGATCACCTGAGTGTAGCAGAGCGAGCATTGCGTGCCAATGCTGAAGAGTATGAGATAACTGACATTTTAATCATTGCATGTAGGGTTTTGAATCCTGTCATCATTTCAGACTTTATCCCATCAATTATAAGAGACAAATCATCTCCGGTATTCTGAACTAGATTACGATATTTGGAGATCAAGCTCCTCTTTGTATCATTCATCAGAATACAGAGTTCTTCCATGGTATCATATATCCTACAATCAAGAGGATCCTCAATTTGTTTCCAGTAATTCTTCAACAAGGATAACAGTTCCTTCTCTTTATCAAGTTGTGATATATCTGGTTCTGAGTGTTCTTCAGTGGAGGGACCTGCTGTTTGACATGTCAGGTAGTCAGAGGTGCCATCTAATTCTTCTTGAGTCACACCCAGCTCATCAATGGGGATTTTTGGAACATGTTGCAAGGTTTGCACCTTTGATTAGCCATTGGAAATAAGGTTTTTTTGAAAAATAGAAAATTGCGAAGATAATTCCAATATGCCAGGATGGTATTTGTCTGAGTGACTGAATTTGCATCAATTGATAGAATTGTTTTGTTTGGTTTTTTAATATCTTAAACAACTTAATTATTTGAAATTAGGCACAAAGAGTTTTAGAGGTCATCTGCTTCTAATCCTATGCTTTCAGAAAATTAAGGTTTCGGATCTTGTTCTTTTTTTGGCTTATTAAGCATGTCTGCTTATTTTGAAGCTTCTTTTGTTCCTGCTACAATAGAAGTAGAGGTTCCTGCAAGATAATCTCGCAACCAAAGAGAGGTCTCTCTATAGTAGTCAACAGTTTGACTGTGACCCATTGCCCACTTTGAATTCAAAATTCCCTCATCCCCTTGTATAGATATGAGGGATTGAACCAATAGTGATGCAAGATTAATATGTCTAGACATAGTTAGTCCCATAAAATAGGAATCGTCAATTACTCTAGCCCATGCAACTGTTTTATCCTCTCCTCCTTTACTTTGATGTGTTAAACAGAATGAGACAATTTCTCGCCAAGACTCCTTGGTGGTATTTAACAGAGTCACTTTCAATAATTGTTTCCAACTGACTGAAAAATGGTTGCATACCTCAAACAGCATATGAAGGATACCCATCCCATTCCAAGCTGTGTGTGTTAAGACTGATGCACCAATGCTAGATGTTAGGATTGGATTTTTGTCCTGTTGAGAAATCCAAACTCCAACAGTTTTTGCAACAAAGGATGAAACTGAAGGATCTGATTTTGATAAGGCGTTCAAATTCTCAAGACACTCCTTTGAAGGAGGAGAGTAAAGTAATGATACCCCCCCTGGGATCAAGGATTTTATATTAGATTTATACTGTTTTTTGAAGAAGGCAGTTGTCATGTGTGCTGTCGTCTTAGTTAGTTTTCGGAGCATTGTTAGAGCTAGGAAATTAAGAACTCTGAATACATTTAAATGTAAACGGTTCATTCCGTTCCCACGAGTTGTAGGGTATTTAGAGAATATCTTAGCAATTTCTACAGCAAAATCTTTAAGTGCACCTTTACTATAAGGAACCAGAAACTTCTTGGTCATTTCAGATAAGCGACCTAAGTCGTCTTCAACTCTCATAAGGTTCTTCTTATCTAATCGGTCTTTCTTTTCTTGAGGGGTTTCGAATGCAATTGCTGATGTATCCACGAGATCCTGAATTTCTCCTTCTGTCCCTAGTGTTTTAAAGTACTCCTCTTTTGTGAGGTCCGCTCTAGACTCATCTAATTCAATATTGAATGTTGAATCACTAAGAACTGAGAAAGTCATTACTGCAGGATCATCTGAATAATCTTGTTCCTCCCAGATTAGATCCTTAGGAGCTTTTGTTTTAGCTTTGAACATCATACTAGCCATGGCCAATACAATATCCATCACAGTATGGGTGTTAGGGATGTGACCTATTGTGTAGAACGTAATAAACCGTGAAGCAATCCCTATCTGTTGGGTGAGGTCTCTAATTCCGGTAGGTAGTTTGGTTCTTCCAGCTATTTCAATACATTTCCTATGAGACCAGTCAAGTTTTTCCTTTTGTACTGTTTTTCCTGGTATATCAATAGCATTGTTCCAGCTGTCCTCATCAGGAACAATGTCTTTGAAAATCTTATCATCCATTATACAAAGTTCTAAGAAACTGTAATCAAGACTAAACTCACTATCAGTCCCGAATTGATATTTCATATCAAGTATGATTTTTCTGTGGGCTTTACTTTGATACTGAACCAACACTCTTTTAATGCTATTTTGTAATCAGTGTACAAGTCTTCAGTTTTACCATAGTAGTCCTTCACATTTGTAATCAGACGACTCAAACTCCTCCTTTCTATATTCCTTTATTAATTTCAGATGCGTCTGTTCAAATGTCAACCACTGCTTTTCTAAACATTCTAGCCGTTTCTAAATAACTAATAGATATCCTGTCTTTTGGGGATTTCTTAAAATTCAAGAAACCTCTTTCGATTTGTTTGTATATATCTGCCTGAATTCTCACTAATGAATCTATTATTCAGTATTCCGAATTTGTCCAAAACGAAACCTTTTGAGTGATAATTGCTGGTATTGACAACCGGACACCTTAAAGTTACAATGTGAAACCTTCTAAGTGTTTAGAAGCTTGTAATTTTTTTATGTCCAGGCAAATTTAAACGAAATCTTCTATGTATTTCAAGGCGTGTAATTTTTTAAGTCCAGACGAAAACGAAGCGAAATATTCTAAGTGTTTGAGAATTTGACACTTAAGACGAATTCGGGCATGGATTCCCCGTTTCAACCAGAAATCACTTAAAATTTTTACAAGTCCCAAACTCACTTCACTATCTGATTTTTTCCAAGTTAAAGGATTATGAGTACAGTTTATTTGTCCTTTTAACACACTAAATAATTGCACTTGTCACACTTAGCTGCCAAACTCTGCCGTCAGACGTCGCCTCCGTAGTTCTCATTAGTTCCGCTGCTACAATCTCGTTCCGTTGGCGCTGCTGT
Organism: Euplagia quadripunctaria; assembly: GCA_963859945.1. Classification (NCBI taxonomy): domain Eukaryota; kingdom Metazoa; phylum Arthropoda; class Insecta; order Lepidoptera; family Erebidae; genus Euplagia; species Euplagia quadripunctaria. The sequence continues at coordinate 10,567,258 of OY982576.1, read as the reverse complement.
ATCCGACTCGTTAGCACCATGAACAAATTAAACACCAATTCTTCAAGACTGCATGTTTAATAGAATGAACATCCGGCTTTACATATCATGGGTGGTAACGAAATCATACTGTCAGTCAGCTAAAAGGTACAACACCGTCTGTCGAGACCATATGCAATTAATTGTAATATTTTGCTCACAGACAATTTTTGGTCTCATATATTTTACCTATATTGTACAGTTTGTGTTAATGTAATTAGTGTTGTTATAAATATATGTACGTAAGCAGAATAGTAAAATAAAATACTGATTTAAATGTTGTAAGCATTAGTAATTCCTTATTTCGTTTTAACGATCTTTGAGTGGAGGGCAAAATCTCGAATATAAAACCAGTGTATTGTAACTTATATTATTCAAACTCAAAGGCCTATTTATAATCTGACGTTACGCTCTCAATCTACTAACAAAAGCAGTACTGTGCGGTAGTAACGCTAAATTCGGATTAGGTCACCATCACTGTTTCTCTGTCATACCACATATGTTATGTTGTATATGTATGTACGATCGAAGTAAATATACACCAAAGAGCTCGAATTTTTTGCCACATTATTGGTATAATTTATGTACTAGTTAACTTTGTGTGGGTTTTCTAAGCTAAAGTAAAATCATTCATATAAATATATTACAAGATTTTTATTTCACACATATTTTCACAATTGTTTTAATTAATATTTTGAACAAAATATAATTAAAATATTTACATATACAGGAATTAACAGTTGTTCCAGATTAACAATTTACTTATTATTAAATAATATATGAGACATGTTTGGACAATGTTGATTTAGTCCCTGAATGGCGTATAGGTCGTACTAAATGCACGATATTTACACTAAGTGCGGCAAAATTGCTATAACATTTCATTTACATTTATTTATTAGACGCGGCTGTATTAAGCAAAATTTAACATGACATTCTTGATCGATAGTAAAATTGATAAAATTCTAAATAACAACAATGGAGTAAGCTTTAACGAAACTAAAAAGGGGTGTTCTTAGAGTATATTTATGATGTTAGGTGCGTCTTTAAAACTACTATCCATTAGAAGTATGAACCACTTCCAATGGACTCGGATACGTAAGCATCGGAAATGTGAAATAATACTTTCAGGTACATATCCACAGTCCTAACTAAAATTATTACATCTTTCCTCCTTTATAAAAGTAGTTATTAACAAATTCGTTAAAAGCTGAGCGAATAATTTCATAACATAATATTTTTTTTTTGCTATGTAAGTTATCAAGAGTCGTGTTTAAAAACTTTCCAATTAAATTTTAAATTACTTTAAATTTTAATTACCTCTACAAGCATTATTCCACTTTCGCGATACAGATTTAAATAGTTACTAGGCAAGAGATGTGCAAGAGATTCAGATGCCGGAGAGAAAATAACTTCTACTGCGATATGTAAATTACGTAACAGGACGGCGATTCAAAATATATATTTTTGTGATTGCAATAGATATGTTGCAAAATATGTTTCAAAAACAAAATTTTTGAAAAATAATAATGAATATATGTCACACCTCAAAATATATTTATAATTCATCATCATTTTTATATTAATTTATTTTTCTCTTACATTTAGAAAACGTCAGAAATAAATATATATATTTAATGATTTTAGCATCACGATAATTCATTTATCTTGATGCAATGGGTCGCTGATTATTTTTCAGAATATATTAACATTACTCAGTCTATGTAAAATCTATAATATAATAATTTATAATAATTCGTAACGACGTCTAGATGCCTCAGAATATTATTACAAATTCATACAATGGCTCTTTTAAGCATAAGCGCCTATAAAAAACGTGTAACACAGACATAGTATTTGACATTTTATCAATGAAAAATTTAATGGTCAATCGAAAACCAGCACCTGAAAGTATTCAAAAATCTATGAAACCTGGAAAGACAATGGTAACATGATCGTAAACAGCTTTATGGCAATAATTTAATGAAATAAAAAGATGTAATCATGACTACACAAGTTACAGACAAAATCTTCACACAGCCATAACTTCTTATATAATATAAATAAATAATAAAAACCTAAATAATGATGGAAATATTTTTGGTTACAAAGATTTATAACTTGGAAATAAATACTCGAGATAAGAGGTTTCTTTTCCATAGCTGTTTTACTATTCAGTTCTTATTCTTGCTACAGGAACCTTTTTATATGTATACTTAAACTATGAACCAACTGCATGTTGTCAATGTCATATGTTACATAATAGATGAAGTCTGTCAAGTCAAAGTCACACACCGTTTTGTATGAGCCACAGATGTCTTAGAAAGATATATCTACATCTATCATAATGGAGCCTAGAGGGCAAGGAAGACCGCATCGTATGGATTTTGACATAAGTGTCCTCAAAAATGCATAGAGTTCAATAAATAACCACGATCAACAACACCAATCGACGAGAAGTATGACTTGAAGTTAAGTCTAAGCAGATGAAGTGCTTCAATGACTATGCATCCTAGCGCCAAATTTCCGCTTAATTCGCAAATTTTCACATACCTTTTATGTACAGTCGAACCTTGCCTTCTATCCTACATACTCCTAATAAAAATGACCGTACAATGTCTGTGGATTTAAACTTCAGTCATAGGTAGATAAACTTTATAATATCTGAAAGTGGCGTATTAAAACTGTGCCAATTGGCCTAGTTTAGCTCAGTCGAGGACATTGTGACGTCTATCATATTTCTGGCCATTTCTAAATGTCGTTAATATAAGTTATCTACCTCGTTTTGTTTAAAATGTCATTGCTCGGTCATTATGCGGTCGCACGCGTTTGCGTAACTTTCTTATCTATTATATAAATATCATCAATCAGTCAGTAGTCAGTAGAAGGCGCTACTTACAATTTGCATCCGAAACATACCTCACTGTACATGTCACTTATGCCATTAGCAATCCATCGGGCGGCGGCGGGACAAGTCACTCGTCACTGTGTCCCACTGCAACTATTCTAATGAACACATCTCTCTTTTGTGCAGTGGTATGGCGGACGCTGAAGGGTTATTTACTATTTCACTGAATCAGTACGCTTCCGATCTTTGGTCAATCGGACTGAGATCGCATATGACACGGGGATAGGTGACGATGTTGGCTATATAAACACTGTTTGTTAGAGCAGTCACTTGGATAAGGGTTCCTTCACACTGTAGCACTCGCGACTCGAGGCCAGATCGGCTCACAGCAAGGTGCAGGACGGACGAGACAGTCTTCATTCGGACTCATCTTCATTATCGTCGTCAAATCCCGACAAGTCGGCAGAATCAAGGTAGCCATGCATCACCTGGAATAGATTACAATAAAATTATTATTTATCTCTAATTTTATTATTTTTCTATAGGTACTAATTTATAGTGTTTTTTTTCTCTTTCTTCTTTCGAACTACCAGTTGGATTTGAATAATTTCTTATGCAATCGATAGCATGATTCATGTCTCTAAAGACGGCTGCTACACCGAGGCCAGATGGCTGAAGACGTACTGGTCGGGCATCTGTATGGAGTGCGCGCGCTGGGCGCGGATGCGCTCCACCGTTATACATAATACAATAGTGTATGTACTGACCGCGTACTCGAGCAGCGCGAGGTGGCAGAAGACGTACTGGTCGGGCATCTGTATGGAGTGCGCGCGCTGGGCGCGGATGCGCTCCACCGTTATACATAATACAATAGTGTATGTACTGACCGCGTACTCGAGCAGCGCGAGGTGGCAGAAGACGTACTGGTCGGGCATCTGTATGGAGTGCGCGCGCTGGGCGCGGATGCGCTCCACCGTTATACATAATACAATAGTGTATGTACTGACCGCGTACTCGAGCAGCGCGAGGTGGCAGAAGACGTACTGGTCGGGCATCTGTATGGAGTGCGCGCGCTGGGCGCGGATGCGCTCCACCGTTATACATAATACAATAGTGTATGTACTGACCGCGTACTCGAGCAGCGCGAGGTGGCAGAAGACGTACTGGTCGGGCATCTGTATGGAGTGCGCGCGCTGGGCGCGGATGCGCTCCACCGTTATACATAATACAATAGTGTATGTACTGACCGCGTACTCGAGCAGCGCGAGGTGGCAGAAGACGTACTGGTCGGGCATCTGTATGGAGTGCGCGCGCTGGGCGCGGATGCGCTCCACCGTTATACATAATACAATAGTGTATGTACTGACCGCGTACTCGAGCAGCGCGAGGTGGCAGAAGACGTACTGGTCGGGCATCTGTATGGAGTGCGCGCGCTGGGCGCGGATGCGCTCCACCGTTATACATAATACAATAGTGTATGTACTGACCGCGTACTCGAGCAGCGCGAGGTGGCAGAAGACGTACTGGTCGGGCATCTGTATGGAGTGCGCGCGCTGGGCGCGGATGCGCTCCACCGTTATACATAATACAATAGTGTATGTACTGACCGCGTACTCGAGCAGCGCGAGGTGGCAGAAGACGTACTGGTCGGGCATCTGTATGGAGTGCGCGCGCTGGGCGCGGATGCGCTCCACCGTTATACATAATACAATAGTGTATGTACTGACCGCGTACTCGAGCAGCGCGAGGTGGCAGAAGACGTACTGGTCGGGCATCTGTATGGAGGGCGCGCGCTGGGCGCGGATGCGCTCCACCGTTATACATAATACAATAGTGTATGTACTGACCGCGTACTCGAGCAGCGCGAGGTGGCAGAAGACGTACTGGTCGGGCATCTGTATGGAGTGCGCGCGCTGGGCGCGGATGCGCTCCACCGTTATACATAATACAATAGTGTATGTACTGACCGCGTACTCGAGCAGCGCGAGGTGGCAGAAGACGTACTGGTCGGGCATCTGTATGGAGTGCGCGCGCTGGGCGCGGATGCGCTCCACCGTTATACATAATACAATAGTGTATGTACTGACCGCGTACTCGAGCAGCGCGAGGTGGCAGAAGACGTACTGGTCGGGCATCTGTATGGAGTGCGCGCGCTGGGCGCGGATGCGCTCCACCGTTATACATAATACAATAGTGTATGTACTGACCGCGTACTCGAGCAGCGCGAGGTGGCAGAAGACGTACTGGTCGGGCATCTGTATGGAGTGCGCGCGCTGGGCGCGGATGCGCTCCACCGTTATACATAATACAATAGTGTATGTACTGACCGCGTACTCGAGCAGCGCGAGGTGGCAGAAGACGTACTGGTCGGGCATCTGTATGGAGTGCGCGCGCTGGGCGCGGATACGCTCCACCGTTATACATAATACAATAGTGTATGTACTGACCGCGTACTCGAGCAGCGCGAGGTGGCAGAAGACGTACTGGTCGGGCATCTGTATGGAGTGCGCGCGCTGGGCGCGGATGCGCTCCACCGTTATACATAATACAATAGTGTATGTACTGACCGCGTACTCGAGCAGCGCGAGGTGGCAGAAGACGTACTGGTCGGGCATCTGTATGGAGTGCGCGCGCTGGGCGCGGATGCGCTCCACCGTTATACATAATACAATAGTGTATGTACTGACCGCGTACTCGAGCAGCGCGAGGTGGCAGAAGACGTACTGGTCGGGCATCTGTATGGAGTGCGCGCGCTGGGCGCGGATGCGCTCCACCGTTATACATAATACAATAGTGTATGTACTGACCGCGTACTCGAGCAGCGCGAGGTGGCAGAAGACGTACTGGTCGGGCATCTGTATGGAGTGCGCGCGCTGGGCGCGGATGCGCTCCACCGTTATACATAATACAATAGTGTATGTACTGACCGCGTACTCGAGCAGCGCGAGGTGGCAGAAGACGTACTGGTCGGGCATCTGTATGGAGTGCGCGCGCTGGGCGCGGATGCGCTCCACCGTTATACATAATACAATAGTGTATGTACTGACCGCGTACTCGAGCAGCGCGAGGTGGCAGAAGACGTACTGGTCGGGCATCTGTATGGAGTGCGCGCGCTGGGCGCGGATGCGCTCCACCGTTATACATAATACAATAGTGTATGTACTGACCGCGTACTCGAGCAGCGCGAGGTGGCAGAAGACGTACTGGTCGGGCATCTGTATGGAGTGCGCGCGCTGGGCGCGGATGCGCTCCACCGTTATACATAATACAATAGTGTATGTACTGACCGCGTACTCGAGCAGCGCGAGGTGGCAGAAGACGTACTGGTCGGGCATCTGTATGGAGTGCGCGCGCTGGGCGCGGATGCGCTCCACCGTTATACATAATACAATAGTGTATGTACTGACCGCGTACTCGAGCAGCGCGAGGTGGCAGAAGACGTACTGGTCGGGCATCTGTATGGAGTGCGCGCGCTGGGCGCGGATGCGCTCCACCGTTATACATAATACAATAGTGTATGTACTGACCGCGTACTCGAGCAGCGCGAGGTGGCAGAAGACGTACTGGTCGGGCATCTGTATGGAGTGCGCGCGCTGGGCGCGGATGCGCTCCACCGTAGCGCGCACGTCGAGCGCGCCCTCCGCGCCCAGGCGCGCGGCGCAGATATCCAGCGTCAGGAACGTGCCTGCACAACAACACCACACGTCATGTCGTTCACTAGCCTTTGACCGCGGCTTCGAAAGAGTTAAATTTATTTTGCAATCCCTCGGTAACATTATTTTGTACTGGATGAAAGATAATCATTTTCTATGCCCCTGACAACGTGTATGAAAAATGTCATAATCTTGAGTAGTAGAAAGGTAACAGACAAACAAAGAAATTCACTTTCGAATTGATCATATTAAATAAGATAGTGGTCGGAAGCAGCTTACACTAGAGATTTTACAGTACTTTATCGAAAGTTATAAAACGTACCATCCAGTTAAAAAAATACATTATAATTATTTAAAACAAAAATCGAATTAGTTGAAAAATAAATTATGACATTTATAAAGTCACAAATAAAAGTTGCTGTTTAATAATGTAAACTACTTTTTTCTCAGATAGCTTCAAAGCTTAATAAAATCCGGCCTCACCAGTCCTCCCGATGCCAGCGGAGCAGTGGACAACAATCGGCGGTCCTCTACTGTGTCCCGCCCACGCATCTCCCAATCTGGAAACGTATTTTGGAACTGATTAATATTGTTAAGAAATTTAATACAAATATTTGTATATTTTAATGGAACCCAATGTTTAAATATATTAGGTCGGGGAAAAGTTTCTTCGTATTTTATATACAAATTCAAGAAAAGTTTAATTACAATTAATTATAATATATATGTGCCAGTTTGTTCGAAAGCTTGTTGCCATCTTGTATGTGGTGACATAATCCCGTTGCTGTAGAAATCTTGGGATTTTTGATCAAAAAACTGCGACAAGTAGTTTTGGCAGTCCTCTTTTGATGTTAACCTAACACTACCCAAAGAATTCTGGTCAGGCCTATATGGTGGATGCATTAACACTTCCCAAACAAGGTCTCTCAATTTTTGCTGAGTGTCCAAAGATGTATGTGGTCTGGCGTTATCATGATGAAAGACCACTCCTTTTCTGTTGATCAATTCAGGCAGTTTTTCTTCTTCTTTTTCTTTTTTTTTTCTCATTAGTTTTTGGCAGTAGAGATTCGAATCGATGGTTTTGCCCGGCGATAAGAGCTCATAATGAACGATGCCCTTCCAATCCCACCATATACGCAGTATCACCTTATAGCATGTTAATCCGGATTTCGCTACAATCTGTGGAGCTTGACTACCCTTTGACCATGATCTTTTTAGACGTTCTTGTCGTAGGTGAGCCACTTTTCATCACCAGTGATCAATCTTTTCAAAAATGTTTCGGTTTCATTACGTTTCAATAGAGAATCGCAAATGAGTACACGATTCATTAGGTTTCTTTCAGTGAGCTCGTATGGCACCCAAATATCGAGCTTTTTTGTGTAACCAGACCGACTCTATTATTATTTTATAGCCAATATACAAGACGTTACAGAAAGGTGTGGTCAAATTATAGGAGCGTTATGTGTAGCCGACAAATCGTTTACGTAGCTTGAAAAAAAAATATTATTTTTTGTCAGAAAATGCTTTTCCTGGTGTTTCTACACAACTTATGAAATTTCATGTCATTTTTAATGTTTTTTTTTGCAAACATTTTCTGAAAATCTGGATATTTCATCAACACGCTTGGTATTAAATATCCATAGTTTCATATGTCTTCCTAACGAAATATCGGCTTTACCAATCAATTTTCATGTGAAATGTCAGTTTCAAATTAAGATTTCTGCAATAAAGAATTTTCTTAATATTGTTAGCCCTTTACGTTATGTACAGGGTCTACTATACAACCCTAAACTATAACCACACCTTTCAGTAACACTCTCTATATGTATAATAATATAACCTATAATAACATAATACCTTAGTTCACCAACGATTATATCTACCTTATTTAAACAAAATTAATGTTTTTATTCTACTTTATAATTGTGAATGTATGGTGTGTTGAAAAAGTGTCAGTAAATATTAGTTTATGTCTTGTCCAACCTAATCTATTATTATTATTCTAAATATATGCGTAATTATTAAAAAGATACCTTACATAAATCAATCATTCCATCATGTCGAGTTGAACAACAAGGAAGAAAATTACACAATATTAAAATCAATCTAATCTATGCTACGAATAAGTTAAAAGTTTATCAAAAGACAGAATATCGTGGAATTATTTGGAACCGTCATATATTAGATTAGATTGTTTATTATTTTTATGTCGCGTGCAATATTTTATAGTTGTATGGTATCGTTAATACTCGTAGATTTGAGGTCCTTTAGTTAGTTCTATCTCTTCACATTCATAAAAAAACGTTGAAATAATTATGAAAACCAAATATAAGTGTTACTATTGCACTTGCAACTAAAATATTATCGGTCCATCGTTTATAAACCACAGGTCCTTTTACAGATTTACACTGAAAAGTGTAAAACCGTACAGTGTCTCAAAAGTTTCGTTCGATTGTGAGATGAGTATTCTAACGATATCCCTGAATAACTTTACACTGGTAGATAGTATGTACGCAAGTGGTAGACTCACTCGGTGAGTGCGAGGTGTTGCGCCCGGCGCACGAGGTGCAGGAAGCGCAGCACGGGCTGCGCGGAGCCGCCGCCCGGCACGCCGTAGTCCGGCCACCGCGTGTACTGCCCGTGCCACACGCGCCGAGACTGCTCTCGCTGCGCACACATTGAATAATAATAATGATTCATTTTTTCATCATAGAAACAGTAACAAGAAAATTATATACATTACAGTTCAAAAAGAGATTTTGGTGGGTTGACACTTGAACTAGGAAGGTAACTCTCCCCTGTATCTCAGGTTGTCAACCCTTCACCCCGTAAACTGCTCTTATATCTAATAGACTAAGACTTTTAAATTCAATCAACAAGCGCATGGTACAAGAGGTTATTTTCTTTAAAATTATTTTATGGTTGGTTTTTATTTTTAACAATAGCTTTATTTTACAATTTATTAAAAATAATAAAACACTATTTTTAGGATTTTATTGAGTACAAGCAGTTCCCCAGCGGCTTCGCTCGCGTGTATACATATATTTATATATTTTGCGCAGAACCCTAATTCTTTTTCCAAAATAAAAGTAGCCTAAGTTACTCCTCCTTATAACACCAGCTATCAGCCAGTGAAAGTCCCGTGGAAATCGGTCCACCCGTTCTGTAGATTAGCCGGAACAAACAGACAGACAGACATAAAACTTTTAAAAACTGATTTTCAGGAATAGGTATCGTGCAAATAACTGTATAAGCTTAAAAAAATTACATTACAGACACTTCAATTTTATTTATTTGTATTGATAGGTACCTATTTTTACTATAACAAAAGTATAAAAAAGTGTGTAATTGTATCGTGTAGGGTGTGTTGTGTAATGTGTGTTGTGAGAAGGTGTTTTGTATAATGTGTGGTAAGCGCGTATATGTAAGGCTGTGTGTGTGGGTGAGTTTCGTTTTGTACGAAGTATATGTGTAAAGTGTGTTTGTGAATATTTATGTGACGCGTATTGCCCAATTTAAATATTAATTTTAAGAATATTTCCTGTTGTATGGTAATCAATCCCTTTCAAATTAATTTCTAGTGTTGTTTTTAATCTAGTTTTGTTCATACTAAAAGTTTTATATAAAAAGTGCCTGTATCGAAAGGGTCCAGAATAAGTCAACTGTCGTTGCGCGAATATCGTGCTGAGGGAAGGAACAATTATTCTGTGATGGTGGAGGAGTGATTGCAAAATAAATAATTGTCTGACCGTTAGATTAGCTTCCTTATTACAATTGATCCGTAGGGCGTCTTTTGGGTTTGCTCAATATTAATTTTAATAACGGCCCTTTGCGCTCCGTCTAACTCTAGTAAGTGTGTTGTAGCAGTTCTACCCCACACCGGTATACAATATGTTATGAGAGAAGCAAAATAAATCTTTGTAATGAGATTAGCGTCAGCAGTTTCTCTAAGGTTTTTAAGGAAATGTGAAGAAGCTTGCGAGCCCGTTTACTGACCGATGCAATGTGCGGTTTCCAATTAAGTTTGTCTTCGATTAGAATCCCAAAGTATTTATGGGTTTTTGTTTGGATAAGATTAGGGCAATAAAAATAGAATTCGCTTGCGTTAAAGTTATTTTTCAATCCTATGCGAACAGTACTTTTTTTCCTGGATTAAAGGTACCCTTCGTCATTTTCTTTACTTCTAACAACGTTGTGTGAAAAATTTCAAAATAGGCAGAGTCGTTAAGGCGTGAACACTTTCACATTTATAATATTAGTTCAGGAACAAAGCCTGCCTATGTAGTGTTCCGGGAAAAAGAAGAATAATAAAGTAGAAAAAAAAGGTTTTCAAAAAAATATAGGGCGTACTGCTGTGGTTGAGTAATAGATTACTTTCTTGTATTTATAACCACTCAAACCTAAACAACGTGAGTTAGAAGCAATTTGAGAAAAGTAATCTATTTAAAATAAAATAAAATGAATGAAGAAAATTCAAATACACGTCATACAGTGTGATAGTAGCAGAACAGCATACAAATCTTAGTGGCTATTTGTTTAAAAGGGTTTGTCTAAAAAGTATATTTGTAACAACCGAAAAACTTATACAAAAGGTTTAACAAGAACGCAATCACATCAATAACATAATCCAAAATTTTATCGTTAATATGTAACTAGAACTCAACCTTGGCCTAGACACAATACAATGGAAACTCAATACAATGTTCTTATCAGGCATTTGTTTACATCAACCATACGTGTACCCTAATTAGGTCAAGATCTTACTTGTTGTTTAGTCATTCGAAAACTACTAACGATCAGCATGAATGTTACATTTTAAAGTCTATTTACTATATTCCAAAAAAAAACATTTTATTGTCACTCTCAACATACGGCCTAGGGATTGTCCATTAATCACATGAGGCTCGAAAGGGGGAAGGGGGGGGTGTTCGAAACAATCACCCAATATCCTAAGGGGGGAGGGGGGTGTAGTGAGATGTCACGTGTATTTATTTTTCGTAGAATCCGCGATTATATATGTATTTAAGGATAACATTTCGAAAATTTAAATATATTTTAAACTAAAAACTACACGTGATTTTGGCTTTAGGGTCTAAAATCTCACCACGTATTACCAGGGGGGAGGGGGGTTAAAAAGTTGCTAAAAACCATCACGTGATTTATGGACGACCCCCTACTATCTAGTAATTACTTATCCACTTAGTTGACTAGCCTGTTGGTCTGGTGGATAATAATCCTGCCTGCTGAGCTAGAGGTCGTGGGTTAGATTCCAACCAGGACAAAAAATTGTGTGATGAGCACGATCATTTGTTGTGGGCCTGGGTGTAATTTATCTATGTATATATTTAGTAATATTTAAGTATGTTTATCAGCAGTCTGGTTATCAGAGTACAGGGTTAGTGTAGTTTGGGATCAGACACGGCCTGTGTGAGATGTCTTAAGTTGTTATTATTATATTATGTTTACAATGTAATTCACAAAATAAAAATGCTACGAGGCCAGGTCCTACCATAAATAGGCAAAGATAAAAATGTTAAGTACATTTTTCTTCTATATTTATCAACCGATTTGCTTTGTTTTAGTAGCTATTGACAATATTTAGTATTATCAAAAAAAAGAATTGGAAACAGTTCGTTTGTTTTACTACCTTCAACGAAGCTTTATTCGTCTCTAATAGTTACTACTTACCTAATTAACAAAAAACAAACAAAATAAATAGGATATTCATAAAGTTTAAACTACGTATCGAGAAATTTAACTCACCCTCAAGTCAGTCAACAACAAATGTGTAATGGTATAATCATCCTCATGTTCAACGGCTTCAGTAGTGACGGCGAAGTCCCCGTGCACGACGCGGGAGCCCTGTGTTAAGGGCCAGTACTGGCCGCACTTGACGCGACCGCGCTCCACGGCCCGTGTCGTCATAACGACTACTAAGGTTCCTTGCTCCCATACCATACGCCAGAAGTCACCGAAGGTCTTCGGTAAAGGTCCTGAAAATAATTTGTTTTATTATGACTTGATTTGTTGTGAAAAACAATAAAAACCGGTTTTGTTTTTGTTTTGTACCTATTCAATTAGGTTTTTAAGCACAAACAATAGGCACAGACACAGATTCCTTGAAAAGAGTCAAAAGAACATGATTAATGAGATTTATAATATACTAGGTATCTATTCTATTCTATACTATAATCTGTGTACATATAATATATACTTGAACTTTTATCTAAGTAATGAATAGGGGTGTCTTCCAGCCCCACAAGAATAGAGATGTTGACAAATTTACGGTCCTGCTTTTTTTTGGTAGCCGAACCCTTATTTAACGCCAAAAGTAATATTTAATAAAAAAAAACTTTATTAAAAAAAAACGAATTAAAAGGTTAAAACAAAGTTACTTTAAACACTTGCTACATAAGTTTAATTACATCACTAACCGATAAACTGACAGTGCTGCATAGAGTAATAAGCACACTAGAGGTCGCCTCGTGGTCGATTTCAACTATAATTAATTAAATTCTGAAGGTTTTGATTTATCTCAGTGCCCAGTATAAGTTGAACTGTCATTGTATAGACTTTCCGTACCATGACAGGACACTCTTAAATGTATAACACATATAGTTTATAAATATTAGCATTGTGCACTTCTTCTACATATTGTAAGCTTGAAGTATTCTTAAAAGAATAATCTTCGCGTATTAATATTAAGTAGATATACCTACTTAATATTAATACGTGAAGATACATATTTATATGTAATTAATATTAGGATATCAACTGACAGCTTGTTTATCGGTTAGTGACGTAATGGGTCTGATTAGTGTTTGCAGTAACATGATAATCGTTTCTATTAAAGCCTTTTTATAACAATTTTACTATGGTTTTTAATTTAAAAATTGGTTTTAGATTTTTAAACATTACAATTGATGATTTTGTTACAATATAACATAAATTTGTGATTAGTGTCAACATCTCTATTAATTCAATCACACTTTTCAGCCCTCTGCCATACGTATAGATTTTATGTTTCTTTCAATTGAAGGTAATAAATTATCCCAAAGTATTGAATTCATACTCTATAAGATGATCGCCGCCCAAAATTCTAAAACACGAATTTCATATAGAAATCTTGATTTAATAAGAGTGTGCTCGTGAAAAGTACCTAATAACACTTTCCACTCCCGTTCTCTACAGTAGCTATTTTCAGAATCGATATAAGCCGCCCAGTTTTATTATTAACAATACAGAGAAAGAGCATTTGCGTCACAAATGTAAACTGTGCAGTTCCAGGTAAGCTCGGGAACCGTGCCAAATGTCAACAGCGACGATAAGGTCATGAGACCATTAAATTCGGCGTAATCGCTCTTGCTATTCACGCTAGGGTTTGAATGACGTCAAAACACAAAATGCCAATGGTTCATAAACGTACATGAAAGGTCTGCATCAGATTAAAATACCCTTCGTAAGTTAATGAACAATGAGTGTTCTGTAACAAAATGATGCAATAAATAAAAACAACATAATTGTAAACTTCCACTGTTTACCCAATGAAAATATCTACCTTGCGTGCATATATAAGCATTTTTCTGTTTGTATCCATCAACGTAGTTTGCGTTGATATAGTCTGTAGTGGGATCGTCGGGGTCTGTCTGCGATAGAAGTACACGGGAATGGTCGTAACACAACACATCCGTGTAACGATTTTTGGCTAGATTACTCGGCAATCTGTGAACAAAACAATATACAATCTAAACAACATAATGACATCAAACCTCGAGCTGCACGAATGATTTAGACAGTTTTCCTACAGTCAAGCCTATAATTATTAATAAATATATATTTTACTAGCTACTCAGCCACGCGTTGCTGTGGCAAAGTAATTTGCAATAAAAAAATATTGTGACTATAAATTGAGATAAAAACTATATGTGCAGCCTCAAAATAAGTGTTTATTATTATTACAAAAGGTACGCAACGCAACTGCGAATGTATCGTTCCAGTACCCTCAAATATGCCTTGGTTGAACTGAATTGATGTTCATCATCAACATCAGTTCAGTAAGGTAATGGAAGTAAGGCTAAGAATTAATGACACTCATGTGTAACTTAAGCGTAAAGACGTTACCCAAAACTCAGAATAAGCCGTTAAGCGAGTCCTAAGAAAAGTGTAAAAAAATACGTTACGTTATCGGCTTGCAAGTTTTTTCTGGTTCAATTTATTTCAATCAAGGAAGTGTATGTTAAACTTATTCTTAACAGATTGTTTACAAGATACCAGTGATACTGGTAATAGATAATATGACCGTATATGAAGTACAATGTCATGACGTCTTCTACGTAACAACATTTGTAGCCTTTATTACCACTGTTTAGAGATAATTGATACAGTGAGTTGCTGAAATTTTGCCAGGTGACGATACTATGTTTAACTACCGTCGGGAGAACTAATGAGGTATTTGACAATCTGATGATGTTTTGACCGTCTTGTCTCTCACTCACTTGGCATGGTGAAAAGTCCCGTGCGGTGGACGTGCGCGGATCTCTTCGTACTCAGCAACGAGCCCGCGCCTGCCCAACGATCGTACCCGAGCTAGGAGCGCTGCTGCCGTTTCACCTCCGCCTGCACCGCCACCGCCACACTCCTCGTCTGACAGCCCTGGCGACACCTCCCCTGACGACCACGTGCCGCGAGCTACCACACACAGTAAAAAATAAATCTCTAAATTTATTCCGTATTACAATTATCGTATATTCACTACTTACTACTGATTACAATAAAAATAAATAAGCAAAAAGTGGCAGCTACTTTTGCAGCCTCTCTGCAGTGCACTCTTTTTACGTACATCTGGGACGCGATCGTCAGCTACAATGAACGGATATGGCGTTGTTTTTTTTTTTTTTACGACAATATACGTTATGTAAGGTGTTTCAAAGGTTGAAATCTACTCCAATTTTAGCATACCAACCGCAACATTTATTTAAATAGCTTTTAATAGAGGACAGTTTCTTTAAACAGGATTTTTTGTGTTTTTGTCTTCTCGTTGAGATAAAACTTTTAGGGTGTGTTAATGGTTAACAACTACAAACTGCTTAAAAAATAATTTGTTATAAACAACATTTCCTTTCTATTTCACAACGTTTCTTGTGTGATTAGAATTCGTGTAATAGGTACGTATGTATGTAGTTGTATATGTAAAATAATAATATTAAGTTATCGTATTTTATTCTTAACTAGCTGACCCGACAGACGCGGTCCTGTCTTAGCTATGAATATTCAAATGCGCGAAGTTAAAATAGTCGGTCAGTTTAATGAAATTTTCCAATTTCCTACGCAATTTTCTTAATTTTCTGTTCCGTAAGAACAATAGATACACAATACATTCAACACGTCTAACGATTAAAAGTTATCATAAACATTTTTAAATGTCCAACTCTGATAAATATGTACATTGAATTGTTTTTTTAAACAAGAGACTGGACTATATTATTTGATAAGTGCCATAAAGGACGACAATTAATAATAATAATTAGGTTAATATAATAAACCTAAAATGTATGCCAATTAAACATACTGCCTTTATTGCACATATGAGTCATTGGAGATATCAATAAACTTTAACGATAGCGCTCCGATTGTTTTCATTAAACAAAATACGATTTAAAAAATATTTATCATTTATTAATTTTAATACTTTAACAATTAATCAGCAGTTTCACATCTGCATTATTTACTAATTATGAAGTTGCGTAGGTATACCGTATATAAAGTTTAGAACATAATTATAATAGGTTATTGCAACAGATTATTATGTAGCGTTTGAATGCTGTCAAGGATATCTATTTTACTCTATTCGTACAGAAAAGTTTATACATACTTATTGTTGCATGCTTGTCAAGGCAAAACATATTAAAACCCACATATTGAAAATATAAAGTAAATATATACGATAGACTACACATGTTGACTCGCTTCCAACTAAACAATCTTATCTTTATCTTATCTCTATCCTCTATGCCTCTATGCTTTTTTTTTTCAAACACCAATCACGTTAAATGTTTAAAGAAGTAGGTTACTGAACGAAATTTAGCGATGACAACTAGCCGGAAATTATACATTTATTTTGAACATAGCTGTGCCCGCTGCGGCTTTGTTTGTGTACATATTTATGTTTCTTTCAGCTGAAAACTGGCCTAAGTTACTCCTTATAACATCAGTACCTGCTATGCTATGCTATTAAAATAAACGAGAATGAGAAAAAAGAATTAATCATGTTGGAAGTAAAAATAGGTAATCCTTAGGCTAATCAGCCTAAGGATCATAAGACTGATCTTATTTGATTGAATTTTTACTTCCAACATGATTGTTTTTTTTTCTCATTCTCATTTATTTAACCAGGTTTTGTTTTAATGTCGTTTTTATTTAAAATGAAAAAATCTTAAATGAATTCTTACTAGATTTATTTCCCTGTTAAAATTTTATAGACAATACTCGTACATACTTTATACCTACTTCTGTGACTCTTTGTTTTACCTTGTCATGGTCCACGTCATAATATTTAATTATGCTAATATTCGAGTCGCACTTCTAACTAGTTCTAACTTAACCAATATAAAACAGCCAGGTCAATGCAATAAGATAAGATAAATCTATTGTAACTTACTAGACAAAATCAACATGTGAAGCAGAAATGTTGAAAATGTATACTCCATGTTAACTAGTTATTTGCGTATTGCAATTTCTTTTAACGACCATCACTTGATCGTCATCGTAGGAACTGACTGATTGAAATAATCGTAAACCATTCAATGCTACGATTTGTTTCATGCAATAAGTAGTTTTTGTTTGGTGTGTTGAAACCTCCAACTAGGCTAACGCTGAATTACTTGTGCATACTCGTAAACGCTCTCAGAATGCTCTGAATGATTTTTAACCTAGGAAGTCAAACAGGAAGAGATTCGAAATCCTTTCCATAGGATTGAGAATGTCTTCCTCTTTGATTGTAGAAATTTTTCCTAAAGAAATCAAGATCTTTTTCAGCTTTGAGTTCATGCATCCCACCTTTACTCGACACAATACCTGTTTATTTATTTAAGTGGCTGCTTATACAAGAAAATAAAAAATTACGATACAATTCGAATCCCTTACTTTGACTTCAAGCAGTAATTCTCCTGATTTGTCCGTACCTATGTTTGCTTTCTAGTGTAATTTATAAAGTTTGATTATTGTAACCGATAACACTCATTGTAAAATCGGTCTAGTTAGCATATAACTCTGACTGACTCTGAGTAACTATTCTCTAAACCTATAAACGGTAAAAAGTAGTTATATTGATTATTATTTGATGATTTAATTATATAAACGCAATGTAAGTACTTACGTTGGTATTTTTAATATTTTTTTTTCTAATTGGCACTTTCGGCACAGTAGCAAACCGGGTCTGAAAAATTAACCCTTTACACGTATGAAGCAAATATCTAAATGATCTACGGGCCGATCTGATAGAAGTTGAGAAATCAGAAGCTATTCACAGGATTATTTAACGAATTGGATGGCCACTTATGACATACAGCTGCTAGTACTTATGTTTTTTATATAGTGCTGAACTAAGCTCAGAATAATAGTTGATTGATTAAAGTGTTATATAGAGTATAATGGAATTTAAAATTGCAGGTAAAGTATATAATTAGTAGCTGTGTGTTAGTCCCACAGTGAGAAAATCAATAGTTTCGGTTCTTTACACAAAACTTACATAAACTACGTCTAACACAGCAATACATTTGGCCCATTAGGTACGTTTAAGTTGTTTTAAACATGTTATATTTCAATGAATTATGACCGACATTATGAAATTCTAAAGACATACCGCTTATTTTGTTAGATGAATTCATTTCGAATATTTATAACTATTGGATTTGAATCGTAATATTTGGTTAAGAAAATAATAAATAGTAAACAAAATCTGTCAAAAGTGACAAGTTCTTTTTGTTTTTTTTTTTCAAGTATTTCAGAAAAACGTTTAGGTACTCACTGCTTATATCTATGTCATCTTCGTCTCCTGAGTTTATATGCCTGCCTTTCATATCACCATTGTAACCATGTGTATGCCTGAAAAATAAAGCTATTTTCGATTACATTTCCCAGTAGACTAAAAATAAAGCAATGCAATCATTGCTTCACTGCCGGTTTTCTGTGAGGCATCACTCCGGTCGAGCCGGCCCATACGTGCCGAAGCATGGTTCTCCCACGAATAAAGCTATTTTATAGCTGTTTGCTGACTGAACTGGCCTTACTAAATGTTTTCTATTATTGTAATTGTAATTAAAATATGTATGAGTCAAGCGATATCTACACAAGTACGTCTAGGAAATATACTCCTCCTTACTCATATAACACCCGTGGCTGTCACATATTACTACTAACTGATTGAACCACTAATACCAACTACATTTTTACTCAAAATTAGATCAGCACGTGGTTCAAACTACCATAATTAAATAGAATAAGACGTATTAAAATAGTATAGGTAAGTGTTGGGCCAAAATAGAGCCTCATAAGCTTCTATCGCTGTGGGTGTTAAGCTAGTACCTACTTAAAGCACCATAGGAAACGATCCTATCTTCACGGATAATCAACAACTTTTTAATAAAAATCTATACTAATATAATAAAGCTAAAGTGTTTGCTTGTTTGTTTTTTTTTTTGTTTAAACGCGCTAATCTTTAGAGAACTACCAGTCGTATTCGAAAAAATCTTGGTATATGATAGCCAGATTCAGGAGAAATAGTAAAGGCTGTGTAAGGCCCTTAGTAGTGAAGCAGTGACCATAAATGTGGCTAGATAGTTATATAAAAATAATAGTTACTATTTAAATAGACAAGTCTTATTTAATAAATGTATTCTTTGCGCAATCAGCTTCGTAGTTGGTTATACGGTAAATAAATGATAATCTTCATTACGCAGTAACAAATAGTAGTCATCTCTGGGACTGAAGCTTTTAGTATTAATAATGTATGTATAGAGTTCAAACCTAAGTGGACTGGGATCGCAGGTATAGGGGGGGTCGCCACTGATGTGCATGTCTGTGTTGTTGTCGCCGAGTCGTGCCGCGCGATCACTGGTCATGTCACATGCACCTTCGTGCTCTATTATACCTGCATCACAAGAAGAATATAATTAATGTTGGTCGCTTAAATTACCAGCGACTCGGGGAACAATACGAGAATACAACTGAGTAACAAAATATTTTAAGTTTATTCGTAAATTTCGATTTTGACCATCACATAATTAAAAAATCTTTACCTTCGAATATTAAACAAACAATAGATTATTTTAGCTTATAGTCTAATTTAATATAAACATATAACTTTGAATAAATCTATTTCGTCATTCACAATTAGCAATAATAATAATAAATGGATAATGGATATAAAAATATATGTTTATATATATGTTGACTTATTTGACTGACTTGATTTCTTCCGACTTAATAACACCTAGCGACTGGACCCAGTTGCGTTAGGACACATATATGTATTTACAATTGTAGTTTGATTTGAATGTAGATTAAGAGAACAAACACGGTTCTCGAGATTAGCCCAAAAAATAAGACTGTCAGTAAGTCTGCTTGCATGTTACGTTTTCACGCCTGAACTAGTCCATCGATCATTATGAAATTTTGTACACATCATCATCGTACAGAAAATGCCATAGGATTTTCATTAAAAAAAAACTGTCCCCGAGGGATGCCTGAAATATTTGATAAAATCTACATTCACGCAAAGGCTAGTACAATCTAGATTTATCATAACATGAGGACTATTCAAGTTCAATACTTACCATTTTGAGTTTTGATCGGTGGTATGTGATTACTGATCACATATTCATCAATGACGCCGTCTAATTTAGCGTTCTGGAGATTATTAATGTAACAGTTTTTGCAGTGTTCCAACCTGTAAACAAAGAGCAAAGTCTGATAAAATATAAAAAACACAAACGAGTGAAAACATCAGTTTTATATTTTACTTCTCACAAGTCCTACTAATTACCTCTGACCGGAATTATTAATTACTACATTTGATAGGATAAAATTACAAATGACTACTACAGCGATATTTATTTAATGCAACGTCAATATCACTATCACTCGTCATCCTAGTATAGGAGATTTATAGGAGGATCATTATAAAGAGGACGACACTTTCTAGCGTTTACATATGCTGCCTAACAAGAATAGATTAATAAAATTATTGTACTACTTATGGATACGTTTATCAACGCTCAGCTGTAGCATATACAAATATCATTTGTAACGCATTAGTAAATTAATTAAAAGGTTTAATGTAATGGTAGCGATCCCAGAAGACTGGCGGAACTCGAACGCTGATTGGTAAAAAGAAAGCTAAGGCCATTTACAAATGTGGTTGTTTTGTCCAAAAATATTAAATATACTAATTTAATTTTTTTAAATGTAAAGTTTTTTTAGTACTGAACTGTTTTTATTTTGTAATAAGAAGCTCGTTATGTTTTAAGAACTAGACCTTAAATATCTTAAGTTTATTTGTGAGTAAGAATATTATTGAACAGCACTTAACTAAGTGCTACGCATAATTTTAAATCATTTTAAATCCTTTTTCATGTTTAATTTTTTTTTAAATGCGTTAAATCGTAGTTTATGTTATTGATAAATATGATAAAGACTAAAGTTGTAGAAAAAGCTTGTTTTTTCTATACGCCTATAATTTCTATCAATAATTTAAAATAGATTATAATAATCTATAATAAATTATTAGGCTTAACGTTATTGCGCTCTCACTACATTGAAATCAATTACAATGTATTTTATAACCAAAAAATCAGCACCTTATTATAAGTACTCCCATGAAATCAAACACAATCACAAACTAGAATTTACGTTACAGCACGATTATTTTAATTACCGACTAACAAAAAATTGAGGGGAAAAACGACAACAATGATTCTTGCCTTTCAACCAAACATACATAATTCCTTCTTGTTTAAAATAACTTTACTCAAAACTTTAAGAAACTATTAGAATAAAATCTATTGACCAATTACGGGTGTATTGTTCTTATTTTCATTATGTTACTTTTTATTATATTATATATTTATTTATCTTAGACAAAATATATTATTAAAGAAAAAATATTAATTAACCAAACGGTAGAATAAACGACACACGAATGTAACCAGTGCTCCTCTTTTATCTCCCTTTAGCCTCTTACACTGGAGGAGAGTTTGGTATTAACCGACCTCCTAAAACTTACCGTCGTTTGAGTAATCACCAAACTCGTACCGCAGGTCATCATTGCTGTAATAAGTACTTCCCAAGGCGAGGTGTAAGAGGTTTCAGGTACTTTCTTACCACGTGTTGTCGGAATTAACTGTGTGTCATACGTCTACAAGTTTGTATGATGTCCGTGATTACAATAAATCGGTTAGTTTCATTTTGCTGGAGAGGAAAACCTTTATGAATGTACTCACAAGATATACAAATAATCATGTGTGGGCTGCGCATTTAATGCAGTATAATATGTCATCATATAGCACGGTCGTGTGGGTGCAAACTTTATTAATTATACTAATTCATATTTCAGAGTACATAAATGTTGTTGATTATGCTGTCCTTTGCAGTGCCCTACTTCCTTGTAACTCTGCATTAAGTCAGATTTTATTTACTTTTCATCTAAACTAATATAGTATGTTGAATATTTGTAACTTTTAAAAGCCTTGATCAGTCAAGGTCTTTTAAACAATATTGAATAATCTGTGTTTGCAAAGCAAATAGCTACAGAGCTAAAGACACATGTATATAGCTGATATCTTCAAAATGGCTCAACCTTCAGCCATTTTGATATGTTTGTATCTAAGAAGTTTAGGTCCTAAAAACTTTAGGTGCTACTCGCCAAACTTAAACCACCCCTTCTTTTGCCTCCCTTGTACATTATTTTGGTGTGTACATCAAGCCATTTCCCTTCTAACGGAGTAGTGATCCTAATTCGGGTGACTTCGCGAGGCACAACTAGGTAAATATCTATTATTTTATTCATTATCATTTGATCCACTGTCATCCGGAAGTCATTTAAACAGTGCCTAGAAAATATGCTAATAGGTGATCAAATAAGGAAAACTCTATTTTAAACTAATCTTTATACGATTCCATTATACACTTTATTGATATTGACACACTGTATTACAAGATGAAAAAGTACCATAACATAATATCAAAGCAGTAGAATAGGTGGTTATTTGGTGTAATCAGTTTGTTTAAACCAAGCTTTGAATTTTTTTTTTATGTTATAGGGGGCAAACGAGCAGATGGGTCACCTGATGGTAAGTGACTACCGCCGCCCATGGGCACTTGCAACTTAAGAGTCACAAGTGCGTTGCCGGCCTTTAAGGTGGGAGTAGGGGAAGAGGGGGAAAGGAGGTGAGAAGGGAAGAGGGGGAAAGGGAAGGGTTAGGGCCTCCGATAACCTCACTCACTCGGCGAAAAGTAATGCAAGCATTGCTTCATTGCCGGTTTTCTGTGAGGTCGTGGTATCACTCCGGTCGATACGTGCCGAAGCATGGCTGTCCCACTGTAAATGCAAGTAAACCTTAAACTTAGTATACTTTACGCTGGTATACTAAGTTTATGGTTACGCCTGATCATACCTACGCCTACGTACTAAACTTAAAATGCTAAGTATTTAAATTAAAATAATAACTTGTTTTTATTTGAATGCACATTTTATAATATTGTCACATACCTATTATCATTTGACTTATCAAATGATAACAATTAAATACCATGGAGTGAAACTGATTTACTACATCGCCTTATATGTAATCATAAATTATTTATATAATTATTTTTTTTATTGGGACACTATCCGTTCTCGATGGCACTGGTACGTTTTCATTCGATATTCACACCATTTATTTATATTAGCAATTTACCAAGTTACTATTTTACTGAGCTAAATTGCGTAGGTGATCACATGACATTAAGCAATTGTGTCATCGAACGATGACTGACTGAAATCTACTGGCTGGGTGCCTAATTAGCTCACGCTAGCATACGATGCTCATTTAATATTTTCTTACTCATTTAAACATAATAAGTTTCCTTTTTTTGTCGTGTAGAAACTCCCACGGGTCATCTTCAAACTCACAGGGGTCATCGACAAGGTGGTATATCGGACTCGAACCGACTAAAACCACACGGTTTTCAATCACAGGGTCCTAATGCCGGGGACTCAGGTGTCACCTAGAAAGGAAATTCCTTTAAACCCCGGCAAGCTTAGCCGCCGCTTGGCCACTAAGTAGTTCTTTCCACTCAGCCATGAGCACCTGGCGGAGCTGGGACCTTTGGGCCTTGACTGTGCTATGAACAAGTGTCAGGTTCAACTCCTGCGCCTCTTGTGCGACTGTTACAATGAAGCAAGGGATTTGACCTCAAGGTCCCATGGCGGAGTCCCAGCTAGGAGACTCGCCGCTTCGAAGGGTATCACATCGCACATTGCAGGTCATCAGGGTCTCTGCCCATAACAACGTAGAGTCTCCTTTTTTCGAGTTAGAGTTTTCCTTTATGTTAAAGTGATACTTATTACCCGTTACCCGACGTTTCGATCGAATTGCACCGATCGTTGTCACGAGTGATACTTATTGATATTGGCATTGTTCTTCGAAATGTTCAATTCCTTTATTGTGTACGAGCGAATGTTAAAAGATCTAGACACGCTGCGTCAAGCCAAGTTCAAGAAAATTGAACTGGCGACTCAGCAGCCGTGTGTTATATTACACAAACCATTTGGAGCCACTTTTGACTGGTTAATAACTCATTATCTATTTAATATAAATACTTGAATTTTTGTTTATTTATTAAAACCCCCTAGATTAACAAGAACCCTGAATTTCCTAAATACAGCTTAAACAGTCATTGAGATATTATTGTTTAAAAATCGACATTTTTATCACTGACTGACTGACATATACATCAAAAACCTAGCCAAGTGTATTATATATACATACGAGATTATCTACAGAACTTGGCAATCATGTAGATCTCAATTCTTTTGTCGGCGTAGTCGATAAACACGTTAGTATATTCTTAACTTGGCTCCAATTTTCACATTTGTTTTTGATGGGATATAATTCACGGAAACAAATTGTTTGCATAGAAATGATTTTTATTGTCTCTATGTCAATTTGATATCGATATTATTTCGCTTGAAACCTTTGTCAAAGGGCCGGACGAGAAATTGTGGATTTCGGAGACCTTTTTGCGTCACGTAACTGCACTCTCACGTCTTATAGAAGTACCGTGTGTCGAAATAATGCCGAATGATCTCAAACCTCCCCGAGGCCAAGCCGTCTTGGGTGTCAAGCCATAATTACCTACAATCTATTTCATAATTTCGATTTGTGTCATAATTAGATAAATCGTAATGTATTTATATCATCATTTTTATATAAAACGAAATGGATGTCACATAAGAGGTTTTTCGGGTGCTGATTGCAAAAATAACAGTGACATACAAATCTAAGAAGGCCGTCATGTTGTTAGACTTGATTTAACTTAATACCTGTTAACTTAGTAAGTATACTCCCGCTAAGTTTATGATCGTACCTATGTGTATGTCGCACCCAATTTTAGTTTATGGTCGCACCTACTGACCTACCTACTCATACGTCACCCTTTACCCTATACTGCACTCCATATGTCCCTATACCGGACTACAATAGGTAAATTCATAAATTGGAAGAATACAATGAATCGTTAAGTTGTATCGTACAATGAGCCGTCTTATCGCAGACTTAGATGCCTTACAGACAAAGATAGTACTCGATGAACAGCTGTAACTACTAGATGTAACATGGATAATGAAAAAAACATGGTTGAAATTAATTTATTAAAACGTAATATTCAGAAAAAGTCACAGCGATAATGTGGCAGTAGGTACTTCCCTATTTGGTTCCAATTGGAACATGAAATACATATAATAATTTTGAAGAATCTGTTATCGTACCATGCACTACAAATTAGTCATAAAATAAGACCTACCAAGCGGCGTGATCAGGTTCGTGCTGCCCTCCTAATTGTTTGGGTAGGCTAGCTCGAGGCACGTGCAGGCCTAGCTGAGGCGCGTTCACTGTGTGCACACGTTCCCGAAGTTTTTCCCGCACGAATAACCGTAATATGCGGAAAGGTGCTTTGAACCACAGTGGCGCGGTCACTATAAGCACCTTCTTCAATTTCGCTGGATAACCGCCCTGTAACAAAGAAAGGCATGTGTTAATTTATCAAACGCTTATTTTCGGACGTTTATTTCCTATCGGCAGAACCGGCTGTTTAGCACAAAATTCATTTTAATATACCAGCATCGGTAAGTAAAGAGATACACACAAATAATTAAAGACTTTTTCGTAAAACCCCGCTAAAAAAACTTAATGTTCAACAATCGAAAATCCTAATATTATAAATGTGGTAAATAAATGAAGATGTTTGTTATTCAATGATAACCTTATCGCAGAACAGATTTAGATAAAACATGTATTCTATAAAATGATAGTGTTACAGAAATACAGTTATAAAAAAGGTACAAGTAAGACATAATGCTCATCAGGACACTTCAGACTTCTCTGTTGTTATAAACTGGCTGACCCGTGCAACATCGTCAGCGTTTGTCAATTTTCCCCGTTTTTACAACATTTATCATTGATACTACGCTCCTATTGGTCGTATCGTGATATTATGTAGCGTATAGCCTGCCTCGATAAATGGGCTATCCAACACTAAAAGAATTTTTCAATTCCAGTAGTTCCTGAGATTAGCGTGTTCAACCAAACAAATAAACAAACTCTTCAGCTTTATAATATTAAGTATAGATTAACAACCTTTATGGTCTATACTAACATTATAAAAATAGAGTACAAATTTTGTTACTTTTGTGTAGGTAGGATAATCTCCAGACCCACTACACCTAATTGAACAATTCTGTCATCATTCGTATTGTAAGTCGGGCCGGCTGCTAGTATGATATAATAGACCCCTTTTTTATTATTAGTTATAAATAACCAAATAATAATTCACAGAGATGAATTATTAATAATACTCTTTGGTTATTTATCTCCAACTTTACTCCGGGTCCCGGAAAACTCCCGGGTGCTAAACTGCATGAAGGCAAATCTACTATGCCACGTATCAAGCCAAACATACAGGCTACATTACTCACATAGCAAGCTGAAAGGTTTTAATATTATAATCCCTTTCAAGGCCGGCATCAATTTAAGTAAGGGTCAAAACTAAAGCTACGAGGGCACATCTGGATCATAAGTTGGAGAGATGATGAACACGGCAGCGAGTGGATTAACGTCGTGTCATGGCTATTGGATTAATGTTATAACGATGAAATTGCAAACCAAATTTCTTGAAGAATTAGGTAGGGGTAGAATAAACTCAATTTATACACATGTATTTTTATAGGGGTTTTATGGTTTGTCATTACACTAAGTACAAAAGTGCCTAATGGCCGTCATAAACCGTAAACATAAAATTACACTTAGATTTATGCTATTTCTGTTTACTATTAATTAATAATTAAGTAACTGCCTGTGTTGATTTACCGCCTTGAAAGAGAGGCAGTCCGGCCCATAAAAACTTTTATTGATGAATAAGTACTTAGGTACTGCACTGACGAATAGATTATTTTACATACTCCTATGTAGGTAGGTAAACATCTATTCATCATTGCCTTGTATGGTCAAATCCAAGGGTCTGTAAAGAAATCGCAGCCTGCGATAAGACGGCCCATTGTAACATTGTTTAATCCTACCAATAATAATAAATAATAATAATAACTTCACACATCTCTCACACACGGCCGTCTGATCCCAAACTAGGCAGAGCCTGTACTATGGTAACCAGTCTGCTGATAAACATACTTATATATTTCTAAATACATACATATTAATTATAGATAAATTACACCCAGACACAGAACAAATAATCGTGCTCATCACACAAATATTTGTCCTGGGTGGGAATCGAACCCACGACCTCTGGTTCAGCAGTCAGGATCACCACTAGACCAACAGCCAATGTAAAGAATTTGTGGAATAAATTATATCTAGTTAATCTAGATACATAACGATTTTATTTATTTGAAAGTAATAAAGAATAAAGTTGTTAAGTTAAAAATAGAAAATGAGTCAGATGCAATTTGTGAAACAATTTTCTTGTTGAAAGGTGGACTGGCTATTAGGGGCACGGCACCGGGAACTCGGCGCCTCGCGCCAAGATGACGCGCTACGATGCACAGTGACGCAATGTGCAACGACCAAACTACTCTATTGACCTACTATAAATGCAGTGACATTTTATGTTACGTATACACATATAATGTATCTGTACAAAAATGCAGTACTTTAAATACAAAACTAGAATATAAGTACTAAAATTAATAATTTTCTGTTTATAGAACCTGATTCCAATCGAGCACCAGAATGTTTTGAGCGAGTAAGGTAAGCCATTTAATGCACCAAGTATTGAAATCGCTCTCAATACGGGACTTAAAAGAAGTTACTGGTCATTGAGCTCCTATGTGGCGAAAACTCCTAGTGATTAATGCAGAAGTTGCAGATTTTGCTCAAGCAATGTAGACATTACTAATTTATTTTATAAATTAATTTTATTATGATAGAACTCAATTATTTTTAATAGAACGTTTGTAGACAAAATGATGGTTTAACACAATCCTACTATCCCACTAATATTATAAATGTGAAAGTTTGGATAGATGGATGGATGGATGTATGGATGGATGGATGGATGGATGGATGTTTGTTACTCTTTCACGCAAAAACCACTGAACCGATTGCGATGAAACTTGGTATGTTGATAGCTGGAGACCTGGAATAACGCATAGGCTACTTTTTATTCCGATATTCCCACGGCATTAGGTGAAACCGCGGGGCGCAGCTAGTGAACAACAAATGAGTACTAAAAAATTAACTGCTATAAAGTTGCACATTTTTATAATCTACATGACTATATCTTAATAAAATTATGTTCATTTGTATTACAAAACTTGCACATGTTAATCGAAGACGAAACAGGACAACATTTAGTATGTAAACTAAAGTTTCAATTCCTTCATTTCCTTGAAAAACATAGTTAAAAGTTATATGACAAGCTTACCTACCTACAAATAATAGACTATTGGTTTGTCAACAAACGGAGGTTCTAATAAACTGAAAACCGGCCAAGTGGGAGCTGAACTCGCGTGGAGAGTTCCGTACAATAAATAATATAATAATAATACAATCAAGATATTTTTTTTTTATTTCAAGTAAACCCATTGTAATAATAGTATTTTTTTAAGCTCATACAGTTATTTGCACGATACCTATGCCTTAAAATCAATTTTTAAAATTTTTGTCTCTCTGTTTGTTCCGGCTAATCTTCAGAACGAGTGGATCGATTTCCACGGGACTTTTACTGGCAAACAGCTATAAGGAGTAACTTAGGCTACTTTACACGCGAGCGAAGCCGCACGGAATCTGCTAATCATCCATATAAAGTAAACCGTTTAAAGATTCGTCAACTTTGAAGCCGTTTCAATAAAAAAATCGATATTTAGCACTTCAATTGTGGTTTATGTAGGTCAAACGTATTATATAACAATATATTAAACGTATTATATAACACGAACCACGTGTAACATCGACCAATCGTTTAGAACGACAGAAAGTAAAAACGTGTATACCATTAAAGCTGATCCTAAATTGTGATTTATATGAAACTACCTGTGCTCGCGACTTCGTCCGCCTGGAATAGTGTATTTATATCGAATCAACAGCCTAAAAAATAAGTTTCAAGCTTCTAGCTCTAAATATGACGATACTTCTATACAACTTTTCATCCCCACCTTTCAACCCCTTACACCCCTTTTTCGCATTAAAAGTAGCCTATGTCTTTTCTCAGGCTCTAGACTATCTGTGTACCAAATTTCATTTAAATCGGTTCAGTAGTTTTGGCGTGAAAGGGCGACAGACAGACAGACATACAGAGGTACTTTACCATTTATAATATTAGTAAGGATTTATTTAAAACAAAATCAAACACTTCTGCTTTTAAGTTATGATAATCGCAATTGTAAAGTAGCATCAACAAGTCCATTACTCCATAAATAGAGAGTAATTAATTTAATAGTCATTTCAAATACAACAGTCGGGAGTCAATTTTAATTACATTTCTCCTAACGAATCCCAATTGAACATTGACAAAACTGAATAAATCCGACCCAAATGGAACTTAACCTTATAAATATTCAAGGCCTGAACCACTAAGAGCCTGAAGCTAAAATGAGGTTCTCAAAAGAAGGCATGACAGGAAAATCGTAGCGAACAATATCTGTACGTCTCTAGGTATTCACTACTGTTCTCTTTGTCTGCGTGACCTTTAAACAGGATCAATATTGTAATGCCTGTCTCCAAATGAAACAATATTCAAACCCAAAACAATTTAAAAGACCCAAAATATTAGGAAGTTTGTGTTTAATGTTTAGGTTCGTACCTATAGTCCAGCTATGTTTATAAAGCTCTTGCTTATAGTTACTAAAACTGATTGATCCATGCATACCAAAGGAATTTTACATCGATACCAATAACAACTCGCTCACCTCACACAGTTCGCTGTGATATAATATACAAGACCAAGAAATCAGCAGAATTTTTTTAGGATGGTATTTTTAGAGGTTTGTATTTTTTTGTGGAATATATTCAGAGTTTTACATAGATTGTTTTATCTCTGTGAATCAGACTTTGTGTGTTTTTGTAAAGCAAGTTTACTTAAAGCTTACATTTGTCTATTACAATTCATTAGATCACGTTCATTACATTTAATAATATCTAAAAGTTATCTTCTAAAAAATTACGACAGGGATGGTCTGTCCCGACGACGGACGTACTTCATCTATACAATCTCTTCTCATATCTTACCCTATATTCATCGGAACCGGATAGGACTACTAACGCCCACGTAACGTGATTCTCTCAATTCAGAAATAATTGCATAACACAATTTCACTTCCCATTACTTAGGTACACAGGAAAATTGTGTAAACTATTTTCATTCGTACAACTCCGTATAAAATTCAGCAATTTGTGGATACAAATGGTCAGGTAGGATATCAGATGCTTTACATGTTGGAGCACGTATCAGCAACAATTTCGTATATATCCTTGAGCTGACGAGCGAATACGGCCCCGCAGCCACAATCTAACTCGCAATAAATTTCACGATGTGCGCCGAGAAAAGAAAAGTCTCTTCCATCTTTGTGGAAGCCCATAACAATGTTCGACCCAATAAATATAAATTTGGATCGAAACAGTATACAGGTTTTTGTTGAGAACAAGTCTGGTATTTATTTGTATGCTGCGAAGGAGGCGAACAAGCACAAGATTCGCCTTATAGAAAGTGGTCACCGATCCTCCAGCCTATAACGAAAAAAGTTATAACTTATCCTCAAACAGGTTAGGAGACTAATCACGACAAGTTCATTTTAACATTAAATGCTGTAGTTACTGGAACGAAATTCCGTATCGCGTACATTACACTTCAGACGCTCGGCGGCCGGCTAGCCGGAAAAAAGTGTAAGCGTAACGAAAAATGCTGACCGCGAGTTGATTTATTTTACACACACCCCACACGTTTTTTTTTCAATCCGGTGGTCCTGGTTCGAGGTTCCAAGGAGATTTAACTCTAGTATTTTACTTTAATTCCTTATGTCGTATAACATGATCTTTCTCTAAAACAAAAAAAAAACTAACTTACATTTACATCCATGCTTTTGATTCCTAACATATAATATATTTTTATGATAACCAGTAACTGATCTGGATCACTCTATTAGTTTTAAATACAATATTCAAACAAAAAAAAACGTAAAACCTAACTAAAATATTACTATGAATACTAATAGAGATAATCCATTGATTGTTTTGTTACACGCCACAGAATAGAAAAGAAATTGTATTTTTCTTAAAAGACAGTGGAATTGGGTCACTCATTTATGATTGAAATTTTGTTTTACTCAAATATACTATTCCGAATCCAGAATAATTCATCGATTTTTTTTCAAAATAGGACAACAAAACACTTTAGTGACTGAATCAAATAATACATATATTGTCATCGGTCCTTAAAAATAATTGTCAACCAAGTGCAAATCCAATTTATGCACTAGTATACCGTACTACAACGATTGTGTTATTTTTTTTAATACAGAATATGCACCACAATTAAGCAGAGTCTGGCGCTTGTATGTACCTATTATCGTTTTCTGTCGTAACAGGAAAAACGAAATGTTTTTATGAAAATCAGAAAATACTGTTTCATGAAAACAAAAAAAAAATTTACAAAGTGTCAAGTCAGGACCATTTAGTTGAGAGTTCAAATGTGCCCACATGAGAAAATGTTCGCAAGATACTTATTTGCCATTCTTTAATAACCATATGTTACAATGCCGCAACCTAAGTGCTAATGCAATTTTGTCAGTCAGTAATTTCTATTCTCATGCGATCGTCCTCCATCGTGCCGGCAACACATAAAAATTAATCGGCCATACCGAAAACGTGTGGCTACATGACCGGGCCACACTCAAAATATAGTCGTATATTGCATAGTCTAGCTGTAATTGCAAGTAATGTTGCCGCAACTTGTATTGCAGTCATTCTTTGTAGTAAAAGTATTGACCTTTTAGACGCCCCCGTGTCATACTTGTCCCTATAGCGGCTATAGCTACATATATTCTGTGAAAATTGCAACATGGGAGCTATAACGAAGATGTGACAAACAGACGGACGCCGGACGGCATAGGCAAAGTAACGTGGTTGGCCTTTATCCTTCGGGTACGAAACTCTAAGCACTGATGTTTCACTAAAACTTGTTTTGACTAGATGCCGATCACGTCTATATAAAAATAATAATAGGGTAAGATGATTTTCATGAAAACTTAGTAAGAATATTTCAAGTCAAATAAGTCCTGCTTTAGGTTACTACCACTTTAGTGAGTTCTTAGTAAAGAGCAAAACATGAAAGGTAATTTTAGGGAGCGCTGTGCACATTCATGTTTATGAGCTCTAAGAAAACTAGGGGTGAAAGGTTATTGCCCCCGGGTTTGGGTCTCCCTCGAGTCATGAAATCTTACCTGGCACTGGGTCCCCTCGCTTTGCTCATATATGAATATAATTTATTTAAAATTAGCCCTAAATACACAGGCGCTAATTGAGTGGCAAAATTCGTCGTTAAAACTTTGATTAATCTAAATCTCTGGTGTTTCGTGGCTCCATCAACTTACGTAAAAAGAAGGGAACGGCACGTGTAGGCGTTACATTACTGTCTTATGAACGTACAGTTAGTCCCAAGGTTTTAGTTTTTATATCCCGAGTCTCGACTACACTACAAGTCTTTAGTATACTAAAGAACTAAATAATCAAAATCAGTGCATTATTGGCATGGTTTAAATATGACCTCACTAATATAAGTGCCTAAAATATATAATAAACTACTATGTTACCCATATATACTATTATACTTTGTTGTTTAACTGTTACAGTATTATTTTAATTGATAAATAAATTTAAAATTTAAAAACCCCCTATGCCAAAAAATACTTATAGTTTAAGGAACAACCCTTAAAAAGTAAAAAATACGAATATAC
Source organism: Euplagia quadripunctaria (assembly GCA_963859945.1). Lineage (NCBI taxonomy): Eukaryota > Metazoa > Arthropoda > Insecta > Lepidoptera > Erebidae > Euplagia > Euplagia quadripunctaria. The sequence continues at coordinate 10,534,017 of OY982576.1, read as the reverse complement.
GGGCACACGTTAAGCACTTAATCGAGTAATCATACGCCAAAAATGCCTTACATCATTTTGGAAAAGAGCTGATACTCTTACACCGCTGGACCGATATTAATCAAACATAGCTAAGAACCACCGCAAAGAAACTGGCTTTCAAATGAAAAAAACCGCATCGAAATCGGTCCATCCGTTTGATAGCTACGATGCCACAGACAGACACACACAAAGACATTGACGTCAAACTTATAACACCCCTCTTTTTGGTCTGGGGGTTAAAAATCGTTAAAATATAGTTTTAACACTCTTTTAGTTTCAAGTGCACTACAGCATTTTTTTTATCTTATATTCATTTGCATTATGCTGTTATAATACGAATAACCCCTTAGATATGTAAAAAATTCAAATATCAGAGCTATTTCAAAAGCACAAATAAAATAAAATATATTTTTACCATAGCGTATATATCTTTAGGTACTTTCAAACGTCAAATAAGCATAATATATATAGATTTCACATAGATTAAAGTACATTGTACCGAGTCTTCCTTATTGCGTCTGCAGTCTAGACAGTCCCCGTGACGTCAAATCCATAGGTAGCTAGTGGTATTGGGGGTTGAAACTTTAAGACAAACATTAGACAACATATTTCACCATTTACCAGTTAATGTGTAGTTAAACCGAAAAGGAAAAACTTTTAACACTTGGCTTTTTACATATCAAATGTAACAAATAATAGTCCAATCAATCTACGGACCCAGAATGTTAATTTCCAGACCTTTGAAGGCAGAAAAAAAAATATGGGCGTGTAGAACAGTTCATTCTAAGGAAGATAGCGTTTTTTTCGGAATTTTCATGGCGAACCTAACCTAAAAAAATCGCGAATCTCAAGAAAACGGTTTTTCGCTAATAACAAAAAGTTGACCTCAAATCCGAAAAAGTTAAATTAGAAAGTTGTAGATATTCAAATTACACAATTTAAAAAATCAAATTTTAAATACAAAAAATGCCACCACAAAAAAAAACAAAATTTTGTTTTTGACAATGTTTTTTTTTGTTGTAATTTTTTTATTTCATTATTTTTCGACACTAAACTTCTATTTAAAAAAGTTCATATTTTTTACTCATTAAAAACAAAATGAACCGTACGACTACGTCTACTACAACGTACGATTTTTTTATTTATATGTAGGTGGCCTGGCGGTCGAATTTCGACCGTTTTGAATGTCTTGTTTTATTACTCACCAATATAACTTGAACTGTCGTTGTATAGACTTTTGTACCATGACAGGTCTAAATATATACTGGACCCCTATAGCTTTATGTAGCCGTTTTTACATAAATTTTAACTTTATAGCACATATTGTCGAAAGAATTAGCTTTCTGCACTTTTACATTAAAACTTTAAGTGCCTAATTGTGCGCGTTTGCTTAAAAAAATGTGTACAAAGAATTCTCTTCACGTTCATAATAATAAATAGTAATGCAGAGTCACTTAAAATTAAAACCATTATAAACAACAAATAAACATTTCGTAAACCTTGATGATATGATAACCGAATTGCAACATATTAAATTAATGTCAATTTGTGGTCACGACATTTAGCCATTATGATACCTGTTCCAATAAATTGCAAAATTACCTTGAAACTGTACCTACCGATATTTTTTTTTCTTTTTGTTTAGTTACACGTGAGAAATTGGAAAGAAAAGATGAGTTTTACTGTAATGGGTTATACAGATAACTACGTATGGACAGAATATAGAGCGAAAAGTTTGTCTTAATAAAAGCTGTTTCCTCCCCTAATCCCTCCTATTTTAGGCGCAGTACGTCACACCGTGTGGTTTTAGTCGGTTCGATTCCGACACACCGTCTCACCGAAAACCCCGGTGGGGTGACGCTCCGAGGGGAATTCCATACACAAAGAAAGTGTCTGCATATATGCAATATTTATTTATTACTGGCAACCCGCAGCGGCTTCGCACGGATAGCAGAGACATCTTCAACAATCATCATCATATTTCTTCCAATTTACACAAAACCTTAACAAATTATATACCTAAACCTTCCTCATGAATCGCTCTATCTATTGGTGAAAACCGCATGAATCCGAAATCCGTTCAGTAGTTTTTGAGTTTATTGCGAACAGACAGATAGACGTTTTGTTTATTATAAGTGAGGCATTCATTACAAAATAATTATAAGAATCATTACACGCCGATTGCAAAAAAATAGTGCAAACTGCACTGCATTAGACGTAACAACAAAAGCTTTTGCAGAAGAAATGTATATTCTCCGTCCTCACCCAACAACGGTCTCCGTCAACACTATTATTCATTATGATGACGGTATATTCTTCCTACATATTTATATTTTATATGCAAAGATAAAGAAATATTGCTAATTGGGAGCACATACAAATTATAGTCAATAACAATGGGATGACAGTACGATATTATTATCCAGTTTGATATTGATCTATCTTTTATGAACGTAAATCTCAAGAAAAAAAGATCATTTATTGTGTTCCTATAGAAAAAATGATAAATCATTACAAACCTACAGTGCTGTTTCTAGGCAAATGGGTTATTTCTATTCACAAAAGAAAGAGAACACTAACACTATGACAAAAGACAGATTTGAGTGGTTCTACATACTAAAGGGTTGTGCACTAAACCAAACCATGCGACCTGCGCCCTATTTACGTGAGCAAAATGTTCTACCGGATTTTCCAACGTCGCGTCGTTGTCAACTGGAAGTTTTAAGTTAATAAAGTCTTTATAAATAATGTGTTTTCTATGGTATAGGGGGCTACCGAGCAGACAGGTAAACTGATGGTAAGTGATTACCGCCCATGGACACCTGCACCACAAGATTAACAAGTGCGTTCCAGGCCTTTGAGGTGGGAGTACTTTTCTTGAAGGTTGGTACTAAAGAAATAATGCTAATTTTATTACTTTGTGTCTATGTGAAGGATAATGTCCAATCTTGTATATGTCAGGGATACGTAGAGAAACAACATCCTTCGGCGTCGGTCTCCTTAAAGACATCGAGCTTTGCATGCAGACGGTATACGTCGTAGAATGCACACAGCACATGTAGAATATACCGCCTGAATAATGTAATGCTACTACTACATTTAAGACAGGCAACCAAAAACACATTTACACATTTAGGTACTTAAAAGGTAGGTACAAAACATTATTAAATAGATTAGCTATCTACCTTTATCTTATTGTAATAATTAACTTAAGATATACAAATATAATAATTTATCTATTATTGCTTTTTTTACACTGGCTCTACAATCTCTATGAGTATTTTCCTTTAACTTATTGCAACATAGAATTCGTATCGAGTGGGTGACAACAAAAATAACTATAGATAAATATAATACAAGTCTTCTTTTAGTTAAGCAACTAATTAGTATCGAATATCAAAGCACGCATCGTGGTCATTTTTTTTTTTTTCGACAGGTAACATGTTTACAGCTTCTGTCAATATCTTACTAATATTATAAAGGTGAAAGTTTGTGAGTATGGATGGATGGATGGATGTTTGTTACTCTTTCACGCAAAAACTACTGAACCGATTGCGATGAAACTTGGTATGTAGATAGCTGGAGATCTGGATTAACACATAGGCTAATTTTTATCCCGATATTCCCACGGGATCGGGACTTACGCGGGGGAAACCGCGGGGCGCAGCTAGTAGAAAATAAAGAAAATATAATACTATGTGACGTCAATGGTTAAGAATAGGAACATCTAAAATCCGGAGGGACCAACCGTGAACTTTGAATGACATTATTGTCCTCGCACACTTTCGATCTTACCTCATCCACCTAGCTTGCCTGCATGCTTTACGCGAATCCGTTGCTTTCCCGTCGAGTAAACTAATAATAATAACAACTTGGGAAACCTCACATATGACCGTCTGATCCCAAACTGGACAAAGCTTGTACTATGGTAACCAGACTTATGATAAACAAACTTATTTATTACTAAATACATCCATAATTGTAGATAAATTCCACCCAGACGTAGAACAAATGATCGTGCTCATCACACAATTGTTTGTCTTGGGTGGGAATCAAACCCACGAGCTCTGGCTCAGCAGTCAGCATCACGAGGCACTAGACCAGGCCCGTCAACTGTTTTCTAACTTCTTATCTTACGTTACCTACAGCTATTAGAATAATTAGTTACACTTTTGTTGACCAAACCGCAATAATCCCACTAATGGATGGATGTCTGATTGCGATGAAACTTGGTATGTAGATATCGGAAGACCTGGATTAACGCATAGGCTACTTTTTATCCCGATATTCCCACGGGATCGGGACTTACGCGGGTGAAACCGCAGGGCGCTGCTAGTATGTCATAAGCACTCTAATCGTTTGATCATCGGCTCTCCATTTCGACAGGGGCGTCAAAATCTAAATACGAATTCTTCAATTCAGTTTAATAAACGTTTTCCAGACTGGTCCTGTCCGTGACATTTAATTCTACATGATAGGAATTTTATTTAAAAGCTATAAAAGAGTACAAGGGACTTTAATCAACCCTCGTGACCCGTTTTATTAATAGTCACAAAAACAGTGACGTGCAGGGGTTTCGGCTTTGTATAAGAGCGTCATGAGTAACAAGCTACCAGGTGTGAGGTACGTGTAAACAGACGACGAGAGCGAAAAAGAGCTCTAGCAATCACAAAAAGGGTTGCACTTTAAATGCCTACGTCATAAAGCCGTCTCAGCTGTCGCCTTATAAAAGCGCTAGTCCTTTTTAAGTACATAGATGTCAGTAACCTTAGAAGAACATTCGTGTACCTACTTTATGAACATGGACTCTTTATGTACTTATAATCATGTAGTCTTTATTTCGTAACGAAGACGAATTCTCTACGATTGGGCCTACATGCAACAGCAGCAGAATTTCTTTCCGGCTTTGCGACTCGTATAAATGTAAAATTTAAATTAGGCTGATAAAATTTGTAATATACAAAATCACGGATCGATAGATATAGAAGATAGGCTCCAGTGTAACTTTGCGAAAAGCCTCTTTATTAATTAATCAGAAAAGCGACTAAGAAGAACGCGTGACTTTTGACGCAAAAGATTTTGTATAAAGTTATAGTAAAATACCAGTAATGCATAACATCACATGCGTTGGTACGGAGAATTTAAGGACGTACGCTGGTACGGGTATGAAGAATGCGGTCACTATGTGGATGCTGTGTTCTTTTATTTAATTAACGAATCTCTTTATTGAAATTTTGTGTCCTTGGCCCCTGAAATATTACAAAAACTGGATTCCAAGAGCCAGTTCTCGAATGATAATCTATACTTATAATAAATCTGTAGCGGGATGAATTCTGTACATTGAATATATTTTAAAAAAATCGACTGAGGGGTATTAAGATATCGATACTGATGCTGAATATGCGATTCAAAAATTTTTTGTCTGTCTGTCTGTCTTTCTGTCTGTCTTTCTGTTTGTCTTTCTGTCTGTCTGTTTGTATGTTCACGATAAGCTCAGAAGTTACTGAAGGGATATGCTTGAAACTTAATATGATAATAGTTTGAGTGTCTGAGCAGGTTATAGGGTACTTTTTTTCCCGGGTTAAACTTTGGTTCCCACAGGAAAATCAATGAAAGCTGTAATAACATTTTAATGTAAGTAGTATGTATATTTCTATTTCGAATTATTTCACAGCGAGCGTTTAGCCTATCTGGTATAGTGTACGCTTTCTACTCGGCGCGTGCGAGATCTAATCCTTCTTTTGACACTTTTCTTTTTTTGCACTTTTTTTTATATTTAAAATAATTTACTTTTTTAAATCAGGTATCATTTTTAACTGACGAAAAAAAGGAGGTTCTCAATTCGACCGTATATATACATTTTTTTTTTATGTATGTTCAGCCCTCTCCGTCATTTATGAACCGATTTTGATTATTCTTTTTTTGTAAGATAGGGTATACCTCAAGGGTGGTCCCATGTCAAGGAAGTCAGGATCTAATGATGGAATTCTGATAAAATTGAGAGAAACCCTCGAAAATTGTAGAAACGAAGTGTTTCTGTTTACTTTTCTTTACTTTATCAGGCATTTGCGTTTAGAAATCATCACATCATGTAGCTGAGCTGATGATGAAAAAAAAACATAAAATAAAAATCTTTTTAACAAAAAATTAAATCGACGAATAAAACAAAAAGCAAAAAGTAAATAAACCTTTAGGTCTTAAGTATTGAGTTTATTTACATAAACTATCAAACTTTATATAAACTTATTTTGAGTCGGCACCAAATAATAAAAGGATTAATTACCTACGTAGAGCCATGTCCTACGTAGGTACATAAAAAATTTAGATAATTTATAATTAATCAGTTTGTTGTTTGGCGTCGACTGAAAATTAGTTTAAATAACATTTGATAGTTTATGTAAATAAGCTCAATACTTAAGACTTAAAAGGTTTATTTATTTTATGCGTTTTAGTTCTTTTCGTCGGTTTTTTTTTTGTTCAAAATATTTTTTATAAAACCACTCAATTTAATTAAGTAATAAATATTGAGTCCAAAGTATCGATTTTTAGCTGTGTTAAAGAATTATTATTAGTTACATTAGGTTTTACCTGCAGATAGTCAAGTCTGTTCGAAGGATTTCGAGTGAATCTATATTTTCAATCGTAGGATATCATAGGGGAATGTCCTTTTCTGTGGTGATTGTTGAAACAGCAGGAGTTTTTTTTTTCGTTGTTTGACTATGCCCAACGAGCTATTTTGCCTATCGCAGCCATTAAATTCATAAATATGTTTCAGGGCATTAATAATAATAATAACTTCAGCCACCACACACACACACACGGCCGTCTGATCCTAAACTAGGCAAAGAAGCCTGTATGCTATGGTAACCAGACTGCTGATAAACATCCTTACTTCCTTACTTTATTATTAACATTATAAATGCGAAAGTAACTCTGTCTGTCTGTCTGTCTCCCTTTCACGCCAAAACTACTGAACCGATTTAAATGAAATTTGGTACACAGATAGTCTAGAGCCTGAGAAAGGACATAGGCTACTTTTTAATGCGAAAAAAGGGGTGTAAGGGGTTGAAAGGTGGGGATGAAAAGTTGTATGGAAGTATCGTCATATTTAGAGCTAGAAGCTTGAAACTTATTATTAGGCTGTTGATTCGAAATAAATACATTATTCCACGCGGACGAAGTCGCAGGCACAGCTAGTCTTAAATAAATGAAGTCTATAATATCTTTGAAAGGGATAAAGTGATTTTGTTTATATTCATCTATCACTACATATTATAAAACAAAGTCCCCCGCCGCGTTTGTCTGTCTGTCTATATGTTCGCGATAAACTGAAAGGTTTTCACCAATAAATAGAGCGATTCATGAGAAAGGTTTAGGTATATAATTTGGTGAGGTTTTGTGTACAATGGTTGAAGTATGATGATGACTGTTGAAGATGTCTCTGCTACCCGTGCGAAGCGTGGGCGGGTTGCCAGTAATATACGAGGGGCGATCAAAAAGTAATGATAATGAGTATAATAAAACAACGATTCTAGTTTAAATTTAATTTATTTTTCTACATAGTCTCCTAACAAGTCGATACATTTAGTCCAACGTTTCTCTAAGCCTAAAATACCCTTTAAAAAAAAATCTTTATCTTGGCTCTCCCAAAATGCCTCTACAGCAGCCATAACCTATCATCCTCAAATTTCTTGCCCCTGAGGTGTTCCTTGAGCCGAGGAAACAAATAAAAGTCGCTGGGGGCTAAATCTGGAGAATAGGGTGGGTGTTCGACCAGTTCGAAGCCTGCTTCTCGAATGGCAGCCGTCGCAACTTCGGCTTTGTGTGCAGGTGCGTTGTCCTGATAAAACAGGACTTTCGCTCGGAGTTTGCCCCGTCTTTTTTCCTTTATGGCTTCTCGCAGTCGTCTTATTTGATCAGCGTAGTAGGAGCCCGTTATAGTAGCTCCCTTTTCCAGGTAATCAACCATTATGATTCCCTCAGCATCCCAAAAAACGGACGCCATAACCTTGCCCGCCGAGCTCGAGACTTTGAACTTCTTCGGCGTCGGTGAGGATGGCCTTTTCCAAGTCATCGATTGTTGTTTGGTCTCAGGATCAAAATGATGGATCCATGTTTCGTCCATGGTCACAAATCGAGACAAAAAATTTTCTTGGTCAGCCTGGAACTTTGCAAGATTGGCTCTTGAAATGTCAACTCGCTTTTTCTTTTGTTCGTCCGTTAACATTCTCGGTACCCAACGCGCGGAGACCTTCTTCATATTCATTTTGCCGGTCAAAATGCTTTGGATGCTGCCATATGAGATCCCTGTGACCTCAGCTAAATGTCTGATGGTTACTCTTCGGTCTGCTAATACGATATCTTCGACTTTTTTCACGATTTCCTCAGTGAGGGACGAGGTTGGGCGTCCCTCGCGATGTTCATCTTCTGTGGATGTTCTACCCAGCTTAAACTCTTTGCACCACCGTGCCACCGTAGAATATGGAGGAGCAGAGTCCCCCAGTGTCTCCACCAAATCAGCGTGTATCTCTTTGGTAGACATTTTTTTCAAACAGAGGTACTTGATGACGCATCTCACTTCGTGTTTCTCCATTTTCGTGTTGTCGCTCCGACTGCTGGTATTCAAATGAATGTAGCTCCTCCAAATGATGTCCTATTTATACAATTTTTTAGGTGGGAAGTAGTGAAGGACCGAAGAAGTGAAAACAATTTTTTTTGGATTTTTATCTTTATTAGAAATACCCGTTTATCATTACTTTTTGATCACCCTTCGTATATTAGATATTAGCATCTGATTTTATAGGCGAGTTTATATTCACAAGTCAAATAGTACGCATATTAACCACAATATTAATTATTGACACAAACTTAAGCATACGATTTTATAACTGTTTTTGTTTTCTTTTAACAACATAAACAACATAAAATGATAATAAAGTGTTTGGTCCGTATATCGCAGTAAGATGGTTATAGCTATATACCGTAATCTTACTAATATTATAAACGTGGAAGTTTGTGAGGATGTATGTATGTATGGATGTTTGTTACTCTTTCACGACAAAACTACTGAACCGATTGCGATTAAAATTGGTATGTAGATAGCTGGAGACTGGATTTTTATCCCGATACTCCCACGGGATCGGGAATTACGCGGATGAAACCGCGGGGCGCTGCTAGTATAGTTATATGAAAGCGGTTCATAACTATCTTACTAGGAATATAACTATCATACGAGCACGATCTAGTAATACAACTATCTTACTCGACTACTCTAGTGAAAATAGTAGTTCTCGTGTCATTGTTATATTCCGAGTAAGTTATGAACCGCTTCCAAGTAACTATATTACGGTATATAGCTATATCTCTAAGGATTTAGCTATATCACGGCTTTAACCATCTTACTGCGACATGTACATTTTCTCTTCCAGTCTTTACCCCTCATGGCTGTACCGAAATTAGACAGAAGTGGATTAAACGAAAATGAATGAGGGAGATAAAGGTTTGTTAAAAATGTTAATGTTTAAGGGAGTAAGCCTTCTATCTAATACAATTTTAATCTGTCGTGGATCACATTCGCATTGGATTTTAAAAACAAGGGAAACGAAAGGGAAAAAATACCGCTTTAATCCGGTTATAAAAGCCTCCCGTATAGCAGTATTGTGAATAATATAATAGTAGATGTAATTAATTACAAGCAATAAAGGGACACGTGTAACACATTTTACATATTGTAAACACTTATTAATGTTGCGTAACAGTTGATTAGGGTGAGCGCATGGCATGTATACTCCACATGCAATAAGTAAATATACATTTTCCATTAGGTATGTATACCTAAATAAGTTATATACAGAGTGGGAACACATCTCAAGCAAATTACTTAAAGCAACATCAAGAAACATAAACCCAAATCAATTATTTTAACATACAGACGAATTTTCGGGTTTAAATTACCCTGTGGGTAGTCAGTGTATTTTAAGTTCATCTATAATTAAATTTACAATGTAAATGTGATGCGAGTAAAATAGATTAACACTGGTCACTATTTACGAAAATCATTAATAATTAATAGGTATTATCTATCTATGAACAAGGAAGGTCATAAATTGTGCCCAGTGGGACTGTATGACTGCGAGTTTAGTATTTTTGTAACTATTAAATATGAACTAGTCAGACAGCATACTTATGTATTTATACGGGAATTAACACGATCACCAAATAGGTAGGACTTAGCGTCAGCTTGTGACCACGGCCAGTGCAACCTGGTCGAAACGTCAGGCAATTCAGAAGTATGTAATACCTATTTTGTGACCGCGTTAATTCCCGTATAAATACATAATTAAGTTTATGAAGAAACGCGAAAGTTTCAAAGTTAGTATAGTCAGACAGCACTTCCTGGCAGGATGAACTCTACCAAGCGTATAGGTACATTACTGCTTGACTGTAAGTGCTTTTACTTCAGTGTACTACCATATAGAGTAACATAATGCTGAAACATTTCAAAAGCCTCAAAGCTTCAAAGGGGGCTTTCCATTTCAACGAAGAAAGCGACTTTATTCACTGTAAATGAGGAGCACCTTGGAGGCAACTAGCATCAAAACAGGCAATCATGTATACGTTTATTTATTTAATGATATAGTGAAGTCCAATAATTTTTTTATCTGAAACTTTAGAATTAAATTACAACAAAGTCCTACTTTACAAAATTTTTGTTACACCATATTTTAGTAGCAGTGAAACACAAATGCACCTACGTCAATAGTAATATTACATAAATATGCTTGGAAATTCATTGGGGGATCGGAACTGTCACTCCTTCATACAGGTTATACAGTAACCTAGTTAGGAGATCAGAACTGCACCCACTATAATTGTAGTAAATCAGTCATTTTACCATGTATAAACTATATACCCATGTACTGCAATATTTGAAAATGATCAATAAAAACTTTATTATATTATTATTATTAAAATTGCGAGAGTAAATTCCTTCTCACTATAAGGAGCATATGTTACAAGAAAGATCACTGAAAATTCTCCCGAGTTTGACTGAAGTTTTCTAACTCGTTGCTATTGTATTATCATACATTAAAGCCTTTTTATCCTACTAATATTATAAATGTGAAAGTTTGTGAGGATGTATGGATATATGTATGTATGTATGGATGCATGTGTGTGTGGATGTTTGTTACTTTTTCACGCCAAAACTACTGAACCGATTACAATGAAACTTTGTATGTAGATAGCTGGAGACCTGGATTAATATATTGGCTACTTTTTATCCCGATATTCTCACGGGATCGGGACTTAAGCGGGTGAAACCGCGGGGCGCTGCTAGTTTTTAATATTTTCGCATTAATCTCGGACCAAATAAATGTTTACCTACCATGTTCATTCACTAATATACAACATCCTCAGTACATGATTAATTCTAGAATAGGGTATCGCTATTAGAATTGTTTTTGTTCACATGCTTCTCGATGAAGTCTACTGGTGTCTTTCCTTATCCACCATGTAGGCTAATTACAAAGCTCCTAAAGACTGGCCGTTAAGGATCCTCAAAGCTTTTGTTGAGATTAATGTTGGACTCGAATCTTTTTCGTGGGTGAGGCAAATGTAACCTGACACACATAAAACATTCGAGTCTAGTTAAGTCAATATAATTATAACTGAAATGGTGTAATTGGAAAAATAATAAATTCACCTCTCCCCTTAGCTAACCAGCAGACACAAAAAAACAAAATTGGTCTAACAGCATAATTATACAAGATACGCTTATCCTCTGTCATTTTGCAATTTTGATTCTTTATAATAGGTATATTACCTACCCAGCGACCCTCGCGCAATAAAGACGAATCTAACGATATATCATTCATCAAAATCGGTTCAACCGTTTAGTAGTTACGAGGGAACATAGACACGGATATACATACAGGTTTTTGGGCTTCGCCGCAGTCGGGTGCCGCAAATCTTTATTTGCCGCACAGGGTAGATGAGTGTCAAGTCAAATTACGTTAGTATATTAAGTTTATGGCCTTACTTATGTCAAATCGTTCACTTTTAATGTTAATTTGATGATTATAAATAAATTAAAAACGTTAAAGTAAAACTGGACGACAATTTTCTCACTATTTTAAGTCATTTATTGCCTTCGTGGCAAAATAAATTATTTTGAGCATAGGCATCTCTCTAATTTAATACAATATTATCATATATTAATTAAACCGGCAGACCTACGCGTCATCTTTGGCACCCACTGATCGCTGGTAGCGGTGCACGCTAACATGATTGATCGCGTTTGTTTACCTCGTTATTAAACAATAGCTGTATACATAATCTTGTTACTTGAAAATAATATGAAACAGACACGTTTAGTTTTCAATGGATGTACATTGTAATGGAACTGTTCACGAATACATGACATCTTTTTGACTGGTTGGTGACTGCACATGCTACGCAGTTTGATAATATTTAGAATCAACTGCTGACAGAACGCACTTTCGACTAACTTACCTACCGAATGCAACATGGTCCTAACGTTGTCATGACCAGAAATTAAACTACACAGTGATACACCCCAAGCCTTGTAATCCCCATTTGCTCAAATATTAGCAACGTGGATCACACGTTGCTAGTATTCTTTCTACAAAAATATTTGATTCCCAAACCACCACTTTCTCTTATTCAGTTGTATTAGAACTCATCCATCACCATATACTATTATATTTACAATGCATAAATGTGTAGGTATCGGCACCTTTTAGTATACAGGGTAGCTAAACGGCTGTAGGGAGGGAGTTATGTAATAACAAAAAGCTGTAGGGGGGTGTAATAACAAAAACGTTTAGAATCATCATTTTATAAACTACCAACCCGCCCCGGCTTCGCACGGGTAGCAATATATTGATTTTTTCCGACATCTTCAACAATCATCGTCATATTTCAACTATTTTACACAAAACCTTAATGAAATTTTACACCTAAATCTTCCGCATGAATCACTTCGTCTATTGGGTTGCGTAGTTTAAAAGATCTAAGCGCACAGAGGGACAGACGGCGGGAAGCGACTTTGTTTTTATACTATGTAGAGATTCGATTGGTCACATATCACTACATATTATAAAACAAAGTCCCCCGCCGCGTCTGTCTGTCTGTCTGTTCGCGATTAACTAAAAAACGACTGAACGGATTTTCATGCGGTTTTCAAAAAATCAATTTATTATGCTCTGCTACCCACTCTTCGAGGCCAGGACAGGTTGCTAGTTGTTATATAAAACGATTGTAAATGATGCTACCCATCACTTGGTATAGTGATGATAATAGATTACATGGGAATCTAATGTTAGGTTCGTTAAATTTAATATAAAATATGTCTGCAGTTGAACTTAAGTATCAATCTAAACTGACAACTGAATGTTTTGGTTTGGAATACAGACGTATTATTATGCAAATAATTGTTCTAAAAGCGGAAGACTAAATATAAATTCAAGTCTGAGAAAATTTTAACGACGCCGACGTACCTATTCAAAGCCGAGAGCGTTGCCAGAGACATTGTGTCAACGGTTTCACCAGAATTGATGGAACGATATTCCAAACAAAAGTGTTTGTCGTCACAGCTGGCACCGTGCCAGACCTAAATAACACTGATCATATTTACAATACTTTCCAACTACATAAGTACTCTTTATTCCTGGTATTAAGCTGATTAATAGAGCATAATCGGCTTAGCGACATCTTCTTAGATTGATTTTCAGCTTCCAAATCTCGATATGACAAGATAAGCCACGGATACAGGCTTAGAGAGGGATCATTTAGAATGCCGTTTGCGAAGAAAATTAATTATTTACCATAAATGTTTCAATGATGAAATAAAATCTTGATCCTTATAATTTCAAAGCCGAATTATCACTGAATGTTTGTGGTTTGAGAACGCAAATTCCTTACTTTTTTACACGCTTTATATTAGCTTCACTTGTATGTTTATTGTTTGTATGTTTGTAACCGACTCCTTTGAGTACGATTTTGACCCACTTTAAACGGCCAGATTTCATTCAAATTTTGCACACCTGTCAAAGACCGATGACAATGCAATAATTCGATTAATTTTTTTTATTTTTTAGTTGAATTTTCTATAAAAGCGTGTTTTTTAGTTTTTTAAACTATAATTATTTACTAAATAGTTTTCAAGTTAATTATCATTGCAAACATTAGAATTTAATCTAGGTGTTTTCCGTTTGAACAATACCTACTCATTATTCTTGTGAAAAAAAAAACATATATATAACAATATCAAGATACCCACAGTACCTTGCAACGAGGCGATAACAAATCCTTTGATTTATTTTATTATAACATACCAAGGTGACAATGCTCGTCGACCGTTAAGATGTTATTATTATGAACATAGCTCATATACCGAAGCGCACGTTGCTCAATTTCCTACAGTTACACCATGTACCATACAGCTACCATGCACGTATGACCTTTGTCACTGAATGCCACCGGTGTATTTTATCTCACCATTAAAATGAATTCTGCGAAACATGAAAAATTTGTTGTCAAATACTAACTACAGTTACATTTACAGCTGGGCTTTCGCAAGTTTCTATGTAATAAAGGGAAAATTAATTTCAGGAAAATTATTTTATATTATATATTATATTATTATTAGTTGGTTTTTCGATAACGCTTCTCGTAACTATGACACATTGTTTCTCGCAGGTCTTAGGTAAAGCAAATATGAACTTGTTGTTGAATGTAAATTTTGCTTCTGACCTTCATAATTCTTAAATTGTGAGTGTAACCTATATAGGTTCAAATCAAATCAAAAATACTTTGTTCATATGATCAAAGTATTTTTTATTTCAACTGATTTACTAGAAACATGCAGGTAAAGTAATTTTTTTTTTATAATAATACCTAAACAATTATTTTTATAGAGCTACACAAGAATATTTGTTTGTATCGGACACAGACTTTAGATTGATTTTAGTCTATCAGTTCGATCCCTTACTCTTTACAATTTGTTCATTTAATATTATATTATTAATTTACTGCAATTTCTTGCCGAATCAGTAGATGCAAATTATTTTGATTTATTTTATTAATTGATAGTATTTATCGAGTGGTATATCACTGATAAAGTGCTTGCTCAACGATAGTGAGTTTTGGCTCTAATTTGCGCTCAAATCAAAACTAATTATTATTAGTTTTATCGAATGTCTGAATTCGGTTTTTCAATTAGTTATGGATACCTAGACTTTACTGGAATGGAAATGATTCCGTTTAACCTCGATGCAACTGTATGGCAGCCTACGTAATTATAGAATGGTGTATTGATGTTCTGCGATGAATGGATGTTCTGCGAGAGCTTATGCGAAGAATAAGCCAGTAGTTCCAATGTCAAACATCTCTTCTACGATACTCTTTATAGAAATAACATTGAATAATGGAGGCCTCGTAAGCTAGGGGTAGTGCTTTGAAAGTATTTCATACAGCGCTATTCAGATCGAAGTCATAATGAGCAGCAACTCACATTGGCATAGATGACTGTGCGATTTCAATACTGGTAATACACGTGATATCTTTACTGAAATCTGAGTATATCTACCTGGTGGTAGATGACAAATGTCAAAGCTTCTAATAAAGTCGGCTTATGTCACTTTCATTGAAGCAGAATAACACGTATTACATCGCTTGATTTATATGAAAGTCACATTTACTCGCCTTATTTACTACATACTACATAGAATTGCGTGATTATTTTGTAGTCGATTTGCATACAATAGTGGAATGTCTAGGCACACCCATATTGAGGACACCATAAAGTGACATAAGAGTGAACGATGATACCGCGTGATAATCGGCGAAGCGTATCGGTGTTACGGCATTGATGCACCGGAGACGAGAGCCCGCGCCACAACGAGGTTGTCCCCAATGCATAAATCATTCCTTATCACAAGACCGCGATGTGCGTGAAGATTGGACGTCACACAACGAAACTACGTATGACATGCGATCATATGTATCAACGCGATTATACTGCGTTAAAAACATTGCCGTACTATGTATATGGTAATTTCATATTAAATTAGTATATTTTATAAATAATAAAAATACCTATTATAACTGTCCATTAATCAATAAGGACGAAAGTAAATTTTTGTTTTTATCATTGTTAGTGGTGTGTTAAAAAAAAAAGAAACAGCAAATTCTAAATACGTGTAGTTTATAACAAGAAATTACATGGATCTGATTCATTGGAAATACCGACAATTATAAAATTAAGATGAACCGAACAAAATTAAACTGAAAAAGTTTTGCTACTATATTGAGTATAACAAAACAGTTTTTCGTGAAGTACGTTATAGATAGAACTGAAAGCAATTTCAAAAACTTTAATCCCAGTTAATTTGTATTTACTATTTGTTAAAAATTAACTCTTAATATTATCCATGATACATATAGAACTAAAATAATAATAGACTCGATATTACTGATCGTAAGGTGATATGGAAGGGCTGCATAGAAATTTTTATCAGGGCTTAAATGGGATAAAAATGTATCAGCATCTGTGCCCTGGCTACGATTTGAAAAATAAAACCTTCAGTTTCTCCTTTTTGCATGACTAATAACTATGGGAAGTATATCCTGAAGGACGGCACAATTGAATTTTGTCGGGCATGTCATCGTCCTGAAGAAACCCTCAAACATATAGTTTCCGGTTGTTCTCGTGTTGCCAACGGCGAGTGTTTGCTTAGACATAACCAAGTGGCCAGGATAGTCCATCAGCAACTTGCTCATAAATCCTCGGGGCTGTCGAGTTACCATACTACAGGTATGTGCCAGACCCAGTTCTTGAGCATGGTAGTGCAATATTGTACTGGGATCGATCTATCATCAGTGACAGGACTATTGTTGCCAATAAGCCTGATATAGTGGTGATAGACCGATAAGGTGGCCAAGCAATGATTGTTGAGTTCACCATTCCCCATGACGACAATCTCTTTAATACCTAAGAAGAGAAAGTAATAAAATATTTGGACTTAGCCCAAGAGTTTGTTGATATGTGGGATGGTGATTCCGCAATCGTTGTGGTGATAGTCATTTCTGCATATGGGTTAATTAACCCAATTGCTAAGTGCCTCGACTAACACCTTGTATTTATTAATAGAATTGATATGTTTGTTTAACTAAATAAAGAGAATTAAAAAATTTAAACGGCGTCATAAACTTTTCCTTTTTTCAACTCCCGCATAATGAATGATACCAGTGACACACACAGAGAACATCACCCAGACTCAGGAGGAATTGAACAATTTGGCGATGAGTAGTGGCGAAGCGACCACTTTAACCATTGCGCAGCCCGTGCAGTCAAACAGCTTTTACATACCGACACACATTGCATTTATGTAACTATAAAAGTTTAACTAGTAAGTGTCCGGAAATATTATAGCATGGTAGTTTACTAGACTTAGTAAATGGAATGGTTTAATTGTAGGTAAAAATAACATTTTTGAAACTAATTTGAAATGTCTACAAATCCATTAAATCATAAGAAATAAGAGAATGAGTATGTTTTTTTTTCATAAATAATTTACGATTATATTGTTCAATTCATGATTTTTTACTTATGTTAATAATACAGTCTGATAAAGTAATGTTTGAGTTGGATATTCGCCTTTAAAAATAATAACTTTAATTTATATATTTAATAAATTTGTTAAGTGTATTAGTATTGAACTGTTTTCTAATAACTTGTGAGCTACATAGTATCAAAACTGTACTTGCTGTATGTTCAATAACAAATATTTTATGTGAATTTAATTAAACTTTAAAAGAATTTTGTGGGGATGGGAGTTGGCGATGTCCCAGACAACCCCGTTGTGATGTAGGTCAGGAATGGTGTCCCCGTTTCGCGCTGCGACGATGACGGTCGAACCGGGACCGAGGGCGCCGCCAACAAACACGGTAAGGTTCGCTCGAGTGTAAAACAAAACGACGAGCTTCGCGACAGGAACCGTCGGTTATAAACCAATTTGATACGACTGACGTAGCATCGACAGAGAGCCGCATCCGCACTTCACGAGCCGCAAACTGACGACTTTATGAACATAATAAAATACACGTTAAGCTGAACAGAACGTAAAGTTTAGCCGTTAGTGGATTCGTGTCTATGACGTAATGAATAGCAAAAAAACTGAATGATAAGGGGCGGCGGGCCAACAGCTGTTACTTCCCATTCTCTACGGGCCAGGTGTATTTATTAGATACGGGGATATCCGTCCGATGAATAAGTTTTTTTCCTTCTCTCTATCAATAAGGCGACCATTGAATGAAAGTGCTTCCACCTACAAAAAATTCAATACGGCTTTCTGTATGATCAAAATACGATCGAACGTGTGCCAATGTCATGCGGATACCGGCAAAGCGCCAGTTCAACATCCGCAAATATTTGATTTGGACTTCGTATTGCAAATGTTTTACTACTATAAACAATTACTTTAGAGACTTAGTTTTTGTAACAACGAAATTATAAAATGAATTGCGTTCCAAGATATTTAAGATACTGCTGCCGCCATTTACATTTAACATAATGTCCAAAAATATAAAGATTTGTGGCAATAATAACTCACGAACCGAATGAACCGAGAAAGGTATTATTATTTGCTGTACTAAAATTGTACGCTATCTGTCATCAGTTACCGCGTCAGAAATGTCATAAAACCGATATTTAATATTGGAGCTAGTGAGTCATTCCTTACAGTCCCGACCTGGCACCTTGTGACTTTTATTTATTTCCAAAAATAAAAGATAAACTTCGGAATAAAAGAGGAATTCGTTTCATGAACCCTGAAAAGGCTGCGTTTGAAAAAGGTGTGGAAGAGATCCCTAAAGAAGAGTGGGCTCACTGCTTCAGTCAATGGTTCCATCGTATGCGACGGTGCTTAGAAAGGAAAGGAGACTACTTCGAAAAGCAATCAAAATATTAACAGGCTTCTATATAATTCCGTGTTTCCCCTGTACATATAAAGGAATTGAGATGAATGCGAATAATCGCAAAAGAAAAAATCCAAAACCTGAGCTAACAATATTTAAAGTTCCTAAGTTTAACTTTGAGGCCAATAATTGTATAGAGCGTCATAACTTAAATCGCCCGCAATTATGGCATATTTTGCAAGGAAAAGGTATTTTAAAGTGCACAAAAAACTTAACAACTTACAGAATTTCTTATGATTTTGACATATTTCAGCTTTGTTTTAGTAGAATTCGATTGTTGTACAAGTTTAAAAATATTCCACATTTGAATTTATTTGAGATAAACTGAAAAAAAAACGTTATTTTAATTAAAAAGTTTTTTTTGATAAATGTAAAATCGATTCGATGTGTTTTTTTTTTCCCTACCCGTTACCCTACTGTATACTTAATTGTTATTGATTCTTTATATATAACCTTTATTATATAACCTTTTTAACTTTTATTGTGAATCGCACAACGTAGTTTCAGGTCAATCTTTGTACAAACTTATTTAGAGACTTGTAGATTGTAAAATTTTCCCATGACAAGTAAAATACGCGTAATTTCGCAAAACGGAGCCCTTCAACAACCGCCATACTTCATAATTGTTATTGATTCTTTATATATAACCTTTATTATATAACCTTTTTAACTTTTATTGTGAATCGCACAACGTAGTTTCAGGTCAATCTTTGTACAAACTTATTTAGAGACTTGTAGATTGTAAAATTTTCCCATGACAAGTAAAATACGCGTAATTTCGCAAAACGGAGCCCTTCAACAACCGCCATACTTCTTAATTGTTATTGATTCTTTACTCGAACGCGTACTTATTACTCTTTTATATTCTATGTATGCTCACTATAAGATACTTCACTACAGTGTGTTCATACAAGCATATTAACAAGTAAATATGTGAAGATGACTTTGCGAGCTCGTTAGCATGATTCTGTCACAATGGACCATCTCGCTTGTATAAGCCCAGGGATGAATATACGCCGATCTCATTATGTCGTTCGCACGATGAAAAGCGCACGTCGACCGCGAATAAAATGCACTTGATGAATGGTTGCCATTGTTTTAGTGGGAGAAATCCTATTGAAGCTTCCCACATATAGGCTAAAACTATTGAAAACAAATCAATGATATTGATGGAATGTGTTTATTGAAAAGGGGGAAGATATTCAATTATAATATTCGCCTCTTTTCTTTGATCTGTTGATTTCAATACGACACGGACTTTTAATCTAATATTTTGTATTTTGTATATTTAGCCGATTGTTCTGGAACAACTGTACGTACAGAAGGAATATGATCTCTTAACTGATGCGATTTATTCTTCATTAATAATTTCCTATTTAAATGTAACATTTATATCTTATGATGTACGTTTGCCGTAGAAAAAATATCATTATCGGATACAGCACCAATCTCTATTTAAAAGCCGTTTTTAGGGTTCCGTTCCTCAACAGGAAAAAAAGAACCCTTATAAGATCACTTTGTTGTCCGTCTGTCTGTGTCGGTCTGTCAAGACCATTTTTCTTAGGATCCCGTTGACGCATCAAGTTGACATTAATACCGAATACGTATGGGGAAAGGAAAAGATTCGAAAGTCATTAGTTTGTTGTTGTATCAAATAAAAAAATAGTTTTTTGTAATTACAAACTTATACCTATTTTGCAGTTGGAAATTTGACTTTGTCGTAAATCGTGGGAGCTTATTTTTAAAACTGCAAAGTTAAGTTTGTCTTTCGAAACGTCACTTTTTCTTTACTTTTAAATGTTTTCTCAAAGATTAAACAAACATTATATTAATCAGACTATATAAACCAGTACTTTAACACCAAAAGCCATTTTAGTTTGCCTTTGTATGCCACATATTGTAGAACTACTTAAACACGTGGTAGCTATTAAATATATAATGTAGTAAAATCCAAAGCGGCGAACTATTAACATGCTTACATAATGTGGAAAATTTAAATATCCTAAGTGCTAAAGGTAACAAATTCTTTACAGCGACGTTATAATACTTAGTTTTTTTACTACAACGCAATTGTGGTATTAGACTGTCTTCGTAATTACATGTACACTTGAATTTCGTAATTGTGTTGTGGGAACTACCGATGACTATATAGCAATAATGTAAAAAGTTTCCTTACAAAAATGTTTTATAATAGCGTTGCACTGCTATAACAAAGTCTAAATTGAGAAGATTTTTAATCTGTGGAGGAACGATTGTTATGTCCCTCCAACACGAGGGGAGGATTCTCCGACCAGGCTAGCTGATCATGACTGGCGGACCGCGGCCCAACGGTTGATGTTGGGAAGCTGCATACGTACATACTAATCGGCGCGCGACCTTTCATTGCGCGTGCAGGATCTGTAGTTACTACGTATTCAGCTCGTCTTCGCTAGATCATTTTGAAGTATGTGTTTGCTGTATGTGGAAGTCGCTACAAATCTATACATATATATCTGCTCTAAAAATATTCGACAGCATGTCTCTTCAAATTAATAGCAGACTAGAGATTAACAATAGTATTTCATATACTTAAAGAGCAAAAGCACGACGTTCACACATAAAATTGGTGGTGTTACAGATAATGTACTAAGACGTTAAAATAATTTAACCTGTTATTTTGAATAATAGGTTATAAATTATTTAAAAACAGTAGTTTAGTAATTACGTCAATATTTATATAATACCTGGGCTGATTGATAACTGGCCGAAACAACGAACTTAAAAAAAATATATGCAAAAAAAAAATTATGTATTCTGACATCTTTTTGAAAATAGAAGGCCAAATTTTTATTTAATCGAACTGACGGAATTTCTATGAGAGCACCTAGAACTTTCTCTGTCGTAAATTTTCTTAACAATGGAAAGAAACGAAATTCGTGCGGTGATAAAGTTTTACGTTTTAAAAGAGAAAACAGTAACCCAGATTAAAGCCAAGCTAGACAGTGTTTTAAGGTAATTCTGCTCCTGCAGTGAGTACAATTCACACCTGGGTAATTGATTTTAAATGTGGAAGACGAGCTACGAAGACGCCCAAAGGTCTGGCCGACCAAAGGAATCATCATGAATCCGGACATGATCAAACACAAAATTGTGTTGAACGATTAGCGCTTGAAGTTGCGAGAGATTGCAGAGATGGTGAGCATTTCGTCTGAACGCGTATTTAATATTTTACATCAACATTTGAGAATGAATGAGCTTTGCGCGCGATGGGTGCCGCGTTTGCTCACTGTTGACCAAAAGCAACGTCGGGTAGACATTTCATCAGAGTGTTTGGCGCTGTTTAAGCGAGATCATACTCCAATATTATACTCCTGAACCAAATGCATTTAACCAAAATGTGTTGAATTAAAATCATCTTACACGTGAGTTGTTCATAAAAGATATCTTCATTATAGTGCGGATAAGCAAACCTTCCATATTATCTCCGGTCCTCTTTAGACGAGATCATAACTTTACGCTACATATAAGGCTTATATTAGGAACGGTATCCCGCATAATCTGAGGCATCTGATAAAATGATTACAGGGACGACCGAACTTTACTGAAGCCTGGGCTTAACGACGATTTTAAAGAGTCCAGTATCACTCAGTATTAATGAAGTGATTTAAGGCTTCAACAGGATAAGGTATTTATTTCATTTCACCCTGCCCCCTCCCTCTACACAAAGCTCTGTAGCCTAATCACTACCTTAGTAGAAGTACTGCCCTATTAACTAAAACTTTCGCGTTCCATAGCAATATTTAACGGGAATAAACGCGATCACGTATTTAAAAGGTATTACGTACCTTTGATACGCCAGACGTTTCGACCAGGTTGCACTGGCTGTGGTCACAGGCTGACTGACCTAATACGAAAACCCATAAACATTCTGACGTTCATAAGTATGTAAGTACAAGGATAGTTATCGTATCAGTGTATTGGTATTCCGTTCTGCGCAGTACTTACCTACCAACAATCAAGATCTATTCATTATATATGATTAAAATTACAAAGGGTTACGCGCAATTCACTACATTGTTTACACTAATTGATAAACTTGATAAGGAGGATAAAAATACGTTTTAGATATTTTCTGGTTTGTTTGACCATCAATTTAAACAATGTACATAATAAAAAGAATGAAAATAAGGTAGCAAAGTAGTGGGTTATGATTACGATAACTCCTTACCATGGAAGACCAGAGAGCTGGCCTGATGGTAAACCTACAGCGTTTCCTATTAACGCTTCTAAGAAACTTGGCTTAATTTATTGACCTGTTCAATTTAGTTTTTATGTGCTTGTCAGTTGCAGTTACGTTAACTGCAGATTGTATGGAATTACGGGAGTGACATTTGGCGTTCTTTCAAGTCCATGCAAATAAAAATTTCTTATAAAAAAATCTGAGAATAAAGAAATTCTTTATACCATCTATATATACTATTTATGTAATTTAAAATTTTATTAATCTAAGAAGTAACTATAAAATTACATTATACCTCTTTTATTCTACTCAGAGTCAAACATTTAAATTCAATTTATATACGAGCTTTGACTTTTTTTTAAAGTCGGTAAGTATTTAATTTTTTTCCTCAAAACCAATCAGGGGAGTACCAAAGAGTATACAAACCTATACAAACACTAGGGCACAAGCACTTTGGCCTTACTTTTATTATTAAAAGGCTATGCTACGATCATTACTGGCGTGAATGTGACTCTGGTATAGTTGCAATGTGTATCGAAATATCACTCCTTGCCAGCGGAAAGTGGCAGATAGCAGATACTTGTGGTCGATACAAAATTACCCTAGTAGTGATGTTTACCGGGGTTTTCTGAAAAGTGAAGGTTGTTTCTCAGTCAAGCTACATTATGAGTAAAAATCTGGTGTCGCCTAGCTTTATGGATTTGAATGTTACAATGATTCTTTTTTTTTTCTTTTTTAAAAGACAATTTCCGCATTAGGAATTACTCCTGTGTCGCGGGTGACTTTACAAACATACAAACAACGGACACAAAGAACACTCAGACTTGGGTGGAAATCGAACCCACAACCTATGGCATAGCAGTCAGGATCACTAACCACTAGACCAACAGGCCAGTCAATTGAGGCGATTGAGGCTGACGGACCAAAAATGACTGATATATTTTATTACACTGACGAAATACAACGTTTGTAATTATACTCAACCTGATGTGATGATTGTTATCTATATGATATAATTTTTATACAATACATTTAAAATTAAATCCTCAAATAATATTTCGCTTAAGCCTCATAATAAAGTCCAGACTGTGCGACTGTCGAACGGAAGTGGAACGCTACCGGTAGTGACGTCACCGCTCCGCCAGCGACCTTCTCCTAGCGGATATTAATCATCCCGGAGCCGATGCCCAATTCGATGTACATCGTCGAGCACACCGCTAATTGAAAACTAACCTAACTACCGTCTTAATTAACTAGGTATTAGACTATAAGATTCATGGTGAGTCAAATTATGTCTAAGTATAGTAATTAATACTTTATGATAATTTAAAATCTGTAAATCAAGGTTTCTTTAAGGAGAACTTCATAGGAATGTATTTGTTAACAATATTGCAAGGTCTTAACAAATCTCTGTAATTGGAATAGTATTATCTTTCATTAGCTGACCCGCGCACCTTCGTCCGCGTTTGTTAATCTGCCTCCGTTTTGCAACATTTTTCATTGATGCTCCGCTCCTATTGGTCGTAGCGTTATGTTATATAGCCTATAGCCTTCCTCGATAAATGGGCTATCCAACACTAAAAGAATTTTTCAATTCGAACCAGTAGTTCTCTTCTGTTTTATAATATTAATATAGATGTGTAATTTCGAGGTAGACTCCTAACCTCTAAAATTGAACAAAAAAGGCACCTATTTAAAAGTTTTTACTTACAGTAAAATAAATAAAACCCCATTTTTTTGTTAATGTTTACCTTCACACTTTAACAATTACAAAAAAAAACGACAGAGATTTAATATGTCATTAACGTGCAAAATAAGACTCGACATCCGTATCAAATCAAGATGATTGTACAAGTTAAAGAAACTACGCAATAAACGAGTTGTTGTATACTAGCAAACATCGCAGTTCTGAGGCCGTGAGTCAGCGCGCTATTCACACATGACTTCAAGGTGAAGATCGAATGATATCGACGTAAAACAACAACATCCCACCCGTTTCCATAATATAGAACACCAACTAAAGGAAGAAGTAAACATTTCGAGTCATGGACAAATACAAAATCTGAATGAACAAGTGACCTTTGTTGCTTTAGATAATTCAACGAACCACGATAACTTAGAATAATATTTACAAAAAAATACGATAGAATGCTTGAATTTAAAAAACTATCCTACTTATATTATAAACGTGAAAGTTTGTGAGGATGTTTGGATGGTCATGGATGTATGGATGTTTGTTACTTTCACGCAAAAACTACTGAACCGATTGCAATAAAACTTGGTATGTAGATAGCTGGAGAAATGGATTACCATATAGGCTACTTTTTAATCCCGATATAACCACGGCACCGAGAGTTACGCGGGGCGCAGCTAGTTAAGTAGCATATGACTATAAAGTGACGTTGAGAAAATAATCTGGCAATAAAAACTCGTGGCTGCTCTTTTTCAAATACCCTAACTTAGAATTTGACAGCAAAGTATAGGTAGCAGGAAATAAGATGTTGTGATCATCACACAACAAGAATAGTAGTGAATTTTTATTGTTAAAATAATTTAAGCCAGTGCCTTTATATAGACTATAAAGAACAGCTATGACAGTCTACAACGATCTCCTCCTATAAACAGATGACAAAATGTCCTCATAATACCACTACTCATAAGCCATTACGCTTCGTCGATTGTTGTCAGTTCGATTCCCAAACGAGACAAAAAATTGTGTGATCCACAGATAGTTGTCCCCAGTTCTGTCCGTTGTTTCAATGTTTATAAAGTCCTTGCGACACAGGAATCATTCCCAATGCGAGAGTTCTCAGAACATCAGCAGAGTATTATAATATTATAGTATAGTAATTTTTTAAGCAATTTCGTAGGCCCTTGCTTACGAAATTGCTATAAAAAATTATAAATATTTAATGCATTGTCTTTGCTTTTGCAATTCCTGGGGCCGGGAATCGGTGAATTTGGGACATTTGTCAATGACTTATCGGATTTGAATTTTAATCCATGTAAAAAGTTATATAAATTTTGACTGAAGCACAGTCTGGTGAGTGTGATGGTTGATAGAGTTTTCAATCGTACCTCCGTTCGTTAAAATAATTATTTCCAATGTGACATGATAACACGTAAAGTTAAATAGTTAAAGATCATAGTGACTCTCACGAGTGTTTATCTTCTTTCTCTAAATTAAAAAAAAATATATTATTAATATTTTGACAATGAAATAACCTACCTCTTACTGTTTCTACCCATCTTAACTGTACGCATCGACTATGTGCAATCTATGTTACTTGATCAAAAATATTGTGTATGTGTTTGTCCTTGATAAATAAATACTTATGAATGAGGAAGACAGAGGATTATTTTTTTCGTTTGAAAACAATGATAACAGTGATTACAGACTTTAGATAACAAAAAATGAGTATAAATCACGTAATGAATTATATTACTGTTTACTCAAGATATACATAATAAGCTTAAAAGTTGTATTATGTTTCGAGGTTCCGAAAAACAGTTATGTAATAATATTTCATAATAAGATCATAAACTAAGCTTATTCAATATAATTTTATATTTCTGTAGTAAATATTTTATCAAGTTATCGAGCCGAAATAAAATCTTAAAGATCGGTGAAGCCATAAAAGGTGTAAGCTTGTGAGGAATGTTACAAAGACGATAAAGAGGCTATGTAAAGCGACGGCCAGCGTCTCGCGCCGGCATGACCTTGCTCTTGAGGACTGGTCGGCGAGCCCACAACGGCCTCTGCGATACTGTCTCATATCAACAACATTGATTGCAAACATTGACCCGTTTGCCTAGTAAGCATTACATAGGAATGTTAAACGTTTAAAAATCGTTCTTAATAGATCAATTTTCAAGTAGACTTACTTGAACAAGCCGTTTAATTTTTTTTTAAGATGAAAACAGGGTATTGTTATAATAATAATAACTTGACACATCTCACACACGGCCGTCTGATCCCAAACTAAGCAGAGCCTGTACTATGGTAACCAGACTGCTGATAAACATACTTATATATTTCTAAATACATACATATTTTAGATAAATTACACCCAGATACCGAACAAATAATCGTGCTCATCACGCAAATATTTGTCCTGGGTGGGAATCGAACCCACGACCTCTGGCTCAGTAGTCAGGATCACTAACCACTAAACGAACAGGCCAGTCAATTATCAATTATACTTGGTAATGCTCTGACATTTATCCAAGGATATCAGTACCAAATTAGTGATATTATTTCAACCAAAGAATAAGTCTTAAAAGCAAGTAAGACAAGTGTGGTAGAGCCTTCGGAAAGTAAGTTAAATTCTGTAATTAATAATTCTTTAAAAAAAACCGACTTCAACACAAAAAACTATTCCATAAAAGACTTATATATGGATTTCTTATGGATGCCATTGTCAGAACTGGACCAAATTGAAATGGGACAACGCGGAGCACCAGCTTTCAAATAAAAAAAGAATCATCAAAAAATCGGTTCACCCATCGGTTAGAAAGTTCTGAGGTAACAAACATAAAAAAAAAACATACAGTCGAATTGAGAACCTCCTCCTTTTTTGAAATCGGTTAAAAAACGACAACATCTCTCATTCAGTATCACAGGAAAGTGACTAACTTCACAAGTATATAATCGACGGCTACAGAGTAAACCTAGACTTATACTGACTGACTGATTGTAAACCACATAACATACATAATTCTCTAAATTCTCGAACTCACAACACTCGACCCAGTGGCAATTAGTACAGTGGCGGGTGAACGTGTCAAAATAATAGCAAACAAATACATTTTAAAGGGAGATTGCACGCCTAGGACCATGAAAACCATGTTAACAAGATTTGCAAGAAACTTCTCTTTCTTAGTTTATTTTTTTTCTATATTTCTTATATTTATTATATTTTAATTTTTATTTTATGAAGTAAAAAAGCTAAAGAGCTAATAAGAATTATCACCAGTATTTATATAGGTAGAAGTAGGTACATGGAAGAGGAAAATAGCAACATTAATTACGGAAACCGCACTGTATTCTTTAGTAGACCCATTACCGAAATAAGGAAATCACCGTAAACGACCCCATCAGCCTTCCGTAAAACACTCTTATAGCTTTAATTAATCACAGCCAAAGTAATGCCGTACCATATTTTATTAAATATTAAGGACTATTATGGCTCTCAGAGATTTCGTTAAAAATTTGGAGCTACAAAACTTTAGAAAGTCCCTAACACTATAGATAAAATTGCAGCTAAAAAGCTCGTCTTGTCTTCCAGCTCTTAAGTAGGGTCAGGAAGGTTCGCTGGTGTGGCGAGTGACTATAGTATTAAACACCGCTTAACATCAGGCAAGCGATGTGCCTTATACCATGTTAGTAGTGAAAATAAAAATATTCATTCTCGTTACGTTTATTCACTTGTTTATTGCAGTTGACTCCTATCTTGACTAGATTAATTATTTTGTTCTTACTAACTCAAAAAGTTTACGATCATATTATTAAATATTCTGTTGTTCAACTAGCCAGGAATATAACGATATCTATTTTTAGAGCAGAGAGTTGTTAGAGTAGTCTGAATATTTAAGGGTTATATACCAATAGTTATAAATGTGCTTTCCTAGGCTCTTTACTTTCATAAAAAAGAGTAAAAAGTCCGATCTACAGGTATGATATAAGCGTTATTTAATATCTGATCGTTTCCGTCAAAATTTAAGGTAATAATCCAATTAACGGCATCGATAACATTGACGTGACAAACTTCCGACACGGCAAACTCCCCGCAGATGAGTTGATGACACAAGCTCATCGATTAATAGCTGCGATGATACGACGCAATAACATTTTAAAGACTAACATCCAATGAGCCAATATCAAGTGGATATGTAATTTGACGCAAAATATAGGCTATGAATTATTTCAATTTAACCTTACATAAGACAAAGATGTTTGGTATTGTTTTTTGTTGTTACCTTTGCCCACTAAAAGGAAAAGTTGCATTTATCCAAAATTCTATCTCAGTATCGAATAGCATATCTCTAAAGCCTTATGTACTAAGAAATGAAGGTGGATAATTGTTCCTTAAAGAAAAATAATAGACAGACATAAAACAGAAAAGACGCTTTTAGCTTTGTATCAGCATCTTGTGATAGCTACAGAAGTTAATGATAATAAACAGAAATATGTTAAATAAACTTTTTTCTGAACTTAATAGTCATTAGATTCGTAGTTTTATTCTGTAAAAAAAACGCTTTTTGTTTTTATTAAGAATATTCTACGCATTTTCGAAATAACCAAAATTGTTTTAGAACACATCTACTTTTTAGTTTTAATACACTTACTAGTGTTAGAATGGGAAGTTTTCTCAGTACCCGGGGACAAAGTTGAGGAAGAGAGAGAGGTAGGTAAACAAACCCAAGGGTAGGCGTGTACTGAATCTCAAATGATTTATTTACATCTGTCTTAACTACGTCAGATATAGAGTGCAGTGTAAATATAATTTGCAAACATAAACACTGTAATAAATTATCGTCGGTTGCATAAGAGTTGAAGAGTTTTCTTGTTTATTCTTGGCTCATTACCTGTCGATAAAATATAGACGCAATATTTTTAAAGTTCAGAACCATGCCTTTGGATTTAAAAAACAAAGAGGATTTCCAATTAGTTTTCGAAAAACTAAAGATAGAAAAATAAGATTTCTCATGACTGTTTAAGTGAACTTTGACATCGAAAAGTCAGAGATTATACGCATACTTAATAGTTTTATCAGTAATGAAAGTTTTGTAAACAAATTGCTGTGGGAGCGTCATAGCTAATTCGAGACATACTATATCAGTACTCATTCATTACTAACATATTTTATGCGCCCTTCAATTATTAATTCTTAGCAGAGTTTTAAGTATCTAACGAATCAATAAAAAACCTCGCTTTTAGTGCATAGATAACGATTTGTAATATGGTATTAGACAATCGTAAAGATGAAATGAGGTCAATGAGACAATATTATGAGCCTACCTTAGATAAGCAATGCGGGCAGCGAATACAATCGTCTCAGATGTTACCATCGATCCGCAGTTACTTCCCGCAAACTGTCGTTATGACCGGGCAATCGAGCTCTACATACGAATGCACCTCCGTCCTCTGCTGGTATCATACACTGGCACCTAACACCACTCGTTGGGCACAACAACCAATAATAGCACTGATATACAATCACCACCTGTTTGCCGAACGCTTATTAACTTTCGTAATGTCACATCCAAATAACAATACAACGGAGTAAAAATAAAGAACCGATTAAATTGTTGCTATTTATTTATATAGCAAGAAAACACGAGGTGTGTACCGAGTATCGGCGCAAAATAGACACGCAATGCGACGTTACGTAAACGTACGTTCTCGTCGATGGAGCGAGCTCGACTGACGTCAAGTTCTCGCTCGGTCGGGTGACGCGACAGGAGGCAGTGGCGTAGGGGCGGGCGGCGGCTACGGGGACTACGCATCCGCCCACCCCGCGCTACGGGAAAATGAAGCTACGAATTTCAATGTACACGATGAGTCCGCCGAAACGAGAAATCTGTTCCTAAAACGAAAATTTTAACTCGATATACATCCGAATATGTATGCATATTGATATCACTTTGAGAGCTTATATATAAAACATGGGCTATAAATATATATAGCATAACGATATTAAAGTACTTTTCCGTTGTAGGTGACATTTTAGTTAGTTGTTGGCCTCGTGTAACAATAGGGTCGGTAGTTAGAGTTTATACTTTAGGTTTTGTAGAAGGAGAATCAAGAAACCAAAAGCAAGATACCGAGTCAACAGTCCGCCGGCTATGTGTGGTTATGGAAACCTACACAGAGGTATATTATGTGTCGAAATAGCCTTAGTAAGAGATTGAAGTTGCCAAGAAGACTGCAGTTTTAAAGCATTAAGTTTAAAAGATATTTTTTATACGCCGAGTGCATATATAAACACACGCCTATTGACATGTTTATTGTATTGAATTATCACAACAGCGTAATATTGAAGAAACCCGATTGGTCCTATCAGTTATATATTATGTATATCTAACATGTTTGTCTAACTCGATCAATATATAATTGTAATGGAAAAGTGAAAATCAAAATAATTTTTTTTCCAGATTTAAAACTTGTACTTCTAGCGCCTAAAATTGATCAAATAACTAACTGTGACCCAACCATTCACCCATAATAAATTTGGGTGAGGCTTACGCCGCTTATAAACCCACCTTCTTTATGGTATATTAAGTACAGTCTATGTATAGATAATATATTTCTTTAAAATCGAGCTCGTAGATTCTGGGATTAATGCATGCAAATATACGAATGTTTATTGGAAATGGGGGTAGAGCAAAATTTCGCCCTAAGATCGCTAGTATAGTGTTACGATAGGGGGCGGACGAACTTAACTTTGTAGCAAGAGAGATGACGAGACCAAGTTGAATTTGAATGTTGAATAATACATTACATTATCATACTTAATAAACTAACAATCTAGCACAAAGATCAAGTCAGTAGTAAACCCTGTAATGAGCCCGTTCAAACGAGCAGCTTTATAAGTTAGTATTACATAGATGTTGTACCGATAGTAAAATTTAATACGCTAATACAGACTGACTGCTTTGGTATTAGTACAAATAATTGTGTGTTTTCCTGTCATGTTTGGATAACGAATACAAATTGCAATATATCGGCAACTGTATGCTCACCGCATTAAGCATTTTATGATTTCGTATAAAAACAGTCACGAAAGGCTCATGTAAATGTGAAAGTATCTGTCGGTACTTTTGTTGTTACTTTTTCGAAACAAAAAGTTACATATTCAAACGATTTAATATTATTATGTTTTCCAGACGAGTTTAAGAGTAGAGTGAATATCTTTCTCTTAGATAGGCGTGTACCATCTTCGTCTTCATCATCACTTTCCATCAGGTGTGTTGGAAGACAAACGCGTATTCCATTACACAATAAAAAAAATTAAAAAATTGTCAAAAGGTCTCTAAGTCCCATGCTGACACTCAGATTAGGGTAATTTGTAAGTAAAGAACAAATCCCAAAAAAAAACATGTCATAATTGACAACAAACCCTCTGAATATAATGAATGAACGTAATGAAATTGCAATTAATTTAACCAGGGGCCTGAAGAAATACCGGCGCTTTTTATTATGATTTTTTTAGGACGGAGTCAAGTTCTATTTGTCCACAAAGTAAAAAATTCACGGATAAATTGCAGATCATGATAACTGAAGTCTTACGGACTAACATAGGCATTTTGTAGCAATAACTGACATCCATGCGAGTAGAAACTGGTACATAGAACAACTACGGCAAAACGAGATCCGCTAAAACTTGGCGCCGCCTGATGGAAGAAAAAACTTTAACCAACATGAGGTCTCAGTAAAAATCACAATTATTGCTTACTACTAGGTACAATACGACTTATAGCGCTTGTCCAAAAATAACTACTTAGAGTTCGATAACTCCAAGTTTTTTCTGCCGCACATATCATTGGAATCAAACACTCACTTACGTCCCATAATTTAATGAGTCCCTGCCCTCTCTTTTTGATACGTCTTCACCCATTTTTCGTCCTATCTTGACTCCTGCTTTGTTAAGGAAGGAAGTGGATTTGTAATATCTTTGATCTGCTTTGATTTAACTCGTTGCAAGTTGCACAGATTTTATTTCTCTGGTGCTCGCCTACTCGTAAAATATCGAGTGTGGCACACCCTCGATATTTTCGTGGGTCAATGTTGTTGATACTGGTCTGTCTACAGGCGCGGAGGCGTCACAGCAATAGGCATGTGAGTTGGGAATAATCCCATTTTAAAAGCTTTTTGAGGTAATTTACCATGTAATCTGATTTGGTCGCAGCGAGCAAAAATTTAACAACGCTTTCTATTTTAGTATTGCTCTAATATTGCTCACTTTAAAAAACATTAACTCACGACTGAATTTTGTACTAAAGTAGGTATTTCTGTAATTTATGAATAGGATGTTTCTAAAGAGCCTTGTGAGGTAATTACAGATAAATGTATGTATAAATAATTCATTAAACAATAACTTTCCTTGGATGAACAAATATGACGACATTATTAATCGTCTGCTACCTGCGTTCTTACGAAGGTAGTTATAAAATGGCGGACAAATCGTAGTTTACTTGTACTTAATGTAAACAAATGCTAACAATTGCTTTCAATATGGGGTTTGCTGTTCGGGCCGTGCCGAACAGTTTGCCCGAGACAATCTATATATAATCTGTGCATTGCACACCCCCTCTATTTTTCTCTCTGTCTACGCGCCATTATTATATTATATATGAAGACAGCTTGCATACGCCGTACTGTTAAATCTGTTAATAGAAATTTATCGAATCAATAAACAAAATTCAAACTATCCAGCGTTTTTCTTGTTCGTCCGAATATTGCATTGCCTTTCCATAAGATATCATTATTTTTTAGTTAGTGAAATAATTTGTGAATCTTTCCATGCAAATGGAAATACACCACTGGTCAAAGAGTGATTTAAAATATTGCATAGGATACGTAGAATCAAGATTATGGACAACCATATATCGCTTGATACAGTCACTTCCTATTGCATTAGACGAAATTGCTAGTAAGGTCTTCTTAACATTACAAGCCGACAGTTGAACACACTTTTAATAGGTAATAGAGTCTTGGAGCGACTTCCCAACTTTCTCAGAAATTTCCAAACTTTTGCTGGATCTCCGTTTTCTACGGATGAGTCTACTTCATGACACTGTCAAACATTAGTGATCAAATCGTAAAATAGTTACATTATTCACAGTTAGAGGCGCTGATATGGTTTTGTTTTTGTGATGCATCATGGCGGCAGACTGTTATTCTGTTTTAAGAATAATAATATTTGCAAATAGAAGATAAAAGTGCAGTGAAATGTTGTTACGACGACATAAAAGAGCAATATATACGTTCCTACTTCATTTAGATGTTTTATTTAACCGTTAACAATGATAAAATTTAAGAATGCTGCTTCCTCTACAGTTAGTAAGGGATACTAAAAAAAACAACGCTATTCAGAAGAAGCCCGCTAATACTCGTGTAAGCAAAAAAATATTATTTCCTTATAGTAAGTTATTTATTGTTTATCTGGCATAAAAAAACTATTTGCAAATAAATAAAGGATTAGTATTATTGAACATAACTCGAAACTTCGAAGATTGCCGACTCTCACCAGACGCGCCGAGAATTCATCTCAACCAAAATTGCGATAAAAGTCATTCGTTAGACTTATTAATAAGTTTCGTAATTAACTTTTTTCTTTGTTGTTTAGAAGTTTTGTTTATTCGATGAATCCTGAACCTGAACCCTCAATAAACTTATGTTTGTAAACTAAAGTTCATAAAAGTAGTTGTCTCAAAACCTAGGCCCGAGTTGAAAACAATATTTTTGGGTGATAAACCATTCGGCTGCCCCAAAGCAAAACACTTACTTACGTACACGTACTTAAGTGTTTTCCATCAAATTTTACAAGAGAACGCAAAAAAGTATTTTTAGACTAAACATTTTATATTTTTTAGATGAAGTATTAACAACGTTTGCCAGACAGAGGTTCTATTTCAAGCTAGAATTTTTTTTATTACAAAACATTTATTTCTGTGATATGTGTGATCTATTTATTACCATTTTGAGTAGGTACCTAATCAAATTGCTTCATAAATCTGTAATAGAAACAAAACTCAATACTATACAGGTTTATTTGTTAGAGTACCTTTAAGGAAACTCACTTCACGAAAACTAAGATTAATTAAAAAAAAAACGGACATGTGCGAGTATGACTCGCGCACCGAGGGTTCCGTAAGCAAACAAACTTGTATGTAGATAGTACGTCAATCTCTTGAGTCAATTCTCGAAAATTTTTGCCTGTCTTTTCGAAAAAACTGCGGTTGCGATTTACGACAAAGTCAACAAAAAAAAAACTTTATAACCGCAAAATATAAGTTTGTCCTCACAAAAACTATTTTTATGTCATATAACAGCAAATTAACTACTTTCAGAGTTTTTTCTTTACTTGTGCTGTCAGACCTTGCTTCTTACCAAATTTCATGATTCTAGGTCAACGGAAAGGACCCTATAGGTTTTGATTTACCTGCGAAATGTTCAAATAGACGTTGATTTTTTTACAGCTTTAAGGGACCGCTGTCATAAGTATTGAATGTTAATTTCAACTTGATGCCTCCACGGGTTCCTGAGGAAAAGGGTCTTGACAAACAGAGAGACAGACGAAAAACAAAGTGATCCTATAAGGGTTACTTTTTTCCTTTTGCGGAACGGAACCCTAAAAAATTAAAGTCAACAAAATTAATACCTGGGAGTTCTACTCGTGCATTGGTAATAAGCTATGTATGTAACCTATGTATTGTATAAATGCGGATGTCACTTTTTGAGGTATAAAAAACATTTTGAGTAGTTATTTAAACCTTGCACTACAACACTACTTAATATCTGGGCTAAAAGATTAAAAGCAAAATCTTGGTATACTCTTTATCCTGATCCATACAAAATGAAATTCTTACAATTTAGCTTGGTTTTTAATGATACAACAATGATACTAAGCACTAGATGCTACTTCATTAGGAAAAAATGGTAGCGCAAAAGATACGGGAAGAGCGATAATGAAAGAGATAGCTATTGTCGCCCTTTGACGGTGACATTAAGTCCCAATTACGACACATTCGAGTTTTCACTTTGCATCTCTTTAGTGTAGACCGTTACAAGTGAAAAAATTATCGTGCAAGCCGAAACTATATTATAAAATAATGACTTACGCCCGTATTCACGAACAACACTTCGGATAGCGTGAAAGCAACGCTAACCTAAATAAGGAATTTCTCATAGCGTTTGTTGTGGCCAGCCTAGTTATTCACAAACGATACTAAAGTTACCCTTTGCTAAGCGAACGCTCTGCATCAAATATTGATCTGTGATTGGTCCGTTGCTAAAGTCTCTCCTTAACTGAATGACATAAATACAACATATAGTACGAGAACCTGTGACCAAAATTTTTGCCTTATCGATTTACGGGTCAAAACAGTATAAAAGCGATAGATTTGCTTATTCCGATTCTAAAAATACTTCATTTCAGAATTTTTTCACGCCACGTTTGACCTGATCGCATTTTCAAATATGTTTAAAAATTTTACCGAACTGTTACATTGCATCTGTCTGATGGACATGGTCTTGGTTGTGGGCTCTCGTACTATAATCGTATGGTGATTTTTGTTTGCTAAAGAAAAATCGGTGTAGTTTGAACATCTATAAGGATGCAGAGGGAGAAAATATTTATAGAAAAAGGGCAGAATTTGTTAACTACTTTCTTGTAATTATTGTACTCTGTTCAATCAAAAGTATGAAATAAAACAGCAATTTTCATCAACTGTCACTCCAAACAGTGAGCCCGGACACAGAGTAGCGCCGGTTCACTGTGAGTTTTCATATCATTGTTTGCGAAAAGCATTTTTATTGCAAATCCCTATTGCCTGACATTTCGGTCAGAAACGCCAGGCAATAAGGATGGTGACAAATTTTCACATTATGCTTTTATTTTATAGCTAGGCCTTTATTTAACACAAATAATAATATTATATTTAAAAAACCTTCATTGAAAAGAAAAATCTAAGAAACGATAAAGTTACTTTTAAAATTTTGCCATACTACACTGGCATCTGCCACATGAGATTGATTACGTCACTAACCGATAAATTGACAGTGCACCATAGAATATAATATGCAGGTAGTTAATATTATAATCCTAACTGACAGCTGACAGTTTGTTTATCGGTTAATACGTGTGTGTGAAAGCTAGGTTTAGCACACAGACAACATAAAAATTAAGGAATCTGCCCCCCGTCCCTTGAAATAGGGGGATGAATGTTTGTATATGGAACTTTTGTCAATTTCAAGTTAGGAACATAAAAATATAGTAGTTTACAAATTAGCTAGTTATTCATGAATATAGGAATGCGTAGATGGACCGCGCAATTTCGTCACCGAGAGCGCTACTCGAAAGCGGGCAGATGCGTGAGACGAGACTACGTTGTCTTGAAGAATGCAATTTTTTGAAATATTTCGATGATTTAAATGTTATTAGCCCCCGTCGCAAAAAGGAGGGGTTACGGGTGTATTTGTGTATTTGTGTGCTTGTCTGTGGCTTCATAGTTCCCTCCTCAACGGATGGACCGATTTTGGATGTTTTTTTTTTGGTTAAAAGGTGACTTGATCGAGGGTTTCTTAGCTATTATGTATTCTTAGCAATTTTAATTCATAAAAATCTGTTGAAAGATTTGCTGATGACGGCTGATCATCTCATCATCTCTTTTCTAATCGCTGAAGGTATTTTTCAGTCAGGATATTTTTATTTCATACTTCTTTCTTAATTTGTTTGTTACCTTTTCACGACTAAACGACTGAACGGATAGTAATTAAATTTGGAGAAACTACTTTTTAACCCAGAAAAATGTACGGTTCCCGGTTCGGGTAAATTTGAATTTCCACGCGAACGCTTAGTATAAAATAAAGTCGCTGTCCGTGTTGTCCGTCTGTTCTCTTAGATCTTGTAAAATACGTAACTGATTTTGATGCAGTTTCACTATCATTAGAGAATTTCTTTCAAATGGTTTATATGTAGATATAATACGTGCATGTTATATTTGTAGATAATATAGAAAAGTCAATGTTTCGTAAAACATTATTTTGGGTGCTTTAATGCTAACGCTGACTAAACTTTACGATATACCAAAATTATGTACTACGGTAATAATATATATCGTGTATTTTATAAACCTTGAAAAAAGTCCGTGATGGTAATGGATATTTTTTTTGCTTAGTCATATTTGTGCTTTTCACGAATATACATATATCAATTAATATTAGTCCATTAAACATGATAGTTGTAGCTCAAATTTGGTCTTTACAGGAAATAATTTCAATCAATTTTTTTAGAAGATATCACAGATTTAAAATTATGCACAAAAATGGACCTGTCGCCGTGCAGGTCGGTCGCCCTTTATTAGCAGTGTATGGGTTGCAGTGATTGGAAGAGTATATGTGTTCTCCAGTAAGGAAAATTTAAAAAGTACTTACTTGCTTTCCAGCGCAATACATTAAACAGCACTTTTCAGCGATATTATTTACGAGTATTGGGATGAAATGATAAGTACCTAATTAATGTAGTATTTGTGATTTTCTTTTCGATTAACTTATGTCAACTTTAATTCTTTCAACATTCCTGGTTTTTTGAATATTTAATTCAGTATTTTTTTCGGATTATCCAATTAAAAGTTGCGTTTTGTTTGTTTTATGTAACTAACTGTAAATGAGGCTTGATTATTTGTTGTTGCAATATTATTAATTAATTATTACACGTATTTTTGCCATAGCTAAACTTACCGTTCTTAATATTTTGATATATTTTTTAATTGTACAAAGGTAACATCAATAGCTGGGTACTGAGAGTCGATCTCCGGCCTTCATGAGCGCTTACCTTTGTCTTTATTAATCTGCCAAATACGTGGGGGACAGAACTTATACAGCCCGGTCAACTTACTTATTTCAATCGTTTTTATTATATTGCCCACTCATATTGGGCATTTTTTAAACTGCCTGGATGTTATAAATAACTTGTCTTGGTTCATAACAGATACATTCAGTCCTCCCATGAGGACTATTGGTGCAATTCAATCGAAACGTAGGGTAAGAAAATATCGTATCGTACCTTATAAAAACAAAATCCTCTGACGTGTCTGTCTGTTCGCGATAAACTGAAAAACAACTGAACGGATTTTCATGTGGTTTTCGCTAATAGACATAGTGATTCATAAGGAAGGTTTAGGTGTATAATTTGTTAAGATTTTGTGTAAATTGATTGAAATATGTTGATGATTGTTGAAGATGTCTCTGCTACCCGTGTCAAGCCAGAGTTGCTAGTATTTTATATAACACCTTTTCAACTTAAATCGCTATTTATTTTCTCGAGATCTTTATAAAATGATAATGCCATATAGTTTCTACGTACTTTTCAAATCGGACTAGTACCTTGATGTTAAAATTAAAGTGTTCAAACATACACACCCATCCGATTTATAACATTCTATTCGATCATCGTGTTGCCTCTTTCAGTTATGCTAAAAATGTATACGTTAAGTCATTTTACTAGCGACAGAGTTCCATAAATGCTAAATGCAACGCTGCTACGAAACTAAAATAATATCCTCTCGAGTAAGACTTGTATATTTTATTAAATTTACGAGCAGTATTTTCTACAACTTACACAAAAGTAGCTTGCTCGTGCAGTTTTGTTTTGTATGTTCATATTTTATATTCTACCTTGCTATTTTACTTTAAGATGAAATAGTAGTTTAAATAATAATCTGCCAATACTGACACAAGAGGTATTGCATGTTTGTAAAGTTCGCCACAACAAAACGATAATTTCCTAATTCTGAAATACCTTCTTATTTCAAGTCGTTAAAAGATTCTGAGAATAATCATTCATATTACTAGATACGTACTAGATTACAGAATTGAAACCTATCTTTTTTTAAAGGACATCTCCAAAATAGTTTCAGACAATAACCGGTACCGGACAATAACGGTTCTCCGAACAAGAGTGTCTACGGCAACCGACGTAAGGCCATGGTTGATGAAAAATACGACTTACAACCAAAATCAAGCATCTTCTATCACAAGCTATATAAAGATGTTAAAAAAATGTTGTGAAAAAATTATCAAGTCGTTTCAAGGTCAATGTGTGCGATATTATAATAAAATCCCAGATAATATTCAAATGTTCACTCTAAACAAGTTTAAGTCCACAGTAAAACGACAGCTATGCCTAAGGGCTATTACTTAGTAGTGGATTATATGCAGGATAAAAACGCTCGAGATGGAATTGTATTGGATTCACAGGCTATTTCATGTACTTAATAGAAATGTAATGTGAGCTAATATGTTTCTTATTTTCCATCTCCTATGCTTTTCTTTTCTTCTTTTTAATTTTTTCCTTAATTTTCAGTTTTCCTAGTGTCATATTCTTTTTTTAGATTATATACTTTTAATTGTAAAAACATAGTAGCACACAACAAAATGATGTGATATTTACTAAATATTGTTAAAACTGTCTGGTTTTATTTAAAAGAGTGGCCGTGAGTTTGTTTGCCCAATTTCTTCTCACAAGGCTCAACCATTTGGAAATGGGCGGTTATAGATCGAAACAGGCAGACGTGATATTACGTTATCCATTTTTTTTCTTTAATAATTTTACATTTGCCGAAGCAAACTATTGTTACCATGAGTCTGTGTGTGTTGATCTATAATTTTTAATTATAATAATGATTTATTAAATCGACGATTTCGAATAATTGATGGTCAATTTTATGAAATAAAGATATTGAATTTGAATTTGATGTTCGTTTTCATAACTTTTCCTTTAAGAAGCCAATAACACGCGAATACCACATAGGAACCGGTGCGCAAGTTCAACGAGCCTAATAAAATTAAACTCGCTCAAAGAGTAGCGCCTTAATAAGATTCCGTATATTAGATATGAAATTAATATCAACGTCCTATGACTTTCCAAGGTGTAGATAAAACGTACATCGTCCTATGTATAGATCCCAATCTATAAAAGGTACCTAATGCTAAGAGCACACTAGTGGAAATTAGTAATTCCATACTCAAGGCTACTCTATAAATCTTCATATACGGCTAGAGGGAGTCGGTAAACGAAAACGGAGGCATTATGCACGAACGCAGAAACCCGTGTAAACACATAATTGCTTTGTTGCTTTATAGGCCTGCGGTCTCGTCTGCAGTGGTTTGCGGACTAGTTTGTTTTCCATCAAAGGACATGTTTCTGAAACTCCATTTAACACTATTCAGTTATATTTGAAAATTTGACTAAGACCGATGAAGACAGAGATTTTTGGAATAGGATACTGAACATTTAAGTGTGGATGAAACGCACTAGGTATGTCTAAATAATGTGATATTTACGTACTAATTACTCAGTAATCTGTGGTGATGTCTTATTCAGCTTAGCATAAATTGAAACTGACTAATTACGTAACTTGAACAACATAATTCAGTTAGAGGAGGTCATATAAGTATGTTGATTGACATAGCACCGATGATGATATAGATGTTTTTATATTAAACTAGCTTTAGCTTGCGGCTTCGCTTGTGATAATGTAAATTTTGTCAATACCTAAAGATTTTTTTTTCTGAATAATACTATTTGATGCTTCTGACAAGGTGTTTGCATAATTTAAAAAAAAAGAAAAATTGAATTGGAAAAATATAAAAAAGTATTTTTTTCATCTTCACCGTACAAATTTCCAAAAAAGTTGAATGATTTAATTCAATATTAATTTGATCTTGCAAAATTCTAACGCCTTTGTTAGCATTTAGGGATCGAATTTTCAAAAACCGTAGCGAATACCTACTCCATATTTGGAATCTACCTGTCTCAAGTTGAAGCATTTATTCTGAGATTTCAACATTAATGGCATAACACAGATCTCACAATTACCCATGATAGATAGATAATCATATCAATCATCATCATCATACGAATGTGGAAGAAAAAATTACAAAATTTTAGATGTATAGACGTGTGACGTTAAGAATGCCTAGAGTTACACACAAGATGTCTAATTCACAAAATTGGAGGAAATTACTAGTTTCGAGATATGTTTTCATTGCCTACTATAAAAGGAAATC
The DNA here is from genome assembly GCA_963859945.1 of Euplagia quadripunctaria. Classification (NCBI taxonomy): domain Eukaryota; kingdom Metazoa; phylum Arthropoda; class Insecta; order Lepidoptera; family Erebidae; genus Euplagia; species Euplagia quadripunctaria. The sequence continues at coordinate 10,491,982 of OY982576.1, read as the reverse complement.
CACAAAGTGGTACTGAATTGTACATGAATAAATTAAAATCATCTTATGCGATTTACTATGATTGTGTGTTGTCAGTGTGACACCGTCGCAAGACCCCTGTCCGAAAAAGGGCCCCTGACCAGAAAAGGCCCCTGTCCGAAAATAGTCGGACATCCCCGAAATAAACACGTGACGTATAAAGACGTAAAACCGTATATCTTTAATGAACATGAATACCACCCACGAAAGTTTTATTCTAGTTTACTGTGATATAATATATAAAGCAGTAGCTAGGGGAAAAGTATTTTTTTTCATATTTAATAATTTTCTGTATTTATAATTCGCCATAATAGATTACGTGAAAAGGAATGTGTCAATGTGCAATGGTGCAGTGTCGTTACTATTAAATAAATTAACAATCGATTCTCTTTCAATGCAATAAAGATACATTCACTATTGTGGGGAAATTAATAAAACATAGTATTAATAAATCAATGCAAGATAAAATCGATAAAATTAAAAAAAAAACCTAAGTGTAATAATTCTTGTATTTGATAAAATAAAAAACTCAATGGACGGATCGATATAGTCGATAATTATTTGACAGCCGCTGTTTTATGTTGGTACCTTGTCTTTCAGTATTATATATTTTAGTTTATGATCTTGTCCCTTTTTGTTTGAAGAAGTCATTCGCTTAGTCGACATCTAATAGCAATAATTACCTCTTAGGTCGACATAGTCATAATTGTGGCTAAGCTACGTAAATAAAGATTTTTTTTTTAAAGTCAGTCGCTTGACTTAGTGTTTGTTAACGTAGTGTTTGTATAGTCTTTGGTGTTTGTCTTTAATTATGTTTGTATCTAAGAGCATAATTACTATGCTCTTTGGTTTGTATACTCAAGCGACTGACTTTTTGACAGACTTGAATCTGTCAACTGTCCATCTGCTTGTTGGTATTTATTATTTTATCTGTGGTGTTAGCGATATTTAGGTTGGGGACGGTTCCAAAGTAATACAAAAGCATCAACCACATTTTTGGATGTATATTATGATGATATAAATATATTAGTAAGAGACAATGTAGACAATTAGCGGCGGTAGCGTAATGGCTAAGGCGTCGGACTTGCGATCAAATGGTTGCGGGTTGGAACCCTGGGTGGGGTTGCACTACCGACGTGAACCCACTCCTAACACAAGCGTTTAGCTTAGCTGGAGGGGTTAACAAGAATACTAGTAATGTGTAACCCACGTTGCTAGTATTCTTTTAAAAGAAAAAAATAAAAAAATTAAGAAATTGATTAAAATCCAAAGAGCTATAATTACTTGCTCTTAGTTAAAATCGGTCGAGAAGCCATTGTTATTTTCATTCTATGCGAGACTCAGGCGAAAACTGCATTTATTTTCATCTAAGTCGAATTTTCATGAAGGAAAAGAATTTGACTTCTCTTGCAGTTTTGGGTTTTCGTGATGGCTTTGCAAGTTCCGTGGGGAAAAAAATTCATACGTGCGTGAATAATATATGTATTTAATAAATAACTATGTATAAGCATTTGAAACACAAGACGCTTGAAAGATATTCATTCAATTTAATTTATTCAGTTTTAAACTCATTTTTAATTATTATACAACAAACTCACTCACAATATTATAATTGACGTAACACTGAACCGTTACCACATAGTATACTAAGTTTATGGTCACTATCAAATCCTATTAAACAAAAGCAACCTCGCTTTGAGAAGGGTTTAATTTGTTACCGTCGACTTTTTTATGCAAACTATTTACCGAAATATGACGTGTAGATATTTATTTAACTTTTAGTCATACTTCACTTAATACAGCACCTCAAAGTTCGAGAATCTCGATGAGATCGAGATGTTTTATGAACAGTTGTACACATCACGGATGATAGAACCAACGAGATTCAGTGATGATGAACACAGAGCCCTAATAACGCGTCATTTTAGCGAGATTATCCTGAAATTGTCCAAAGCGAGATAGAGGTGGCTCTCAAGCAGCTAAAGGGCTCAACAGGTCTCCTGGGGATGACGGAATTACTTCCGAGCTCCTAAAGGCGAAAAGGCAGGATCCCAATCCTGAATGCTAGTCTCTTTTATTCCGGCATCCAACAATGTTTAATACGAGTGAACATATTGTTGAAGAACTACAGACCCATCTCACTCCTGAGCCGTATCTGCGAGTTGTGTTAAGAGCCGTCACAAACCGTCAACTTGTCGAAAAGCTCAACAAATTCCAGCCACCGGAATCTGACTTTGTTTGTTAAGATCATCATGTTGCATACATTTACATCCACAATTCATTCTTATATATATATGTATATCTGACAAGTCCTTAAATCCAGTGATTTGGATTTAAGACAATTCAAAATCGTCAACACTTGGCACAATAAAAGAAACAGGTTTAAATACATAATTGTAATGGTATATACATTTTATATTTCTGAATAGTTCGAGGTCATAGTTAAAAGCATGTTACAGGAATCCGAAGTGTGATTTGGGACTGGCGGGAACAGGATACAGTCAGGAAGAAAGGATATCCAAGAACACTGAAAATTAAAATAACAAATAAATATATATCTTCGCCACCATCGTTACATCGTTATAATGTTTACATTATATCAATGAAATAACCATTGTCACAAAATGAAAAACGGTGGTTGATAGTACATTTAGGGCATGGCAAATTATTGAATCGCGTAACGACGATCTCTTAATACATGTACAAGTCGTTCACTTAGAGCGGATGTGACATTATTTTCAACTATCATTACGATGACGAACAAAATCTCTTAGCTCCCAATCAAAGCTCAGACTTTCGAAAGTTTATGTTATTGATTTTTAATGAAAAATTTATGTATATCATACGAAATAGTACATTGTCATCTTTCTTTAATGAACTATTATACGAGAGATATAACGAGTAACTTACGATACTTTTACAGAAAGCTCTCTAAACGAATCTTAAGCCAAAATCCCGATGTTTCTTAAATATAGTTCAGTATGAAGCAACATACCTTGAGCATAGTGAGAATCTTCTGTGAGAGTTCATAGTCGAAGTTGGTGTACTTTGAGTCAGTCATATCGTAGATGAACACCAAGCCTGCACGCTGTGTGTCCACCGACTGTAGCGCTATATCCAACTGGTACACGACGCCCTGTTAACATAATTTATCATCATTTTTTGTTTAATCCCACTAATATTATAAATGTGATAGTTTGGATGGATGGATGTTTGTTACTCTTTCACGCAAAAACCACAGAACCGATTGCGATGAAACTTGGTATGTAGGTAGCTGGAGACCTGGATTAACGCATAGGCTACTTTTTATCCCGATATTCCCACGGGATCGGGACTTACGCGGGTGAAACCGCGGTGCGCTGCTAGTGCTTTATATGGCCTTTATAGTGGTCAGCAAACATATGGCCCGCCTAATAGTAAATGGTTAAAGTGATAGACACGTTGTTACTTGCTACACTAAGTATTCTTCGTATATACTTCTTTAACTAAAATAGTCGAATATACCAATTACCAGTGCCAGTGCACTACTGCAAACTTAAAAAAAACTATTGAGTAGTGAAATGGGTGTGAAATGTGGCAGTGAAACTTTCAGGATTTTCTTATATGGGTTCTTACTTCATCTTTCTTATATAGTCTCTTACCCAGAGAGACATCGCTGGATACATTTAGATTACAAATATCAGTTATACCTACATAATTTTGTAAACTATTTAATTTTATCAGCCTTACCTACTAGAGATCTTTTACAGTGCAAATGTTGATGATAGTGTACTAATTCATAGATGCCGTTAGGAAAAAAGAAACATAATTATCGGTAGGTTTTCTATATTTGACTATTATTTTACTACTACTGCAAAGACGTTAGTAATTTCCCCAGTATTTGTTTAAACTTTTTTTCCAACTATTGCAAAATATTCATTGCAATCGTTCCGACGAATCGAAACCGATTCTTGGATTACTTACGTTCTTCAGCTCCGCTGTTTGCCAATACGAATTTTATTAGTTTTCAAACAGTTTCTGTACCTTTTAATTATGCCTCTGAGTTGGCATACTTAATGTTCGTGTGAAATTTTAGCTATGCCAGTTAACTTGTCAGGCGTTACGCATATTAAACGACCACTACCAAATCAGTGGAAGATGGCTTATGTACCTGCTGATAAGTTTACACCCGTCATCGCAACGACCACAGAGGCAAAACTACTTGTGTAACTAAGAATAACTATTAATTGTATTCACAGTTAGTTGTTTTAAGTCTAATTATAACCATTAATAGTCCCTAACAACACAATGATAACTGGGACGGGATTTTTTTTATGGCATAGCGGGCAAACGAGCAGACGGGTCACCTGATGGTAAATGACTACCGCCACCCATGGGCACCTGTAACTCGAGTCACAAGTGCCTTGCCGCCCTTTAAGGTGGGAGTAGGAGAAGAGGGGGAGGGGGGAAGAAGGGAGAGGGAAGGGTTAGGCCCTCCGGTAACCGCACTCACGCGGCGAAATGCAATGCAAGCATTGCTTCACTGCCGATTTTCTGTGAGGCCGTGGTATCGAGCGGAGTCGAGCCGGCCCATACGTGCTGAAGCATGGCTCTCCCACGTAACAAGGATGGAATGCATTCTATAATTTTTAATTACAAGAAATATGACAGGATTGGAATATGACGCTTACGTGACAATCTCCTGCATATAATTTTCAAATAAGTAATAATTATTTCGAGAATTAAGACAGTATAGCAGAAAAGCTTTTTAAAGTTAGGTACTACTTAAATAAATTACTAATAGCCGGGACATTTAGATTAACTAGTTCTTTGACAAATACTTTCTCTTGTTAAACTGTCACCAGCAAAACGAAATGGCAATTGGCATTAAAATTCGTTTCCGTGACTATTTCAAGGTTGATTTCATCGAAGGTGAAAGCTAAATAGTTATAAATCAAAAGCGGTGGCGACTAAATATTTCGTAATAATGAAATCAGTTTTCTACATTGAATTTAATAACTAAGTCAATAAAATTAATATAAACCAAAAAGTAACCTTAAAAAACGAATAAACGCAACCAATCATGAAAAAGTATTTATCTTGTGTGACATATAACCGTAGCCGCCCGACGAGAAATGAAAATAGCCAAGAAGAGACGAATTGTGAACTATTCCATGCCCAGAAAATCATACTAAAGTATTATGTGTACTGAAGTATTATAAATCACCAATCAGTGATTTCTTTTAAAATATTCGCGTGTGACGCCGCAGGGCACAGCTAGTATTTTAATAATAGAAATAACTACATATTCTGACAATGTCATGTTTTAAGTTTTTGTGAAGTGTCAAGTTCTCGCCAGTTCACGGATTCAGCCAGTGTGACGTCCCATTGTTAAGAAGAAACTCACTACCTAATTAATGTACCTGGCGCGTCTTTTTGTTTCCGAATGCCAAAAATCTTTGGTACATCATTATTTACAGTGAAAAATTTTGGTAAAACTTCATTTATAAACGGCTTACTCATCTCATACATAGTGATAGCTTGAGTTCAACTTCAATTCACCTAATCGTCTTTCTGTAATTTATTCTGATAGCGAAACTGTAGAATCAATTATAATAATATGAGATATGTTTGATATGGATTAATTGTCTACTAGGGGTGTAATGTCATATGTGCGGAAGCCGGTGTTACATTTCATACAGGATTCAATGTCACAAAGCTGAGTGACGACATATGACTGATATTACGCATGTAGGTACATACCTATATGAAGTCAAGATGAAAAGTCATATTCACGATTCACCGTACTTCCACAAACATGTAAATAAAATATTAGGCTTTTTTTGCAAGTATTCAGTCCCTTATCGGAGCTTTACGTTTTGTTTGAGTTAAAATAAATATAATATTCTACCTGCAACGTGGTTTGGTGAGTAGTTTGCGATGGAAAATGTTTGTTTGCAGTGAACACCGCAATAGCAGCACCTGTTGCATCCCGGGTCGGCTGTAAATATAAAACATAGTATTGTTATATTTCTTTTTTAGAATTACATTTTTAGTAAAAAAAAAATTTGTAAGGGGCGCGCGGCGGCGTTTCGGTCTAACTAATAAAACTGAGCGCCTAGATCTTGCTTAACTGACTGACATTTGAGAGTCCTGGTAACCTCAATACTATTATATGGGTTTATTATATAATATTAATGTATTTTTAGGTCATATATGCCATTTACCTCTGCAATTTTAAAAGTGCCTGTTTGATAATCATGGAATTTTTAATAAAATTGAATGATGTAAATGAATTATGTACTCTAATTCTATTTATTCTTAAAAAGACAGCTCTTGCACTAGAAATAATTCCTGCGTCGCGCGTGACTTTACAAACACGGACACAAAAACCACCAGATTCGGGACAACTATTTGTGGATCACACAATTTTTTGTCCCGTGTGGAAATCGAATCCACAACATTCGGCGCGACGTAGTGGCGAGGTGACCACTTAAACCATTGCGCCATCCGTGCATTTGCATTTATTATAACATGTTAGTCTCATCTTTTAATATTTACGCAAGCAACTTTAACTGTACTAGTATATAAGTAAGCCTGTAGATACTAACTAATATAGTAAATTTTCCAGTCTCCAGTTCAGATTTTAGAGGGTCTTCAAAAGGCTCGAACTTATTCAGTCCTTCCCTGCGGCGCGTAGCCTCGTGTTGCCGCCATAACGCATGCGCACGTGCTACGTCAAACTTGCGTGCGAGTAGAAATTTGATCGCGGTAGCCCGCGACACGCACGCTGCTCCAGATTCGCTCAATGCGTCCAAAAACGCCTTTGTTGCCTGCAATTAGTGTAATAATATAAATAAATAACATAATTAATATGATATTCGATAAGGAAAGCTCTATTTTAGGCATGAATGATGAAATTAAAATAATGTGTAATTATCAGTTTGCGATTTGCTCGTGATTAAATTTAAATGTTTAAAGGACTACCCTCCTATGCTAAATACCGTGATTGTTTATAACCTACAATCGGTTTAATAATTAACTAAAAAAAATTATCACCGACTTAAATGCGCCTATGTCATGATAAATTGTAATAAGCTGTAATATTCTTCATCTCTTAATTTTCCACCCTTGGAGCTGGAATATTTTCTTCAAATTTCAATGGGACCAACCTTGAGTACAACCAATTCAATTAAAAAAAGAAATATTGAAACCGGTACACAAATAGTGACGATATCGCACAACATAAAAAAAAACAATATTCAGTGTAATTGAGAACCCCCTCCTTTTAGAAGTCGGTTAAAAACGTAAATATTTTCCTTGAAGTAAGCAATTTTACTAATGGTGCCTAAACTGGGTAGCAAACTATGAGACTGAGGTTGTGTGAAAGATAAGTTATAGTTACGTGCTATTATAAGTGTTGTTATTATAGTTTTACTAGCTATTTAAAAAATGGGGGGTGGCGGCAGGAGAGTGAAAATACTTTACGACCTCTTGTCATACCTACCAAATTTACAAAAAAAAAATCATTGAAATCTGTCGAGCCGTTTCGGAGGGGTTCGACCACAAACACCGTAACACGAGATTTTTATATATTACATAGATTAACCCTACGTTTCAGGATTACCGAGTCCATGTCTGTTCCTGATTACATAAGTATACTGAGTACCCATATTAATTACTAAGTTGTTATTTATTATACACTAGCGGCTTCGCTGGCGTAAAAGTATTTTTTGCAACTACAACAACAGTAGCTACTTTTTTTCTGGATGAAAAATACCCTATGTCCTTTTCTGTATCCCTGGCAATAAAATATAAAATTTCAAGATGATCGGCTCGTACGCATAAATTAACAAACAAATATTGATTTTTATACATATGAAGATACAAGAAGATACGAGTATATAGGTACGTAGGCACATCGAAATACATTGGAAAAAAGTGCGTGAAAAAACATGCGAGAAGTATTACCTAATTATAGAAGTCCTAAGTGCCCCTTCTATTTTTGTTTATCTTTTCATCATATTATTCGCTCATTCAAGCTTTTTTAAATTCAATTTCAGTAAATTTAAATTCCATTCAAATTTTATTATCTTTTTTACATCGGTCTATGGCGTAATTCTAGACCCACGTCTTAGTTTACATATTTAAAGAAACCGTTTGAGATCCCATGGCTCATCCATGATGATGATGATAATATGGATGTGGTGATATATTCATGGGTGGTCAGGATGTGGTTTGTTACATTGTTTGTTAAATTTTTATTATGCACTAGCAAACCGCCTCGGCTTCGCACGGGTAGCAGAGACATCTTCAACAATCATCATCATATTTCAACCAATTTACACAAAACGTTAACAAATTATATACCTAAACCTTCCTCATGAATCGCTCTATCTATTGGTGAAAACGGCATGAAAATTCGTTCAGTAGTTTTTGAGTTTATCGCGAACAGACAGGCAGACTGCGGGGGACTTTGTTTTATAATATGTAGTGATATGTAGTGATGTTGTGATTATTCGTGTAAACCAATGATGCTACCTCCAATACATGTAGACTGAGTTATCGTTTATTTTTAGTTGTGGTCAGCCAGTAGGTATACACAAACACTTATACGTAATTAATATTACACTCTTCTGAGATTTAGATTATTACTGAGACTGCGGAAGTCGGTCAACGTTCGTTTTATGAATTTATTACATTATTAATTACTTCTGAAAGCGAGAGCTACGATAGAGAAGTATTAGGTAGATAGATAAATATTCAGAGGAAGGGGGTAGAGACGACAGCTACATCAGGGCTAAGATACTGCGATGTTGCCAGCCCTGCTTGTCATTCTGATTTTTGTTTTCTCCATTTCCCGACCAAAGTCACATTCTTTAGATATATCTTTTATGTTTGTTCGTAAACAGGTTTTGATAACAACAAAGGACCTAAATTACTACAAATAAAGCGTATTTGTCTGGCGATATCATAATGGCCGACCACAACCTATCTGAGTTTCGATTGCGACCGTTTCATAACAAATTCAATTCAATTCAATTTATTTGTGAACACAGGTTACAAAGTAAGTTCGTTTTATATTATCTGTTATACTTATTACCATTAGAGATCAAAATAGTACCTTATGAAATCAACTTTTAAATACAACTAGACACAACATCACTTTACTGTGGGGTAATTCGGTTTCAACGCAGTTTGTAAAACTAGACAGATTGTAATGTCTGTAAGTAAAGCTAATTGGTATTTAGACGAGATGCTTTATTTCGCAGCTCTTGCTTTCAGTAACCTCTTCTGACAATATCTTCTTTCGTCACGTTGTAATAAACTAACATTGGCAGATATAGTAATGTATCTGTCTATTGTGTCCTATGCCTATCATAGGAATGCACTAAGCAACACTATACCTTGCCTTAAACATCACTCTAACCAATTGGCAAAAGAATACTATGAATAAGAGGTGTATGTAAAGTAGAATAAAGAAAATTGTAGGTAGGTACCCTTAGGAGCTTTGACAGTTTTTCCAGGAACGCTGCTTGCACTCTAGCTCTATGTTCTTCATCAATTTTAAGAAAATTCATTTTCACTGCTTATTACTAAGCAATTTTTTATTTTAACACTAAATTGCTATATTTTCCTCCACTTTGTCACACTTTCATTGCGGTCATTATGTCTTCGGGTCTTGACTTAAAAACTGAGTACAAGCTAAGCAAATATGCATGCAAAATTAAAATTTCACGCATATTTACACCAAAACAAATAGCATTCATAAAACGTAAAGATGATAATCACTAAGCCAAAGCGCACAGTTAGAAAACTAAACGCTTTCAAATTATAAAAATTACACTGTTAAAATCACTATATTATTATACTGGATGACGGATTTGCCTGCAATGTCACTATTACTATTTTCAATCACGGTTTTTGTCGATCAGCAAACTTGCTAATTAATGCATTGCGGGGTTATTTGAAACAACTCGTTGAGTAGTAACGAGGACACTTTAGGGCTGCGAGCGGATGGATACGACACGCGACGTAACCGTTGCATATGTATATCGATGCAAATAAGACGGGTGGGGCGCGGCGGGTTAATTCTTCCGGGATGTGTTTCATGTGCAGGCGCGGATGAACCCGTCCTCGAATATTAGTATGAGCAAACACGCGCTGACACTACAAAGACTACACTACTCGGGCCTTTCCATTCAGTTACGTCACAATACACAATAAAACTTATTTACTATAATCGCATCATTTTTAGCATGCCTGCTGGGTAATAACGCGATTGGAATTTGCTGCGTTACGGCTGATGGTTTAAGAAGTTTTTGTAACACCTATTACTTATACTAACTACTAATACCATTTTAGACTAACGTAGTAAAAGTGACTGTTATTCCACACGAAACGGCTTATACCTATATCTACTAAAGTATTCGAAATTTCGATTTACGCAAAGCAATAAGAATAACCTGAGTGATGCACAATTGACGAAAATAGAAAGCCTAGTAGCATAATTTAACTACAGTATGTTATACTCTCAAAATGTTATTTTATCATTCCAAAACGCAAAATATCACACAGTTGGGAGCGCTATTTGCCACAGAGAAGTAACAAAAACATTTGTAAATAAACACGCGAGATGGAGACAAACGGTAAAGTGAACGAGGGAATCGCACGCACGATCGCACTATACCAACACCGAGTTACAACTGTTATACCAAGTGAAGTCGGGCTGAAAAATCAAACTTAAGACTTAGGATAAATACACTAATTTCCTGTGCGGTTACTGAATATACAGAATATCTGCCTGCTTCTGCCAGCCTACTGTGTGTTAAAAATAATTAATACGAAAATAAATTGTTATAATTATCAATCTTTTTACTTTAAACGAGCAATTCTTGTATGTATGTATGTATTTATATTTCGGGTATCTCGGAAACGGCTCTAACGATTTTGATAAAAGTTTGTATACAGATACTGTGAAAACGCAATTTTTTACAAAAAAATATATAAAACAAAATTGCGATTTTACAAAAAGCTACCGAGAGCAAAGCTCGGTCTCCCAGGTACTTAACCTTAATGATAAATATCTTTATTTTTAGTGGTTTTAATATTTAGCAGTATTTAATTCGTACATTGCTGACTTGTGGTACGAAGTAGTGTAGGTTGGATTCGTACCGCGAACACTCGGTCACGGCCCGTCGCCGGATAAACAACGCGGGAGTTTCCGATATATTTAATTTTTTGTACCTGTAATTAATGATTTACCTGTATCAAATTATTATACCACAATGTGGTATATTAGTGATGTGGTAACCATCTCACTAATTTGCAGCATAATCATTTTTTTTTTTTTGACTTTACAAACATACAAACAACGGACACAAAGAACACCCAGACTCAGGTGGGAATCGAACCCACGACCTATAAGCATAGCGGTCAGGGTCACTAACCACTAGACCAACAGGTCAGTCGGATCACTGTTGTACGAGGGTCAAACTCAAAATTTCGAAACCGAATAATACGTCAACTTTATATTTCTTTAAGTCTCATTTGACCTAAAATACTTTTTTTTTCCTGAAGTGATTTGCACCATGCACAGTACCATTGAGTGCCGATTTGGTCAGCCAGACCTTCCATTTCATACTTGAATAGTATTCAAGTTTTACTGTTCAAAATATCTAACGCCCTAAATTACCTTCTCAAAAATCCTTATGAGCTCTTGGGCTATTTCTTGTCGTCATCATTATCATCATCTTAGGTATACTTTTGACAATTTTTATTATTATTATAAAGTACCTAACATGATAAAACTAATATTTCCGCGATGATAAATCATTCCATTAGACCTGTCTAGTGAGTCACATTAATGGCAATGATAAGAATATGCACCAAGAGAGCCCCGCGAATGTAGTCAAAATGTCAGAAGTAACCTAAGTACCTAACCTATAGCAAAGGGGTGCTCTGACCTCTCAAGCATCATTTGTGGGCAGACGGTCTCATTTCTTTCTTTGCGGGATAATGCCTAACGGCCCATGGGTGTCTGTGTAGCATCCGTTTTAGTAACAATATCCCTTTCGCCGAATATAGTGAATACAGAAGTAAATATCAGTCAAAATAAACGTCTTATCATTAAATGTTTTGTGTAAAGAAGGAAGTAAAATTGTAATTGACTTGAATAGCAGACGGCGACTACCTAAATGCAAGTACCGACACCTAATTCACTACTACCATAATATAAAACCTTTAAAACAAAACAGGGAAGAAATGCTCTCCATCATGTTAAAATATTTCCTCGGAAACGCGAATGTTTGCCATCAATTGTTGTCACGTCTATTACTAATCTTTATAATCTACCTAAAAATATGTAAGCTCCTTGGTCATCTACAAAGGCACAATTTATATTATTTGCATTGTAAGTTTCTTTATATTATTTGCATTGTAACAATTTTTAACTACTTGCTTTGTTTCTTGTTTGCTAAACTAATTTGCTGCTAAAGCATGATATACTAATATATTGTAAATCATGCCATGTATACGTAAATATATCAATTTAATTAGATTACACTTTAATAATTATTTATTGGGTTACTATATAAAGGGTTATAATGATTTGATAACTAAACATAATACACTATTCAAATTGATTCAAAGGAAACTTTTGCTCATTAATTACAAGAATAACTATGTATTGAGAATAGTTGTGATTCATTGTTTTATTGAATGTCTATGGTATGCGAAGTCAAAGCAAATCAATTTTAATATTAATTATTATTGTTTATTCTGCTTATATACACTTTTCACGAACAATATATTCCTTTTATAGCACTGTACATTCATATTACTGAATTCTCACTACAAATACACACCCCTACAACACGCTACCATTCCAGTCCACTCATACTCCGCACCCCTATGGGCCCAGTACGGCAAACTAACTACACATAGTCGTATCATATAATAAAACAAATTTTATAATTTTAAAAACTAAATTATACGTCTCTGAACGTCGGTTAATTAGACTGCTACCTTTTACTACTAGTCCAGTCGGGATAGACATAAAAATAGCCTTAAATAGAAAAAATTAGGGGACGCGATTTTTTTTTTTTAAACGTCGCGGGGGGTTTGTTGGAACTTTACATTTCAATTTTCGGGGCAAGCCCGCCATTGGATTCGCCGCCATCTTGATTTGAAGTTCAATTTCTTCGTTTTTCTGAAATAATTCGTTAATTTGCAACTTAGAGCAAAAATTGTAGTGTGCAAAGTTGTTGGAAATTTAATTATCCACAAGTTTGGTCATTATCATTTTTACGCTAGGATCAATATTTGCAGTGTTATACTATCAAGTTTATCAAAAAAATCGTAATGGGTGAATTTTATTGCCTGCAACTTTGGTTCTCGCACTTTTTTTACTCCACGATCAATACGATTTTTTTTAATATCCTACGACTTAATAATTTTATCCGAATGTTGGCTGAATTCATGCTCCAATACTCCACATTGGATGGGTATGTCTTATTCTACTCCAGTAACACTAAAAATCAAAATGATGGTGTCATAATTTTTGTTAAGAGTATCCTAACACATTATATCTCAGAACCCCTAATGTCAGACGCTATAGTCTATTCAACTTCCTCTGAGACAAAAGGTAAACAAACCAGAAAAAGGTTCTTTAATAGGTCAAATTTCATATGCATCTAGAATCAATAAAAAAAAGTGAAATTAAAAACACCTAAAACTGTAGCTGTTCTCAAACATTGAACGTATTATAACACTACTAAATTGAGGAGTAGTGATAAGGCAAATAATTCACGTAGAAATGTGAAATTTTGTAATTAGTTTGGTTACACCGGCCGTCTTTACTCTCGATCAACTCGTTGACTCGTGCGTGCCGTGTTTTCAGATAGTTTTGTTAAATTCTTGTTATTTGTTTATTCCATTTGTTAAGTTTGTTGTTTTCTATTACTGTTAAGTTTTTTGTTGTTTGTTTGTTGTTTTATTGACGTTTTCAATGCTTATAAGTGCTGTAATTATGAGTGAACCTGGACCAAGCAATGCCTGTACTTTTTCTTCACCGAAGAAAAAGCGTTCCAAGAACACTCCTTTGCGTTCAACTGAGAATGTGGCTGTTATCAATGTTGAGGAGGAGAAACACGTTGAGGAGACCTGGCCAAAGGATTCCTATCCTTACAAGTGATATCATCAATAAAACGGCAGAAATAATGGGAATATCACGCGCTACCGTTCACAGAATTATTAAAGAAAAGAAAATTACAGGCCGCAGCTCATCACCTCTACCACCAATATCGTCCAGGTTATCTCTGATTCATACATGATGATTGGGACAACATGGATATGGGTGCGATACGGCGCAAAGTCCACTCATTTTATTTCAATAATGAGGTACCCACTGTAGACAAAGTTCTGGAGGATGTGAATGCAGATGATAGCTTTCCTACTTTTAAACGCACTACTTTTTATAAATTAATGAAGAAAATGCAGTTTAAATATGCCAAAAGAAACCGCAAAAGTGCACTCATTGACAGAAATGATATTGTATTCTGGAGAATCAAATATTTAAATGCAATAGTTTAATTAAGAAATGAAGGCAAAACAATTTACTATACAGATGAAACTTGGCTTAATGAAGGTTAATAAAACATAAATATATCCTTTTAATAAAGGTTGTCATGTTGTAATAAGGTATCATCTCCTTGAATGACGATTATAAGACCAGACTGACAGTTTGCTCTACATGAACTTGTATATGAATGCTCAAAGAACCTTCAATTCGTTACAGGACATACTATGAAAAAAGTTTGGCACGATGAAACAATAACGTCGGCAAGAGAAGCTCATCGTCAGGGTTTGTCAACTGGCTTAAAAAATCCAAATGGGAAGGGGAAGCGTTTGATAATACTCCATATAGGTAATTTTTTAAGTTTTGATTATTGATTTTTTTGCATTTTTCAATGCTATGTTTATACTTACGATAAATGTTAATTAGAAAAATACTGGAAAAGTCTCGGTAGCTCAGTGGTTAGAGCAGTGAGCCGGATTCCCAAAGGTCGTGGGTTCGAGTCCCATCTGAGAATTCACTTGTGGCTTAGTTGGTTTGGTTTCTGTTTATTAATATATATATATTGTGACATTATTTTCTTTACAGGATCGAGCTCAGGCTTCTTGAAAGGGGAGAACTAATTTTTGAAGCCAAAAAAAGTGATGATGACTATCACTCTGAGATGGATGCCTGCAATTTCGGGAAATGGTTCAGCCAAATTCTGCCAAAATTAGACGCAAACTCTGTTGTTGTCATGGACAATGCACCTTACCATTCAAGGAGAAAAGAAAAGATTCAGAAAAGAAGAAAGAAGTTGGTGCGACAAGTTCCTCAGAGGAAGAAGAGGAAGATTCCGAATAAAATATTTACTATAACAAATGCTAGTTTTATTTGAAAAATAAATAGACTTATTAAATTATATACCTACCTTGCAACAATAATTTGTCTCATTCATAGGTGACTAATAGACAATTTTATTTACATACCAATATTAATAAAAAATGTTTGAGAAACATTGGTTTCTTTGTTTACCTTTTGTCTTAGAGGAAGTTGAATAGAGTATAGTTGTTTGATATGTCATCTGAAGGAATTCAAACTATCTGTCGTGGCGCTTTATCGCTCTCTCTCTCTGTACGCAAAATGGAAATATTCTTAAATGATTTAAATGACGTTATTACCTCAATTTCACCTCAAACAAATATTCTTCATATGGGCGACATTAACATAAACATATCCGCAGAAAATCTTAATCAATAAGCCCATGAGTGTCTCAATTTAACTGCGGTTCATGGCCTGTTGCCTTCACATATATTTACCCACACACGGCATCTCCTGTCTGGACCATGTTCTAATAAAGTCAAATCTTAGATCGACGACATTAGTTGTAGACACTTATATCACTGATCACAAACCTACTTTAATTAATATAGAGTTGAGCCGTTCACTTCCAAAATCCTCAGCAAGTTACATTAAAATTGGTCATCAACGGTCGGTCGGCGGTCATCACAGAGATTGCAACAGCTGACCTAAGTGAAATTTTAAATAATAATAATAATAACTTCACACGTCTCACACACGGTCGCACATCTCACGCACGGACGCAAACGTGGCTGCCGAATTTCTAACTAACAAAATTGTCTCTACCATCACTAAACACTCCAAACTGATACAAATACCATCTAAACATCGTATAATTAAGCCCTGGATTACTAAGGGTTTGCTCCGATGTACACAAAATAGGGACAATTTGTCAGAAGTCTAAAAATGACCCTGGTGCCTATGTTTTCAAAGTCACATACGTAAGATATAGGTACTTTTGTAGTAAACTATTAAAAAACCTAAAAAGAGATTTTGAGAAAACGGAATTCCTTAAGGCTTAAAAGAATCCTAAAGCGACATGGAAAGTTATTAAATCAATTACTTCTACACATCAAAACATCTCATCACCTTCAGAACTTCTGAAGCTATATTCAGCTAACATCAAATCGTTAAATAGTGTTAATGATTTCTTTGCCAACTCTGGTATAAAATTAGCGGAAGCCCTGAACCCTGCCACTTCATCTTCTGGACCCTTGTCTGAACCTGAGCCATCTGGCTCCTTAGTACTTTTACCGACAGGTAATGACGAGGTGGAAAGATTGATTCTTGGGCTTGAACAGATGCGCCAGCGGGTTGGGACAGTATATCAGCGAGGATCTTAAAATATTGTCGGCCATCATTGGTACCTGATGTAACGCATATATGCAACTGTTCCATATTAACAGGCTGCTTTACTGAAGTATTTAAAAGGGCAATAGTTCATCCAATTTTTAAGGGTGGGGAGAGACAGTGTCAATAATTACAGGCCCATATCCATTTTACCAGTTACATCTAAAATTCTGGAAAAAAATATTAACAATCGTTTAGTGGACTATCTGAAATCACAAAAAATCCTAGCACCTAATCAGTATGGATTTAGAAAAGGAAAGTCTACTGAAGACGCCGTTGCCTCGCTTGTGGATCATACTGTAGCTAAGCTGAATGAAAACAAAAAAGTCTAGGTATCTTATTATATATTTCGAAGGTTTTTGACACTGTGTCTGTACCGCGCCTGCTCTCCAAATTGGAAAACATTGGTATTCGTGGTCTAACTCATAAATTATTCCATGACTACCTAAATGATAGAAGCCAACGTTTTACGATAAATGGCCTATTGAGTGACACTAAATCCCTATCTTTTGAGGTCCCGCAGGGTTCAATTTTGGGGCCAACCCTGTTTTTAACTTACATTAATAGCCTCTGCAAGCTCAAACTGGCAAACTGTTCCATCTATACCTACGCAGATAAAACAGCCTTGATTTTACACGGTAATAACTGGACAGAGACGTACGTGTGCTCGAAAAAAGCTATTACGGCGGTGATGACTTGGCTCTATGCGAATACGCTAACAATTAACCTGAACAAAACTACCTACATGCCGTTTTGTCTGAAACTGTCTGCACTTCATTTATTGGATGCCCTAACTCTTAAAGCCCACATGGACATATGAACTCGAGTTGCGATTGTCCACACTTAACAAGAACTACTGTAGTAAAATACCTCGGCATCCACATCGACAATTCATTAAATTGGAAGCTACACCTTGAAAACGTCACTTAAAGAATACGGAAGCTTATCTTGGTCTTTAAAAAGCTAAGGCACTCTGCGGATCCCAGTACGCTTAAGACCGTGTACTGTACGTTAGTTCAGTCAGTACTCACGTATTGAATTACTGTGTGGGGTGGAGCACCAAAAACGCATCTGCTTAAACTAGAACGAGCACAAAGAGCTGTCTTTAAAGTAATGACCTTCATAACTTTCAAATATTCTACTACCTACCATACTCCGAAAACATAGCCATCTTCAGTTTAATGCAAATGTTAACAGAGGCCCTCGAAACTACAAAGTTTGTCCCACCGACAAATCAAACACAACTACTGCTCAGCGTTATTTCCACATTCTCGGCAACTTTATAACAAATATGAAATTATGTGATATGTACCATCTCACTAAATACAAACGTAAAATAAAAGTCCATGAGTGGCTTCACACATTAAATTATACAGAGACAGAAAACTTAATTATTATATCAACCCTATAAGCTATAACATATATTTATATCCACTATATTCATATATCCACATACATGAACAAAAACACATACACACGCACGCGCGTCAATCACGCACATACGCATACTTACCCTCACACACGGACGCGCATCACACTCACTCACACGTTCTTTTTCTAATATTGTTCTAATTTTTGCATGTAATAGTCATAATTTTTATCAATTGTAACCACGCTTCATCTGGATGACCAATGTATCTCTATGTGTTAAATATGTATGAGACCTGGTACCCATAACACAAGTTGAATCTTACTTTGGGTACTAGTGTCGCAACATACTACTTACTATGTAATATTTCCCAAAAATTCAATCTATTTTGTTTTAGCTGTAAGTGGTTTATTGTACAATTTATTGAAAATAAAGATATTATTATTATATTATTATTGCAACACTGAACAGTGGGAATATACAATGAACAAAGTAAGTATTTCACGCCAACCACAGCAGTGGTAATAAGACCATTGTTTACGGACTATTTGTTTTTTCCTGTTTCAAAAAGTGGTATTATTGTAGTGTTAATGAATAGTTTACCTCTCTCTTACCGTCGAAAAACCTTACATTTATATTTTTTAAGTTTGTTTTTTTTTCAGTAAGCCATACTATATTACGTATACTTTCTTAGTTAATGGAGACTACGGCGCGGCGTTCAAATAAACTATTTGATATACCAAAAATTCGAGAAAGCTAAATGCCAAGAAAGTTATTTCAATGCTCAATTTTAAGAAAGCTTAATTTTATGAAAACGTATGTTTGTCTTAAAACGTAATAACTTCGGAGATGGACGATCAAGTACATAGGTACATATAGATGTATAAACAACAGATATCTAACAATAAACAAATAATTTGTGAAAGCTGTTTCACAGCGCCGCCGGTCAATCGATATATTTTAGATGAATATTGACCGGACCCGTGATAATCATGCAAAATAATACATGTAATAAATAAAACCATTGATCATGAGTCTTGACTTAATATGCCAATAATAACAAAGTTCCGTTTTAGTTCCAATAGTTCATCGTTCTGCCAATCAGTGTGAAACTGTATGGCATCACGCGCATTTGATGCATGATGAAATGACTGCCAGATTTCTATTTGATAAGACTGTAAAAACCATTTTCTGTCTACTCCTGGCCTACCCTTGCGATTATTTGCTCACAAATAGGTGTAATGCGCGCACCACCACTGGCTGAAAGTTTGATCACAACCATCAGGCAAACGGCAGAAATTTCATTCTCTCGTTTATTGCAGGTGTTTCTGAGCGATTCGAGCGAAAAAAAAGGATTAAGAAAGTGGCACAAAAGTTTCTACAACGATAACGACGAGAGGAAAAGGCAAAATAGATGATATTGATGACATTGATGTAGGATAACACAAATTTTATTCTGTAACAAAAAAAAAACTGACAATCCGATGTCGTGAAACTCTTCGAAATTTGTTAAAAAAATTGGATTCCGGTTTAGGAAAACGCAATCGAATAGAAAAGTTCTTTGTGAGCATCATATTTGCAGAAAATTGGTTACGAGGTTGAGAATTCTGAAGATAATATTGGATAAAACACAATTAATACAATCATTTTTATTTATATGTACTAACAAGTTAGTTATGAATTTTTGGTTAGGTTCATCGTCTTATAGGATGTAATATATTAGATTTCATGAATAAAACTTAGTCACTAAATTTTACCAAATTTTTGGTAAGTTTATTTAAATGGCAACACTAAATTCATTGACAGCGATGCTGCCGCCTTTACAGATAAGCCGGTGGTGGTACTGTACTACTTTGGCTATATTATTCATTGGATAAATCATTTAAAAGTCACCGCCGTCGAAGATACAAAAACTTTGATTTATTTTGATACACATTTTTTTTTGGTTGCAATGAAAGCGCTCAAATCGTCAGCAATAACTGAAATTTAACTTTGTTAGTTCGTTTATTACAATGCTGGAATTTTATTTTTTGTCTTCATTTGTATAGAAAGCATAGTCATAGTTTAAGAAAGATTACTTTACTAAAGAACAAGCATATTAAAACAATACCATAACAATTAAATGTTTTTTACGTGCTCAAAATATTCTAAATTCAGTTTCTAGCGAAACTGATGACATACTGAGCATACTGGTTGTGGAACGTTTCCTGTGAAGTCATAATTATAGTCGCAATCGTACACGTGCTGATATTCCGAGAGCTAATATTTCCTAGAAAACTTCTCACACCTGACTAATGGACCTGTTGTTACATTCCATATCAATAGTTTTCCCCAAACGGCATTATGATTGTATCCGACTATAGAGGGCAATTCTAAATCGAGCGCCTATTCAGGCGAGAAACTTGGTAAACAAGTGCAGTGGCATAAAAATATTATTTGTAGAACTGAAGTTATTGATTAGAGTAAGTAACTTGTTCGATTATAATTATTACTTAGATATTTAACACAATATTCATAAAACAACATACCTACATGTGATTTATTTTTAACTTCAGAGCGTTTTAAATACGGAGTTAATATCTCAGCCATAGCAATACAAAAAATAAAATCATTCTGAATAAATGTCTTATATTACGTATAAAAAAAATACGTATAATATAATATTATTTGCTAGTTATTTTTGTATCAGTTAAGTATTTGCATGACATGGGGGATTTTAGATAGGTACTCGATTGAATTGAAAAACAACTACTACTACTTTGTCATTTTAACTTAACTATTTGATCTCCTAATTTATTTAAAAAAAAATTACAACATATTTATTTGTTACAAACATACCATAAACAAAAAACCGGACAAGTGCGAGTCTGACACCCGTTTTCACAAACAATACTTTGGGTAGCGTGGAAGCAACGATAAGCGATTTCTCAGTGTTCGTTGTGGCCAGCCTAGTCATTCACAAACAAAACTCAAGTTACCCTTTGCCATTTCCGTTTCTAACGTCTCTGCGGTATTTGATTGACGGATGTGGTGTGGCCCATGACCAAAATGTCTCATCGATTTACGGTCAAAACAGTATAAAATCGATAGATTTCGTTATTGCCGATTCCAAAATACCTAATTTCAGAACTTTTTAGTGAAACGTCTGACCTGACCGCATTTTCAAATATGTTTGAATACTTTTACCGAACTGTTTCATTCATTCAAGAAGCTTTTTACAGCTTCAAGAGCCCGCAGTTATAAATATTTGATGTCTAAAACTGTGATAAGTTAATTTCAACTTGATATCTCCGTGTTCCTGAGAAAAAGAGTCTTGAGCGATAGAGAGACAGACGGACAACAGTATAATCCTAAAAGGGTTCTTTTTTCCTTTTGAAGAACGAAACCCAAAAGAAATAATAATTCACTAAAATAAATCTTACTTTAACTTTTTATATTCAAATTCGCATCGACAGGAGGCAAAGACCTCGTTATCGTATGTAGATTTTTATATGAATTCAAGTCAACGACACTTCAGGAATAAAATCAAGTCCAGGTAGCGACATGAAGCATTCCCTGAACCGTATCTGTAAAACCGACAACATACATGGTTCCTTGAACACATTGTAATATCTCGCTTACTTACTTTTTAAGCGTCACATTTCGTTTACAACAATGCCAAATATAGAGATACCTTTCATGCATCCTTTTGTTAACCGACTTCAAAAAAGAGGGGGCTCTTAATTCAACTGTTTCTTTGGTGTATGTAACTCGATATGTTCGCCATTTGTGAACCGATTTCAATAATTGTATTTTTTATTGAATTGGTTGCACTCAAGGTTAGTCCGATATGAAGTTAAAAAAAAATCACCTCTAAGGGTGAATGAGATGAAGAATACAGCTTTATTACAAATTGGTCATGATACGCCATTGGGCCAAAGCATTGAAGTCGGTAATACTTTTGTTATGTCGTTGTATTGGGTACTTTAAATTATTTCTACTGGGAATACAGTAAATATATTACTAAAAATATTATATTGGCCACGTCTACTGCTAAAACAGCGGTTTTGTCTGCGTATAATGGTTTGTGCCAAGACCAGGTCACTGCACTAATGTGGCAATCCACATCAGTCTTTTGCTTACGAAAACCTATATCAGCTCTCATAATTTATCTCGTAGTAAAACACACAGTATAGCTCTCTCACAGCTCTCAGCTCGTTGAATGAGTCTAAATAGGCCATAGGCCATAAGCCACCGCTATGGTTAGCGGACATATCTCGCCACTATACATGGTGCAGAGTAAGTAGTACAGTTTGAATAAATTAAGGCCTGTAGTATATTCTCCACAGTACGCATTTGTGCTTCTGTGTTGTGCCTATCGTCATCTATTTAGCGCCATAGTAGATATTAAGTAAGAGAAACACTAATTATATTAATTGATATACATATGAATCTTTTCTAATTTTAATAATTACACACACAAGTATACAATCATAAAACAACATGGTTATCAATTCGAAGTAACTTCAAATTACATGACATTTCATGATCAATAAATAAAACCCATTAATTCTCACGTTTTGACCATCAAATTAATGGCGTTTTCTGATAATATAACAATAAATTAGAAGTGTAAAATGAAAAAGTTGATAACGCTTATAAAAGGTAACGAATATGAATTAATTTAAAATACTTAGTCATTATACACTTATAAGAAATACAAAATTTAGAAGAATTATAGTTAAAAATACAATACGGTAGAATTGGCATATTCCTAAGTCGACGATACCTAATCTACGTGTCATGAAATCATGCTGACTAGGATATCTTGCATCTACCAACATGTTAAACATGTAGTATATATGTTGCTACATCTGAGTGAGGTGTTTATTAAATATACATAAAATATTTGAGCAAACTGATCAACATATATTATGAGATTCTATCAAGCGAGTTCAGTACACAAGATAAAGGGTTAGTCAGGCGTCAGAACGTAGGCGTCCGGTATCTGTCACTCACACTTAAAGTTGATTTATAGCTTTGATTTCCTTTAATATTAAATTCTCATAATACAACGTTAAATATTACATATTTAACATTATTTGGAACCCTTACTGTACTTGCCCCTGCAATTATATACTTGTTTTACCTACCCGAAATTTTGTCTAATCTGTCTGAAACCTAGATCTATAGGTACCTAATCTTACTAAATCTTAGCTAGTTTATAACGATGGCCTAGTCCAATATTATCACAAAATAATAGGTCTTTAGTTCTTTACCTATGAAATTACCATTTTGCAGTACTAGATATTTCAAATCAAAAAAAATTTTTTTTGGCTAAGAATTCTAATTTCAAATTAATTTTATTTTAAAAACATTGATTTCTTTTTTCAAAATTTACAATTTAAAATACCCCCGACTCGAAAATTCCTTCAACGATGATCTTCGAACGGCTGAACAGAAAAAAAAATCGGTTCATCCGTTCGGGAGCACGGGAGTACAGGGTTTCCTAACAGCGTTGCCAACTCAACTTGCTAGTAGTTCTGTTTTAACGCGGTCTTCGGTGCGGAGATCCAGCGGCCATGACCTGCCTCTTAACAGTTATTTAAATAGTGTTTAGTTGTAAAGAATTGTGCTTAGAAAGCGTTGCTTTTTACAGTCTCAAAGACAAAAAGTAAGTTTGACTGCACGGATGGTGCACAGAAAGTTTTACGATCAATTGGCGATTGGATTAGTTCTCTAGCTCGCATTCTGTTGAGAAGAAGTGACCCCATACTCCATATGTTCACGGGTTTGAAGCATATTGAAATACAGTTTCTTTTGAATGAACATAAAACTTTTTTGAAACAAGTTGAACCTTATTAGTTAAAATATGTCCTAGATTTTGTTCTATGGAGTGTAGGTCCCTGCAGCAAGCCACTATTTTTATACACTTGCTGTATATATACGCTCTATGCACATACATTATCATACACGAAAAGGAACTGCTCAAATCCAATAAACCAATATTATGTCAGATGTGCTCCTGAGAGATTTTTGTAAATATGAAATCCAATCCG
Organism: Euplagia quadripunctaria; assembly: GCA_963859945.1. Lineage (NCBI taxonomy): Eukaryota > Metazoa > Arthropoda > Insecta > Lepidoptera > Erebidae > Euplagia > Euplagia quadripunctaria. The sequence goes on along the minus strand of OY982576.1, from coordinate 10,467,813 downwards.
TACGAGCATCGTACGTTATTAATAATTGTATAATTTTGCTAATTTGTATAATTTTGCTAATTTGTATAATTTTTGCACACCATAAACGGTGAAACATGCTGTACTATACCAACAAATGTATTTGTCTAAACAACTTGTAACCATGTTTCATGCAAATAAATATTCTTACTTATTCCTTCCTTCCAAAAGCCCCGTAAAAAGTCAATTCATACTTTTATGCGGTTATGCGTACATGATCTTGCCCGTCTTATCGGTGAACAACTCCACTACAGGGTAGGTCTCTTGAGCATACTTTCCTACCTTGTAAGAGAAAGCCTGTGTGATGTTTTATATAGAATATCGCAGATATTATAAGTTAGTCTGGATCTGGTTAGATCTGGGGACTTTGTTAATTCTTGTTGTTGTATTTTAAACTAATTTGCATAACAAAATGCAGTTCAACATAGAAAAAGAAATTGTTGATTCATTAATTTTAGAAGCCCCGCTAGTAATAGGTACAGTATGAATCTATTAATACACTTCGAGGTTGATAATATCGGATGTACGTATTACCGCAAGTTCACGTTTTAAACTTGCCTAAATATATCGATGATGGGAATAAGCGCAGACGTCACGTCGGTGGTAAACGTAAACCCATGATAAATAAGATCAAATTTTAGAATTTGCTCAGAGAGAAAAGCAAAATTCTCTCGGTTTACGGGGTAACCAAAAGCAATAGACAACGCCTATCAGGTTTTAGTTGATAAACTTCTTACAACTTATGAAAAAATATCACCTGTCTTAAAGTAGATAATTATTTGGCTTTAATGAAGTAAAGACGAGTAAAAGTATTGCGATGTCTAAAAAAAGGATTGAGTAATGATACATTTACAGTTTAAGCCCCTTCAAAATTAAGACATTTTTTTGACATTGATGACTTTAAATACATATAACAATCAAAATATTATTTTTATCACCATCAAATATATTTTACTGATACATTATAATGGGACGATAACCAGACGTGACAAAGACGAGAGACAAACGGATGTAGGGAGCGGTCGTCGACCGTGCAATCGATAGCTTACGCTATTTCGAAAGGACATAATAAAATTAATCTGTGCAGTATTCATTATCAGGATAATTAGACTGCAATATTATGACACTAATTTCTTATTAACGATAGTAGAAGTGGAAAGCTAGGATATCCTGTCTTCTCGGTAAAAAACCGATAAGAATTTTATTCAACGAATCGCACTGAAGTAAAAATCAGTATTGTTGTAGTGTAGGCGAGATAGTTTATCCGTTAAAAAAATCTCCCGCCCACTTTTTTTACGGGATAATTAGGAGAAAAATAATAGGAATAACTGAGTATATTTTTGGAAAGCAAATTTCCACCGAATCTATGTGAAAAAATAGCGAAAAGGTCCGTAAAGCAGCTTTTTTAAGGTTAACAATGCGAATTTTTCTTTTTTGAAATAAAAACAAAATATGGTATAAAATAGCGCCTAAGAAGACGCAAAAAAAATGATATTTTGAGTCCAAATCTGTACATAACTTTTTGCAAAAATAATAAAAACCACCTAAAGGGCCATTTTGAACATTCAATTACAGGGCTTCTAATGGTCCTAGGAACTTTTATCCAAACTAAAGTTGTAGGTATTAGTGATACCCACCTATGATAAAAATTTAGTGAATTTTTTGTCGTAAGTTTTGCTACAATTTGCAAAAACGTAAAAAAGGTGTTTTGTGAAAACCTTTTTTTGAAATATGGGGCCTAATTCGCTATCTCGCTTACACTATTGTACATTAAACTTATCTTCTACAAAGACATTTTATCGATCTAGCGCAGGAACCTATGCTGGGCCGACTTTTTAGTTTTAGTAGTAAAAAAACGATAGGCACGTTTACGATTTTGCGAATGACACGGTAATACTGTCTAACAACAACAAAAAAAAGCTAGAATCAATAATTCATCATCCAAAACAAATTTTATCTGAACTAGTCTGAAGCATAGTAGTGTTTGTCCTTCAGTAGTAGTGTTATTTTTTTTAATTCTTACTCTATTTTGAAATAGGGACATAAAATGAAACTGTCTAAGGAAATTTAATTTAATTAAAATTCTATATTCAAAAAAATGATATGCATTGTTTTGTATATACATACTTAGAATTTTATTTAAATTAAATTTTTATTCAATCAAGAGTCATTCATAAAAAAACAAAAAAAAAGTGTTGAATTAATAATGTTTTTAGAGATATAATTATTTGCTATGCTTATATTATTAATCATAAATATTTACTTTGCTTACAAGTAATTATGTATTAATTACTTACAAATACCATTATTTTTATTTGATGCACATCTAATATCCCAATTTGTTTCTTCCAATACAATGCAACAATCCTTACATGAAACTGGTTTAATTGAAATAATTTCATCATTAACTAGCAGTTCCCGCACGGCTTTGCTAGCGTGTACATATTTATATATTATGAGCGGAACCCTAATTCTTTTTCCAAAATAAAAGTAGCTTAAATTTCTCCTTATAACACCAGCTATCTGCCAGTGAAAGTCTCGTGGATATCGGTCCACCCGTTTCGGAGATTAGCCGGAACAAACAGACAGACAAACAAAAATGTTAAAAACAGATTTTTAGGCATATGTATGTAGCAACTAACTGTATGACACTTTAATTTTATTTATTTGTATTGATGATTTATACTCTGAAATCAAACTTGAGCAACAATTTAACAATCAAAAAGGTTCAATACATTATATGACATCAACATCATCATCATCCTCAACTAAGTTAAGGTTGGGTTTCAGTCTAACTACGATACGGCTGAAGTTCGATATTTTATGTGAAGGGCGCTCGACTTAACATGCTCTCCGAGGCACTTGTTGCATTATATGACAGTTAATATATAAAATAATCACAATGGCAGTGTAGATTCTAGCCAGACATGGTAATTTAGAAAAATTCCAAGCACTGAATGCTGCAATTGTTCAGACTGATTACACATAAGAGTATATTAGGTAAAACTTTTTTTTAATTACATATTTTTGGATAGGTTGTTATTCATTCATTTCTCAGTAGCTACTAAGTTTTGAACTTTTTATAAAATATTAAAGCCAAAATATTTGAAGTCTGAAAATGGACATTACTATATATTAGTTATTAATGTAGTGTGTGCTTTACAACAATATTGATAAAATCTACATTTCATCGTCATCATAGAAAAACGACAGTTTTGATTTTTAGCAACTTTACAGGAGTGCACTTTAAAGCTTTCAAATGATGTTTTACGTAATATTTTAAAAACATCTGTTTCTGTTATTGAAATCTGCAAATTTTACTGTGTGTGCTGCTTTGAAAAATGTTTTGTTTTATGATAAAGTATAATGTTTTTGTCAAAAACAAAAATCAAATCCTTTTTTCTACGGCTGTGACGATTTCAACATGGATCAGTTTAGGAACAGGTACCCAAACACTCATCAGGAACTTATACATTTATCTTATCAGAAATCACTTGAGCCCTTGTTCATTGGGTATTAGTGATAGAGCCTAGGAAAACACAGAGAAGATATTTCCCAGTATAAAATGTTCAATTATTCAGTTTAATATCTAGACATCAATTTTTCAGTGTAAACAGACAAAACAAATGTAATTAAGTACTCTAATACATTCAAAGTTGACCGTCATCTGTGACGCGCCGGCCGGCTCTAACTGGTACTTTAAGAACAGAAGGGGCAATACTATTAGGCAAGGCTACCAGCATGGGATAAGGAAAGCCTCAAAGACCTTAGTGACAAGCCTTTATATGCACATAAAACACTTATATACCTACTCGTAAACCTAAAATAGAAAAAGGTAAAACTTAATAACACGAAGGAACTAAATCTTTATAGAACGAAATGAACAGATTTCAACGGAAATAGGAGGGGCAACATTTACTACACAGAGTTCAATTGGAAATTGTTTGTGTAAGAAAACAATTCTCATAAGATTTTTTGAATCATATTCTTTTTACGTTTTAACTTAATAAGTAACATACGACACTTTAGCAATTTTTGAGAATTATAGAAGTTTAATAAACAAGACACGAAGTAATCAAAACAAACATTGAATTGATGACATGGTAAACTAAGCAAGTTTTCCATGTACATCCAATACTAAAACGGGTATCGAAAACGCGCCGAACATGATTAAATAAATTATTTTGTTTACAAAGCACACATATTCGTTACAATAATTAGTGTATTCTTATCATAACCAATCAAAATCAAAAATAACTTACCAACTCTTGATCGGGTGACAAGGCCACCGCCATCTTTACGAATAACTGACAAATGTTCCTATATTATTACCAGCATAAAAAATCCCACCTTAATGTGATATTCTCGGTAGGTAAACTAGTAGGAACTTAGTCTTGAGGGATGCATAGACTCCTAAAATATCAGTAGGTTATACATAAAATACCAAGGCTGAAAACAAGGTTTTAAAATACTTGCAACATTTGAGGTATTTATATAGTCTAGGTCTAGTTCGTATCTCATCGCAATATTAGGGCTTCTTCATTAAGAATGACTACTTTGTAACTTTTTTCATTATACCTTTAAATTGTATTACATATAAAGTATGTAATAATATTAGTACCTATGTAATATTTTATTACACCGTAAGCTAAAATAATACAACAAACGTTGCTTACGTTTGCTGTACAATTATAACTTAGCACTATCAAAACTCTCTTTATACTGATAAAAATTATTTCATTGAAAACAGACTTGCAATAATAATAATAATTCATTTATTCATACATTGGTACACATTATTATAGACCTTAGATAACAATAATTAGCTTAAATATATGGGTGCCTGTACTAGGATAAACCTGCGCCACAGGCGGTAAGTGACACTTACAAACTTTTACTACATAATATAATTATTTAACCTTTATTTAATCTTAACAATATTTATTTTGCAATGAAATAGAACTAAGGTACATAGTAACAAAACACTTATAAGCTTCAAACTTTTATGTAAATTCACTTCATAACAGCATTCATGTACCTATTTCACTGACTCAATTTAGTGATTTTATAATATACTTTCAAAAAAATTTATATTCCTTCACAAAAAATCAAAAACACTTACTTGCAGCAATGCTAAATTACCTTTTTTGTTGCGTTGACAAGACTGTTACGTCATTATAGTTCGACAGTAAACAATACTGTACAATACAGTAAACAATAATGATGTAACAGCGTAAAAACGTGATTTAGCACTGCTGCAACCTCAAATTTTACGACGGTTCTCTTTCCGCACAGACTCTAATTACTTTTTCAATTAATTATTGCTATAGCCTTACTTCACCTCAAAGCATTTGAGGCAAATGAGTAGAAACTTTTCCGTGTTGTGGCGTCAGATTTATAAAAATGTATTGTATACAGGAGCAAATAAATTTTTTATCTTAACATCCTTCATGCATAAACAATTAATTCTGAAACAAAATAGAAAAATCTTCCCCTAGCAGACCCGTATACACCGGATACACCGTATATACTCGGTGTAAATTTGGTGTATACTCAGTGTGGTGTATACTTAGGAGTATACGATAGGTATATTTGGTGTTTATTGATCACACACTGAGTATAGAACAGAAATACACCCAATATACTCGGTGTGAATTCGAATCATATACCGCAAGTTTACACCGAGTATACACTCAATTTTTTTTTCAAAATCTCAATTAAGAAATTTTTTTATAGGCTTACAAATACTAACGTAGACCGAAAAGTATTTCATAAGTGTGAAACAATCCAACTTTATACCTGCAGAAAATTTGATTCAATCTACAAAAAATATTTTTAGATTCTTAAGTTTTTACTTGGGTTTTTGAATATATTGAAATAAAAAACCAGTATACACCTCGTAAGCTTGATGATGTCATATGACTTAGCGTAAACTCCTTCCTACCTACTGTTGCGAATCACACTACTCCGCGGGGCGCCGCGGGGACCGAAGAGACGAGAGTGGAGCGCACACGGTCTCAGGCGCACAGCAGCCGCACACTCACTGGCCGCTAGCCGGCGCCGACGAACGCACGCATATTAACCAAATACCTCAAGACGAACTAGACGCGAACGCGTTTCTAAGTACTTAATTAATGTAATACACAGAACTGTTGATGACAACCCACTTCCCAGGTTGTCGCATATCAAACGAGGAGAACACATGGGAAGACAGTGAGGAAGATACACTGGGTGAGCCTGACTGGACCACTGCCCGCACAATCATTAATCACGATAAAGTGCAATGGGCGATCAACAGCTTTCTTCCATATAAAGCGGCAGGATTAGATGGTATTTTCCCAGGCCTGCTAAAATGGTGCGATAGGGCACTGATAGATCATCTTCGGATTATCTACGGAAGCTGCTTGGCACACCGCTACGTCCCCCTGAAATGGAGAGAGGTTAAAGTAGTCTTCATCCCCAAACCCGGCAAAGGAGATTACACACAACCGAAATCATTTAGACCCATCAGTCTCACATCATTCCTACTTAAAGTACTGGAGAGACTAATAGACAGGGAAATCAGAAGCACTGCACTAGTCAACTACCCTCTGAACCCCAACCAACATGCTTACTCAATGGGCAAATCAACAGAATCTGCCCTCCATCAAGTTGTCTCATACATAGAGGGCAACCTAAAATACAAGATGTCAACTCTAGGAACCTTCATCGATATTGAGGGTGCCTTCGACAAAACTAACTTCACCAGCATCAGCCAAGCTCTGGCAAGGCATGGGGTCAACTCCACAATTGCAGGATGGATCGACAACATGCTCAGACACAGAGCCATACAATTCACTGTGAATAACACAACAAGAGGGGTGGTGGCCAGAGGCTGTCCGCAAGGCGGAGTTCTCTCACCTCTCTTGTGGAACATTGTGGTCAATGAGCTTATTACTCGGCTCAATGATCGCAAGTTCCTCACAGTGGGCTATGCAGACGACCTGACCATCCTCATCAGTGGGCCCTTTGAGAGTGTAGTATGCGACCGAATGAGGTCTGCTTTGAAGGTCGTGGAACAATGGTGTGAGGAACACGACTTAACAGTGAACCCGACGAAGACAGAGTTGATCATGTTCACAAATAAACGCAGTTTAGGAGAATTAAGACTACCCAAACTATTCAACACCCGTCTAGCCCTTACCAAGGAAGTCAAGTATCTAGGAGTGATACTAGACAGTAAACTCCTATGGAACAGGCACCTGGACACAAAATTGAACAAAGCCAGCATTATTTTCTGCCAATGCAAGCGACTCCTCGGCAAAAGCTGGGGTTTATCACCAAAAATCACACTATGGCTGTACAAAACGGTCATACGGCCAATCGTCACATACGGTGCCATTACCTGGTGGCAGAGAACAGAGCTAAGCACCGTCAGAAACAAACTACAACAATTCCAGAGACTCGCATGTGCTGCCGTCACTGGTTGCATGCGCACAGCACCCACAGCTGCCCTTGAAGTAGCTTTAGATCTGGCGCCACTAGACCTATATATACAACAAGAAGCAGCAATGGCAGCCATCAGACTCAAACACCTAGGTCTATGGTACAACCAAGAAGGTCCTCATTCCAAATTATGGAACCAATTAGTGGAATACCAACCACTAATAGCTGCCCCATGCGATAGGATCCCTAAACAACATATCTTCGGTAGAAGGTACCGAATACAACTACATGAGAGCGACCGAGATCAATCTGGCATAAACGAAGTCCGGATATACACGGACGGTTCTAAGATGGGGACAGGGACTGGAGCCGGAGTTTTCTCACAAGACTTGAATATAACAATATCACTGGCGCTAGGCCGACACAGCTCCATATTCCAATGTGAGTGCGTTGCAATAACCTACGCCGCTACCGCGGTCATGTCAAGGGGTATAAAGGAGTACAACATCCGCATACTCTCGGACAGTATGGCCGTCCTGAAAGCCCTGGAGGGCAACACCATGAACTCCGGCCTTATATACGAATGCCACCAGACACTCGAACGTTTAGCTTCTGGCAATGGGCTAACCCTTCAATGGATCAGGGGGCATAGTAATTCACTCGGCAACGATGCCGCAGATGAGCTGGCAAGAAATGGATCTGCAACGACAGTGGCAGGGCCAACTATATTGCTGCCACTTCCCTTCAATCAACTTCGCTCATGGGTAAGGCAACGAACCCGTGAAGCGCACAACGGTCGCTGGGCTGATACGCCCGGCTGTAGGCAATCTAGACTGGTGCTGACGGAGGTCTCACCACGTTTAACCTGCAGACTGCTCAGTCTTAACCGACTTGAGATCAGAATAGTTGTAGGTACCATTACGGGCCACTTGGCCCTAAACCGGCACCTATTCACCATCAATGCGACAAACAGTCCTCTATGTAGAGGCTGTCTTAATGCGGAGGAAACGGCCGCCCACGTCGTCCTGGAGTGCGAGGGAGTGGCCACACAACGGGCAAATATCCTCGCAGGAGCGAGGTCGCTCCTAGAAGCCTGTGAACGCCCCAGGAGGCTTCTGTGCTTCTGGAAGGAGCTAGGCTGGCTCAACTAGCCAGCCTATCTGAACGCATAATGGACCGCCTATGAGTCTAAATGCGGAAACAGAGCCCTTTACCAATACCAATACAATGTAATACACAAATTTACCATTATATCAAGCCAGTCACTGTCATACTGCATTTTTATTACAACCTCAACACATAAAGTAGATCCGTCTTCAACGTTGACGATCCCGACGAAAAAGCGGTCCCCAGGCGTTCTTTGTTCTTTTGGCTTTTTAGCGGTATGTTTAGCTGGTATACGTATACGCTGGTAAGTTCACGTCTTTTTGGTCACTTATAAAAATTTTCAACTTTTGGACTTTAAAAAATTTCAGCTCACGGGACTTTAAAAAAAATTCTGTGTATACTCGGTGTATATTCAGAGTGAATTCGACACATATACCCTATGTATACTTGGTGTGTACTTAGTGTGCTCGGATCCGTTAGGGACTAGTCAAATTTAATTAATTAGATTTCTTACCAGTTACCCAATTTCGAAGTGAGTCACCCTTATACCAAAAGCATAAGGAGCATTACAAACGCTCTAGGCGCTGGACAAGTATTCAATCACATCAATTTAATGAAAACACGAATTCGTAATAAATTTATGACAGAAACAGTGAATGGGACTTTGTTGGCTGGACAGCATAATTATTAAGGAATATAGATCATGTACCGATTTCAAGCCTTCTGATGAGATGTTGTTCAAATTAAAATAAGTACCTACATGTATGTACAAAAGAATAAATACATTGCTCCTGCGTATACTGCTACGCTCATTGACTCTGATGGAGACTACTATTTAAATAATACTATTGTTAAAAAAGGACTTTCAGGGCCAGATTCTACAAAAAAGATTTATAAATGGCACTATGCAATGACCTGTGGCAGACATAAACTTCTTAATTGAATTTAGTTGGCAAATTAGTGTCCAAATTCTGGTACCTAATCAAAGTCCAGAAAATTCTTGCTCACAAATATTTAATGTCTTACCATATATGTTAGACATTGATTTATAGTCATAACAATATTCCGTACTTAAGTACCTAATTTAATGTTGTTTTATTGAAATTTCAGTGCGTACTATTTTTTTTCTAGATTTTATAATAAAATACGATTTTTCCTTGTGTATGGTACGATGTCCTAAAAAATTAAGTTGGCAACGCTGCATTCCTATTTGTAACTGAGTACTGACAGTCAGTGTGACCAGATTTAGCAGAATTCTGCGATTTTAGCAGAATTAGATCTCCAATTTGGGGCTTAGCAGATTGTGTCGCAGATTTGAAAAGATCGCAGTTTTTGGCAGATTTTTTTTATTAGAACATTATTTTTCCTGTAAACATTTATTTTATTCTGATTTGTGTAATTTATGCGTTCTTATAGGTAGTAGTAGGTGCAACGTTCTATGCAAAAACGTCTGTCACAGAAGAGACAAAGAAAGCTGATATGTTAATTTCTGGTGGAACACAATGTACCCCTTTGAGTCATGGATTATTTGAGTGAATTATTTGAAAAATGTTTTCATTATTCAGAAATAGCAAAATCGTTTTCATGCATACGAACGAATGCTGCCGCATTAACATATAATGTTTGAAACCTGTAGTGGAGAAAGAAGTATCCACACTTGGTCGATTTCGTAAAGGCCATAATGATTTTGCTTATGTCCAATACGGCTTATGAAAGCATATTTTCTCAAATGAATAATATAAAAACTGACTCGCGGAACAAATTCAAAAATGAATATGTTGCTGCAATCTTACATGTTAAACAGGCAGTAAAAGGACAGGGTGGGTGCGTAAATTTTACGCCTTCACAAAACATTTTAAAGTTAGCACAAAGATCGACAGCTCTGTATAAAAATATTGACACCACAGATGCCACAGAATGAATGAAATGAATAGAATAGTTCATCTAGTGAATATGTACAAAGGGTGGCCTTATCGATAAAAGCAATCTCTTACAGGCATATAGTAGTATAAATATATATTATATGTAATATTCATTAGCAGAATTTTGGCATATTTAAAACAAAAACAAATTTAGCAGATTTTAGCCTAGCAGTTTTCATATTATTCAATTTAAATCTGGTCACACTGCTGACAGTAACTGTGGTAATTGGCCTAGTTTCTAGCATAGATAATATACTATATAGGTTTCTAGGTTATATTTTAAAGTCAGTTGTAATATTACTGTTTGTTTATTAAATTTATTGAAACATTGTAATTTACTTGTTAAACTGATTTAAGATGTCTACTCGATGGTAAATAAATATAATAATTTGAGTGTTTTCTATTTTGAGTTTTACAAATCTCATAATCGTAATCAATTGTTTTAGGTATCCTATTTATCAAAGAGGTAATCCACAGCTGAGAGTATTTTTACCCAATTTTTGGATGAAATTAGTGCGACCTCGAGGCACGCAACTATCGAATATTGTGCACTTTGAGTGTTCGATGGAAATGACCAAACAAGACATTAAAAATTACCTTAATAAAATATATAATATCCCCGTGGTGGATGTAAGAACAAAAATATTTTTAGGAAAGTTCAAAAGGGATATTGGCAAGGGTTATATAGTTAAAGATAACGACATAAAAAGTGCTATTATAACTCTGGTATGTATACTATTTATAGCTACTATCATATAATTGTGTATATTTTTAAATCTCAGTGAAAATGACAGAAAAGTGTACCAATATGTTAAAACCTGTCATAAATTATAACATGACTTAAATATGTCTCTAATAATGAATCTTCCAAATTGTGATATATTTCTTGTAATTTTTTAAAGTTATTTTATTAATTTTAGCCAAAGGATATGAAATTTGAATACCCAGATATATTTGAAAAAGCCAAGGATGATGTAGAAGAACAAGAAAAAGCTTTAACCGAAGCAAAGAAATCCTTCCAAAATTATATTGACCGTAATAAAAATAGATCAGATGTGCCAAGCTGGTTCACAATATAAGGGTTAAATAAAATCTATGTGTAAAATAGTGAAACTTAATGTTATATAATAGTTATTGCAATTGAATATACATAGACAATGTTTTTAGTTACTGTAAAATGACAGATTAGAAACTTTTTGTCTGTAAAGCTCAACCTAATTTATAGATTTAGGTCAGTTATGGAATACAATATAGTTTTTCTGCATTACATATTGTTACTTTTTAATTGCAATAGTTTTACCCCCTATTTCTTGCTAGAGCTTGTATTATCCAGTTTTAATAGTGTTTCAAGAAAGAGATTAATGACTTATTGTTATTTGCACAATAATTTCAGTGAAGTCAAACAAAACATTGCTTTTCACTTTTTTGTAAACACAACTTTATTCAGTATTTCAGAAAAATCACTGTACACGTGTACAGACTTGACCCTGCTCAGACTTTCTTAACTGAAAAACCTACTAGCAATTTGCCCAACCTGAGAATGGGGAGCTTAGCTGACCCGAAATTATGTCACAGAGCCAAGTCAAGCCAAGCCAAGAGCCAGACACATGCAGAACTAGGTCTATTTCTTTCTATTACTAGCTATTGCCTGCAACTTTGTTCGACTGGAAATTTAAATTTATCTCACGGGAACTAAATTTTCTTAATTTTTCGTTCTATCAGAAACTTCTACATAGTATTAGAAAATGTAAAAAAAAGATGAATTAAATCGGTTAAGTCGTTCTCAAGTTAAGCCAACCAAGGGAAATAGGGATTCATTTTTATATTTATAGATCTATTGGAGGGGATGTGTTTAACAATGCTAGAATAATGGTTTTATCCATATTATTAGCTATTTCTTTGCTTGCTTGTGCTTTATAAAAACATTATTGTTAGAGCCATCTCTTACCTTCCTTTCAGCATACCATCTTACTGAAATCTTTTGTACCATAATTCTGCAGTTTCCAGGATTTTTGTAAAAAGTAACTTTTAAAGCAGCTAAGCTATTTTACTGACTAATTGTTAATATATAATGTATTTGATAATTAATCTTAGAACATTTAGTAACTATGTCTAATCTTGATAATATGTAAGTAAGTATACATAGCATAACTCACTGTTGCTGGTTTACCTAAATTACGAAGATATTTGAAGGTATTTCCAATTTTATAGGACTCATTCTGAACCTTCTCATTGTAGGTCACAATGTAATACTTTAATTAGTGCCTGCTTTGAAAATAATTAAAAGCTACATGGATTTAATACCTTGTTTATGTTTTAGTATTAAAAGTGCAACAGGGAATAAAGCCATATTTTTTATATATTTAGTATGGCTCGGGCGTTCTGACATGCAGGTATGTAATGAATGAACCGCTAGCACCATATTAATGTGATATTAGCAACGATGAGGTTAAACCTTTTTATTTTGATGATATATACTATATCTTAAAATAATCTTCTTAATTTATTAATATATTATAAAATACAGGTAAAAAAGAAAAAGCAAAATAAATTTTTAAAGAATTTAGTTTAGTATATCTATGAGTTAAAACAATGAACTTAATAAACTCTGAGAAACAAGATGATTTTAGTCAAAAAATCAATGTTTTATAAAACATCTTAGTCCTAATTTAATTATTAAAATAAACAAAATGCCAATCAATGCCAGAAACAAAAACAAAACAATATGTAAGTACTTATTTAAATTACTTTAAATGGGTAAAAGCTAAATTACTGCTTTCGCAAATCACAGCCATGCTTTAAACAATATCCTTATTTGCATATTACTACCAGTATTTAATAACAATAGCAAAACCATTAAATTCTATAATATATAGTAATTTCTTAAAGATAATGGGTTGAAAAATCATTTTTTTATGTAATGAAATAGAGTACACAGCAAAGTAAATATTACCCAATATACTCATCTAAAAATAGAGAAGAATGGCATCGAGGACACTCCGCAATATCCAACAGGAATGTGACCTGGGAGCAAATAAACATCATGAACTTGTAGCCAAATACACATGAAAGAAAACCATGCAAAACATTAGTACTTAAATAACATGAAACTAGTATTAAGTTAAAACATACACTTACATCTTCCTCCCTTTTTCCCAAATAATTTATTTTGTTTTCTTCTTTCATTCTATTTAATCATTCATCATTAAAGGATTTAGCTTAAAAGTAAGCAGTGACTCTTTTTTTCGCTTTAACCTCTTTCTAACAGTCCATCCATTTGCTCTTTGATTATCCTCTAGTCTTGTACCCCTAGACTTCCATACAAAAAACTCTTTCACCACCACACCACATACTTTTTAAAACTTTTGTACAGATAAGTTTCTAAAGAAAGTATTTATACCTATTAACCGAGTGTGTTCAAACAAGCCCTATTTTGAGTAAGAGGAAGACTTGTATAGATAGGAGTTGATACTCCACAAACTTTTTACACTGTGCTCGGTTGTCCTATCGGATTACCTACATGATCTGGTTTGCAAAGCAACCATCTTCTGATATCATTATTGATATTATAAATTATAGGATTTATAATGTATAAAGTTTTTGGTACATGTCTCCCTTATAATAAAAAGTAGATAGGGGGTATCCAAACTTTATTATACCCATTAAAATATAAATGCAAGTCCAGTCAAATATCTTAATGTTATAAAATCTTTAAAAAATTGTTTGAAAACGTCTTTTTTTAAATAAAATTTAAAAAGTTAGGTTGCTCTGTGAAGAGTAAAATAAATATGTAATATTAATTGAGAAGGCTAATACTTACATGAGGATGAACTCCACATTTTAGACGGATACGTCCATTGCAATAATAACCGCATGCTCGGCAGAAGACTATAGTCTTGTCTCGAGTGCAGGAACACTTCTTCGTATAGATATCTTTAACTTCTGGAACACCGCGTCCCAAACGATTTGGAACTTTATAAACTTGGCCTGTAGCAGACGCCACTACAGGAGTAAATTTAGTGTTCTCCATATTTTGGGAAATATATGTTGTTGTAATTATGTATAAATCCCACACAATAAATAAAATTATTTGTTTATTAGAAATAGTTTCTCGTAACTTCTAGCTTTATATAATTTAAAATATCTTTGGCGGGTAGGTATCTGTCCTGTCACGTCAGTTGTCGTTGTCACTCGATGTTACACTATACAGAATACAGTTCAACTGTCTGGCTAGCCCAAAAACAGAGGCATTTGGGCTTCCATGTATATATTATCAGTTTCACTTTATTAACAAAGACCTACAAACAATTAAGAATCAATTAACAGTAGCACATGACCATTGTAAACACCCCTGAATTTTAGATCTCTGAGTAGCCAACACCAAAAATTAAACTTGAACCTTGGATAGATTACCTTGATTTATATTCAAATTCGTTATATAGAGTTAAACGTTGCGTTGTGTACCTGACTCCTAATAGTCATTATTTTTATTTTGTTGGTGATAAAGTGATCCTTGATTTTTTTTTAATGTAGAATATTTTTGCAATAGTGATGCGCAAAATGCGTCACTGAGATGAAAATATAGATACATATTATTTCGGTGTGAAGATATATATCACTAATTTAACTCACTAAACTCATTTAGCTCAATCGATGCAATTCTTCATCTCGCTCGTTACAAATATCACTCACCAGCACCTCTCCTGCTCAAACGAAGCTTTCACTTTTGAATTAAGGTTTCGAATCTTTACGGTGTCCGTAAATTTTCTTATATTAATACATATTAAATTGATTTTCCTTCATACTTTACAGCCTGTGAGCCTAGATATTATTATTTAAGCGTAAAATAAAAAAGGAACTAGGTCCCACCAGGTGATGACCCCACGGGTCATCACCTCACCGGGGGCTAACGGTAAGGTGGTATGTCGGACTCGAACCGACTAAAACCACACGGTGTTCCGTCACGGGGCCCTAATGCCGGGGACTCAGGTGTACCCAAGAAAGGAAGTCCCTGTGAGAACTAGGTGTACTCTAACTAGTTGAATAAAAACTTAGAAAAATACGCCCAGGTTGGCGTATTTAAAAATCAATTTTTATGTAGGTACAATAATTTTGAAAGATTATAAATAAACAACAATTTTCAAAATCCTTTTTCATAGCATTGTTATCTTTATAAAAAAGCAAGTCTTTAAATCATAATAAAACAAATAAAGATATGTTCTTAAGTAACTAATATTAAACTTTGCTAAAAATTAAATAATGCATATTTTTCTTTGACAACCTAGTTACATCAATATGAAATTAGCGTGTACTGTACTTTTATTCTCGTCAGCCGGCAATGCAATGCATCTATCACAATCTCTCTCATTGATTAGTGGGTATCAATCACTCGCTCGTCCATTAAACAAAGAGCCGGAGTATCGATTTAGCTCACTCAGCTAGTGAGTTAGTGAGCTAAAGAACTGAGCTACTGATACATTCGGAGCTGGCGTGAGTGAGCGATACATTATGTTGGTATGAGTGATATAGATATTGTGGGGCGCGATTGCATCCACTCTTTGCAATAAAAGTCAGTCCAATATATGATGAACGTATAATTATAGCAATGATCAGTTGTTTATGCAACGTATATTTATGAAAATCCTTACAGGTAATAACATTAGCCTTATCGTTTAGATTATAGATAATTCGACACACTGTTTCATATATATCTAGTAACTTAGTCTTAAACCTACGTAACTAACTTGGTCTCTTGTCCATAGACCAATCTAACACATGTCATAGACAATATGCTCAAAATAGTGGCGACCTTAGATAATCGGTAAACTACAAATTATGGTTCGCCACATCACCCCCCTACGGAGAAATTAAAGGCACATATATAAATAATTAAAGGTAAGTACATAATAAAAATAAACATTATCTTATAAATCTAAGAGAAACTTAAAACAGAAAAATTTACTTATAAATCTAAAATCTCCCTAAATTTAACTCGTCTGCCAGTTCTGGTGGTGACAGCAGCTGGAGGAGGTGGAGTGGTTGAATTTGGAGGAATCGGAGTTGGTGGACATTGTGGAACCAGTGTTTGTTCCGAAGAACTTTCCGGAACAGGAGATGATGATGATGGTGGTGAGGAAAACGCTTCTGAGTCCAAATACGCTGGTTTGACACGGTCAATGCTTACCGTAACCTCTTTTCCATTCATCTCCAAGGTAAGGGTTTTGTCCCTTCTCCTCAGGATACGGTACGGGCCAGTGTATGGAGGTTGTAGTGGTCGTCGAACAGTGTCGTCGCGGAGGAGAACATGAGTCGCCGTTGCTAAGTCTCTAAATATGAAGCATGACGGTCGAGCATGTCGTGAAGCTGGTATCGGGCGTAAGGCTTCCATCCGGTTCCTCAGCTCTGTGACAAAATCTGCAATATCGCTTCGGGTCTTGGGATGTTCAGCTGATGTAATTAATTCTCCAGGTAAGCGGAGGGGTTCTCCATACACCAGCTCAGCGGACGAGGTGTTTAAGTCCTCCTTGAGCGCGGTCCTCATCCCGAGGAGTACTAATGGGAGAGCTTTGCTCCACGTTTGGTCATGGCACATTAGAGACGCTTTTAATTGACGGTGCATGCGTTCTACCATCCCATTTGCACATGGATGGTAACTAGTGGTTCGGATACGCTTTGTTGCGCACACGTCCATGAGGCGCCGAAACAAGGCAGATTCAAATTGTCGACCTTGATCGGTCGTCACGGTGCTAGGCACCCCAAAGCGGGATATCCATCCGGTAACCAGCGTGTCTGCCACTTCTTCTGCTGTGATAGAACACATAGGCCACGCTTCGGGCCAACGCGTGAATCTATCAATCGCGGTCAAGCAGTATGTGAAATTGTTGGATGGCGGTAGTGGACCTATGATATCGATGTGAATATGACAGAATCTACTTGAAGGATTGTGGTAAGACATTAAGGGTGAAGATGTATGCCTGGTTACCTTACTGCGTTGACACTGCAAGCATGCTTTCGTCCATTTTCGGCAGTCTATGTTCATGCGCTGCCATACATATCGTTCAGCTATCAAACGTAAAGTTGCCCTCACACCTGGGTGACTGAGGCCGTGTAGTCTGTTAAAAATTGCTCGACGAAAGGGTAAGGTGAGGTATGGTCGCGGTTTACCTGTCGATGTGTCGCACGCTATGAATGTGTTAGTTCCAGGAATAACGACTTTTTCTATTTTCATGGAAGACGATAAAGACGCCTCTTTTAGTTCGTCGTCTCCCTCTTGAGATTCTGCCAGGGCTCGGTAGTCTTCCTCCAATGAAATTGAATCAACACGCGACATAGCATCTGCTACTACGTTGTCAGCCCCCTTGATATACCGTATGTCGGTAGTAAATTGACTAATAAAAGTTAGCTGGTTTAGCTGCGTTGGAGGTAGCTTTTCACGGCGCTGTACGAAGGCGTAAACCAGGGGCTTGTGGTCAGTAAAAATTGTTGCATGTTGCACCTCTAGTATGTGCCGAAAGTGTTGGACACTCTCGTACACAGCCAGGAGTTCTCTGTAGTAGGCAGGCCACTCTGTCTGTTTTGTTGTTAATTTTTTACTGAAGTATGCAAGAGGTTGCCAGTCATCACCTACTTGCTGCTGTAGGCATGCGCCTATATGCATGCTGGACGCATCGGTAAAAAGGCCTAAGGGAGCCTGGCAATCAGGGTGAGATAGGGTTACTACAGCGGTCAAACTTTCCTTGCAGACCTTGAAACAGTTCTCAAGGTCGGGTGTCCATGGAAATGGTTTTGCACCCTTGCTGTTGGTTGCAGCCACTGCGTCTATTAAGGGAGCCTGATACTTGGCGGCACCAGGTAAGAACCTGCGGTAGTAATTTACCATGCCCAAAAATCTGCGCACGCCTTGTACGGTCTTAGGCAGGGGGAAATCAAGCAGTGCTTGAATACGGTTTTCAGGCGGGTATGTGCCTGCAGCACTAATGCGATATCCTAGAAATGTAACTTCCGCTGCCCCCAGGACGCACTTCGCCGAATTGATCACTACTCCATACTCATGCAATCGGCGGAATAAGAGCCTAAGGTGTTCGGCATGTTGTTTCGGGTCTTTTGAGTAAATGAGAATATCATCAACGTATGCGAAACAGAAATCAAGTCCGCGCGTTACTTCGTCTATAAACCTCTGAAAGGTCTGTCCGGCGTTTCGGAGGCCAAAGGTCATGTAGGGGAATTCGAACAGACCAAAAGGTGTTATTATTGCGGTTTTACAAATATCATCAGGGTTTACAGGAATTTGTTGGTAGGCTTTAACTAAATCTAAAGTACTGAATACTGAGCATCCTGATAGATTCTGACAGAAATCCCCTACATGACGGACAGGATAGCGGTCTGGGATGGTGCGGGCATTTAATGCTCGGAAATCACCACATGGGCGGTAGGTGTTGTCTTTTTTAGGTGCGAGATGTAGTGGAGAAGACCATGAGCTGCTGGAAGGCCTGGCGGTGCCCACGCGAACCATTTCTTCAAATTCCTTTTGAGCTGCTCGAAGCTTTTGTGAAGCTAGGCGACGTGGTCGAGATGTCACGGGTGGGCCATCCGTAGTGTTTATGAAATGCACTGTGGTGTGCTTTGGATCCTTAGGAGCACCAGGAGGTCGCGAAATCTTAGGGAATTCTGCTAAAATATGTGCATAAGGGGAGTCTGGTGAGTTAATGACCTTAATGCTGGGTTGGTCAATTGATGAGAATTCCGTCTCAGTCAATAACCCTGTTTTATGGTCTTGCAATCTCCCATGAGCACAGTCAGGTAGAAGATGGTAATACGCTAGAAAATCAGAGCCAATGATTGGAATTCCGACTTCTGCAACTATAAATTTCCATACAAAGTCACGTCTTAATCCTAAATTTAATTTAAGTTCTACCAGGCCATACGTATTTATTTTAGTGCCATTAGCTGCTACCAGTTCATAGGGCAGTGGCTGCGTGTTACCCGAAATGCGAGAGAACTGTCTAGGAAGACATGAGAGATCGGATCCTGTGTCAATTAAAAATCGTCGGCCCGAATATCGATCGGCTACAAATAGACGGCGACTTGCTGAGGTGCAATCAGTGGTCGCCATTACTGACTGCTGCTGGAGTTTCCCTGATTAGCAAGGGCAGGCCAAGAGCAAGGTGGTACACATTTAGTTGCTTTTGCTGCGAATTGATTGTGGTACCAACATAGTTGGTTGTTATGTGAACGTGAGCGTGAACGACTGCGATTATTTGAATTTCTGCGATCATTATTTGCAGTGAGTTTTGACACTAATTGTGTTAACTCAGTCACTTGTTGTTGAAGAAACCGCAACTGTTCTTTGGTGTCATCACTAGATGATGATGAAGATGCCCTACTAGCTACATGGACATGCATTGGCTGCACGCTGATTTCTTGCAGCTTATCGGCCAAATCACCTAAGTCTTCAAGGGATGACTGATGTTGTGCTACTAAAATGCCTTGGATGTTATGAGGCAACCTATTCAACCAAATAGTCTTGAGGAGCTGCTCTGGGAAAGATGAACCAGCAAGAGTCCTGAGATGCCGCAAGAATGATGAGGGTTTCCTGTCCCCCATCTCTTCTTTCTCGAGGAGCCTCCTTATTTTCTCCTCATATGACTCTGAGAATCGAGAGATAAGAGCTTTCTTGAGAGTTGTGTAAGGTTGATCCTTTGGTGGTTCAATAATTATATCTTCAACTTCACCTGCAGATTTTGTATCGAGCTGACTGATGGCATAGTAATATTTAGTCATTTCCTGTGTGATACTATTGATGTGAAACTGTGCCTCTAAACTGGCGAACCAAAGACCAGGCCGGTCTGGCCAGAAGGGAGGAACACGGATTGATACTCTATTCACTACAATGTTTGTAGAGCTAGCTATGGCAGGGTTATCTGACTGTCCCCCACTAGTACCAGGGTCTAAGTAAATGTCTTTCTCTTCAGTCATTGTGTAAGTTAGATATTATTGAGCTAAGGCAAATTTATACACACAAAAATGTAATGTAAATAATAAAATATTCTCAAAGTGTCTTTACAATAGTGAAATAATCATTCACAACATTCTTATAATAAAAGGTGCATAACAGATGTATTATACATTAAAAACATACAAAATCTTAGCACTTTTGTAAAAATAAATATTTAGGTAGAAACCATAACACCACAAGAGTTTTCATCAACTAAGCATAAATACTGTGTTAAGTTTGATGTGTAGATAAAAAACTTGTATATCTTGCAAATTAAACAGTTTGTAATTGTTGTACTTACATTAAGATACTAATTGTAACACAATACACTTATTGTCCATATAGAAATCTGATGCAACACTTTTGTTTTTTAATATAAGTTAGAAGTAAGTCCTTACAAACGTTCTAGAAATAAAAACTTACAATTTTTCAAGTGTCACACCATTCTTCAGGTACCGCATCGGAACACACCTTAATTTCCTGTTGATAGGCCCGTTGTTTGTATACCCCTAGGAATTGATTGTTGAAGTTCGTAGACTCAATGTCTGTTTGCACGCTTGGCACTTTGTTGTTCCTTCAAAGGCCCAAACAAGAAAAAAGGACGACGCGTTCAAAATGGAGGATTTATTATTATAAATTTGTTCTTTATTTATTTTTTATTTTTTTTAAAAACCCTTGGAAAACGGGTAACGTGACACAAAAATGAACTGATAAAACTTTGTCACTAGTAAATTCACTTATGTACACGAAATGCAGTCTTTTAACGAAGAACTTCTTTGAAAGTTTACTTGCAAACACACGGTTTGTCGGAGAGTTCGTAGGCGACGAGAGCTCGTTGCACTGCAGAAAACAGGTGTCAATTCTTCTAAACCCGGCTCTTGTGCCGGATGTGTTCGTACGTCGGGTCACCAATGTGGGGCGCGATTGCATCCACTCTTTGCAATAAAAGTCAGTCCAATATATGATGAACGTATAATTATAGCAATGATCAGTTGTTTATGCAACGTATATTTATGAAAATCCTTACAGGTAATAACATTAGCCTTATCGTTTAGATTATAGATAATTCGACACACTGTTTCATATATATCTAGTAACTTAGTCTTAAACCTACGTAACTAACTTGGTCTCTTGTCCATAGACCAATCTAACACATGTCATAGACAATATGCTCAAAATAGTGGCGACCTTAGATAATCGGTAAACTACAAATTATGGTTCGCCACAATATTTTAGATCACTCCCTCAGGAGTTACACAACTCTATTTTTCTAATTTCGTTTGTAAATTAAAGAAAACACACTCTGTGTGGATTTAGATGGACCACATATCTTTATAGGACTAGAGGATTGTTCAGTACCATGATTTGGAATATTATATTTGTTATAAAAAAGTGACTTTATCGATAAGAGGGGATCATTACGTCGTCATTTTGGTCCGAGAAATAATCACTTTTTAATTGTGTAAGATCCAAATCTTACACAGTCAAAAGTTTTGCGTAATCCATTTATATAATATATGATAATTCTTGCAACGTGATAGACATAGCTGATGCAGCTCTTGTTATAGGCATGAAACACGTTTTAAATTTATCTAAAACAATATAGAAAACTGTAGTTTTAAATATTTAAAGTGAAACTTCTTTAGAATCATTGTGATTTGAAATTCGATGTAACGAAAAACTCACACTAAAAAGAGACAAACATTCATAAATGGGATTTAGCCTGCGAGAGAATGAGATAGAATACTAGCATACAGTGTTTCCTATAACCTTTGAAAAGAGACAAACATATTGATAAATAGGATTTAGCCTGCGAGAGAATGATATAGAATACAAGTATACAGCACTAAAAAGAGACTAAGATTCATAAATACGATTTAGCCTGCGAGAGAATGAGCTGGAATACAAGTGTTTCCTATAAAATTCGTTGGTTAACTTTTTAAGTTTCACTTCTGCCGTGTGTGAATTGCACACACAAACTTTTTTTCTTCCCAGTTTCAAAATCAGTGATCAAATGCTAATGCTATAATGGTGCTTTCCTACGCGATTTTTTTTCTTAAAAATGGGGAACTGATATGTTCTTGCAGTTTCGCTGGCTTTGCACTTGGACGATTCAAAATCATTTTAATCATTTTACAACTTTGCTTTTATCTCTGTCAAAGCTCTACTTGTGTCGTCGACATTGATATTGCATTTAGCTAAAATTTTGGATGCACATTATTTTAATAATTTTTAATTAATGAATGCACAAAGCAACAGGAACTCGAAATTTAGAATTTTTATTTTAAAACTCAAACATGAATATTTGGGTTTACCAAACCCCTTTTTTTTACACGCTTTTATTAGCTTGGTATCTACGTATCTATGTAATGGAATCTTTGAACGTAATTTTACCCACTTTAAAACGTCGGATTGAATTGAAACTTCGCACACACACTAAAAAAGCAAAAATAAATAATATTTTTAAAAACTAAAAAACGCGCTTTTGTAGCTAGCTGAACTAAAAAGTAGCATATAAATAATAATATAAAAACTAATAAACACGCTTTTGTAACTAGCTGAACAAAAAGGTAGAAAATAATTTTCTTTAATTAAAAATAAATAGTGATTAAGAAAAAAATATTTTATCGTAATGTCAATTATTGTTTGTAAATATTTTATCGACAGATATTGGTAAAAGTAAAATCCTAAGAGCAAAAATCATTAGATAATATTGACACGTGGTTTTTTTTCAAGATGGACGAATAGACGTCCATTTTTTCACGTTTTTGTTATTTAACTTGTATAATTATAAAACACTTGACATTGGCGGAATTCCTGCGCTGATTCTTACGCGGCATTCTAAGCCATTAAAATATGTTTTTTCTGTTTTCCCTTTGCCATTTCCTTTGTTTGTCAAGTTGGTAAAACAACACAAACAGAATGCAATGCTTGCAACACAGCACAGGAAAGTAATTAGGGGACTTCTCTATGAGTTACGAATTTCTTTCAACTAAGTTGAAATGATAAAAGACACGTTACAACCTGTTACATTTAACTATCTATGTGTGCAAAGCTACGGTTATTACTTACGGTAAAGGTTTACTAGTAAAGATCCGAAGGCCTCCCTGGTGCCCCGTACATTGCACCTCCTAGGCCTTTGAAACTTCCGTTCCTTTTAGTTCTGTACAAGTACCATTCAATACTAATTTTACAACGGGTCTCCATGGTATAGGTACATACAATTTTCTTGACAAGTAATATAAACAAAACTATTTAATGAATTTGTTTTATTATATAAGTGCCTTATAATTGCAGCAAAATTTAAAATCGTACAAATTTAAATTTGTGTTTGCAGTCTTGACAATATGTTTTTTTCTTATTCAGGTATTTTATTACTTCTTATCAAACAACAATAAACAAGTCCTTTATTGAAATAAAATAATGGCTATTCTTTTTCACTTTCATCAATATAGGAACTAAAAGGATTTTAAATTGCAATATTAAATACGCTCACTCTTTGCAATTAATGTAACTACTAAAATAACAGACACGTAGGGGAACCTGGTATATCAAATTTTAACATTTTCCTTTTTTTTAATAAATGGTAAGAATAAGACAATATTCAACAACTTATTGCATTAATATAAACTGTCGACGTCTGTCAAATTAGCAACAAAAGCTGCTAGAAAAAAAAAGGAAAAACTGTCCAAGGTACAACAGTTATTGCTCTTAGGTACAACACATAAGTTGACACAGAAAACATATGATGTACCTTGGACCGTTTCTTATTTGTACTAATGACTTCAATAAATGGCTGATTATGCGGCTGTTCAGTTGTCGGTTGCCGGCAGAGAAATGTAGTTTTCGTGGTTATCCATCAAAACAATATATATATCACCTAATGTTATTCATAACATTAGGTATCTAGCCTCCTGACGTGCCTCCTGGAGTTCCTTGAATCATAAAGGTAGTAATTAACCCTCGGAAACATAAGCGTTTTAGGATTAAATCTTCCACCAACATTACGAACTGGTTTCATCGTTTAAACGTTTCTGTTTATGGCACTTGTCACTGATCAAACTTGTTTAACACCAGTACCTGAGTGTTGCTAGAGTTTTTGGATTAACGTGCACTGTTGATAATCAATGAAACTCATATATAGATTCCATATGTTAGCAGATTGGAAATCTGATCATAATGATATGCTTGTTTGTAATTGTTAAAGGTCAATGAAACGGTGTGTTGTATTTTATGAACACTGAAGAACCAGCTTGGCTGGTTCTTCAGTGTTCATATGCTTAGTATGCTTCAGTTGCTCGTAGCTTCTGAATTACAAAGTGAAACTTTTTTCTCAAAAATTACTTCGAAAACACCCAACTGCATCTCGTGCAAAAGCAGCAAACGTTCTACTTTCATTTTTTTCGAACCCATATACGATTTCTTGATCACTGGCCAAGATACATCCTTGGTAGTTAATTGACGGACGAAGGTACAAAGTTGGAACTGATATTTTATGTCTATTATCTACGTGAACTGATATTAGAGTGAAAATAAAAGCTGTATTAGAAATGTATACCTTGCTAAATTAACAAGCTATGTGTAGTCTAAAAAATGAACTTTATGCTGATTTAATGCCTCATCCATTTATTGTATTGTATGAGACAATATTATAAGGATTTAGATACATCAATTTTTTTAATACTTATAGATAAATGGTAAATTTTTTGTGCTGCTACCTCTAGGCAGTGGGCAGACACTAGAAAGCTGAAAGTAAAAATAATGAAGAATCAACCACTTAGTCAACAATGTCAACTGAATAATTATTATTGGGCCCAGGTGTATTATACAATACTTGAACTTTTATTAAAGGATTCACTCATTACGAAAATGTCGCTATCGTGGTAGACTTGACATACATAAAATACATTTAAAGGATACAAATTAAACCTAGATGCATAACAACTGTCTGCATACCTACCAGAAATTATAAATTTTTTGATCTGAGAATCGAACTCACAACATTCAACGCCGCCGCGCCGTGGTAGTTGGCGAAGTGGTCACGTCAACCATGCAGGCAATTACTAAAGAATAAAGACCGCACCTAGTAATATCATTGTTTTATTACGCACTTAAAATCACACTACACGAGAATCGTAACACGCAGGCAATTTTCTTTTGTAACTAACAGTTATACCTGGCAATTAACTAAATTACTATTCTCGGATTGACATCTGCACTGCATGCAAGAGAAGCATAATTAATTTTATCATTGCAATAACAATCAACATTTTTAATTTTTATCTCTCACGTATATCACAGGAAGTTGTTGCATTGTTTGTCAAAGGAATCGTTTTCTGCCTTTAGCATGTTATGAACGGACTATAAAATGTAGGTACATACAAACGAGTTGTCGATATAGTAGTGATCGGTGAAGATGAACAGCTTGTTTTATTTAACGGTCTTTGCTATTTGCTTTGCGGCACTCTGTGGATCTAGTTCCATAGTTTCCGCAGCACCTTTTTCGGTAGCTTTTGATCAGCCTTTATTCAGTCATGAGTTCTCCAACCGAGTGAGTACCTTCTAAGTATTGTTTTTCTTATTTTTGTACAATTTTTGTTTTTAGCGTGGATAAAGTTAGTAGTTGTTTATGGATTCTATTATAATGGATAAAACAAAGTCAAAAACAATATTATGGTAAGTCAAAATGTAGGTACTCAAACGCCACTAAACTTGAGTAAAATACCGCACCTGATATTTTGTGTACTACCTACTACAACATATTAAGTTCAATTTTAAGAAATGCAGTTTTCTCAACATTGAGTCCCGATTTACCATTGATTTTTCATGGTCTGTACTTGGTTTAATTTCTTTGACAAGAAAAATGTTCACACTGACGGACAAAAATCATGTTTGGTACTTGGTAAGTAGTTGTCATCCCGTTTCAATACTAAATTCTCAATAATTTTAACCTTCCGTCCCGAAATTTAACTCACCGAGTCTGGCAATACTAGCCCTAACAATTTTTCGTTAGTAGGTAGGTACTATAGCATAGCACTCCCATATGCGCTTCATAAGTTCTTCTGCAAAACGTTACTCCAAAAGGAAATGTAATATCTCGAAAACCTGAAGACGCATAAATTATATTTTCGGTCCCCATTTTTGCACAAATATAAGCTCTCTGCCCATGCACAATATTTCTCTCTCCGATCATTCGTTGAGAATTTTCCTGCTCGAACAACGTTATTCCAGCAGAAACAGTTTTTTTTTCCAAAACGACAACAAGCACAATATTTTTTTTCGGTGTTTACAGCAGATTACGCACTAATTATACGTTCCACTCATATCACTCTAGGAGCCACTTTCCTGCTGAAGTAACGCACACTTTTCAGAGTACTTTTATATACTGAAACTTATCTCTAGATAGCTTATGACAGACTGTCGGATTTTATGTATGTTTGTTTGAAATTCTCGCCTTGTTTTAATGCTGTAAATATTAGCATTTTATTTAAAGTGAAGTAAAAACACCGAGATGCGGTAGAGAATTTGCATAACGAATTGAAACTCCAATAAACTAAATGCAAACTATATGTAGATATCTATACTTCTTTACAGGTTGTAAGACAAGCACCACCCTCACAAGGGGATATACCCCAACCGCCTAACTTTCCACCCCTACCACCCAGCAAGTTTGATGATAACTTCTCTCGCAAAAAGAGAGAAGCAAAAGGAGTCGGAGGATCAATGCCGACTAGAAAAGGTTAATTTATAACCAGATACCTTTAAACGAACCAGAAAATGAGTATGGCGACGTATACCTGACGTTTTAAGTATTTTTTTAATAAATAAGGAGCAAATGATCTCTGTATTTTTGTTCCTCCTGGTCCTCATCCCTTCCTGTTTTGTTAAAATATCTTAGTGGGATAAAAACTTTTAAATCACTTTTTACTATTCTGCTTAACAAGGATTTTTTTTCACTCACACATGGGAGTTCCACTTAAAAAAAATTGTTTCCAATTAATTGTGATTAGGTAAATGTATTTGAAGATTAATATAGGTAAATTTTAGTAAAAGTATATTCACATCAAAATTATTACAGAATTCCGGCTCGAGGGGGCCCCGGGCACCAAAGGTCCTAAACACAGGAGGCACTAATTACAAAATGTATTAATGAATTAGCTACGGGCCTCAGTTGGTATAGTTACGCCACTGATCCATGCGCTACATTTTGGAACTTTACACTTCAAAATAATACAATTTCTATGGCACGAAAGAAACATACAATAAATATAATAGGTATGTACTTAGTAGGTAAATTTAAACACAGTTTCACCTTTACAATTATTTAACAAAACGGTCTTTATTATGTTTGATATTTAGCTCCTATTTATTAATCACAGGTTTATTAGGGCATGTGACGTAAAGGGAATTTAAAGTCACGTTTAGGATATTAGGTATGGTCTACAAAATACTATCGATTAGTACCTTACCTACCTAAATCAACTAGTGTAATACAATAGCTAAATAAACTTTCAAATATTACTATTATTGCTCACAACCAAGACAAACAGAACAAATATTTTTTTTTATGTCAATATTCTTTAGAATCTTTGTGGTTTGAAATTCGATGAAACGAGAAATGGCTACAACTCGGCGCAGTATTGTGACTCGGCCCTGTCCTTGAAATAATTACCTACAGCCGGGCGGTACCGAAACACGCGATAGGGCTGCACATAATTTCATCTACCTACTTGAGTTTCTTTCTAGTTTTGTGATTGTAAATATTATAATTTATATTTTAATAAAAAAAATGAAATTTGTTGTGAATGAAATAAGAAGTGTTCAATAAAAATACCTCTAATATCTTACTAGGTACCTACCATTTTTTACTCTCATAATCATTTCGATTAAAGATATTTCTTCTAATTCAGTAAAGTTTATAAGTAGCTAAATACATAAGTAAATAGATAGCTTAGCCTAGGAAACTATCCAGTAGCTTTTTTTTAACGCGAGGGTGGGTAGGTTACTCGTGTGTCACTTTTGTCACCCTATCTATTTATTTATTTCTTAATCCAGGTATTTTACTCTTTGGATAAAATTAAATATCTACTACCTATTCAAAAAAGAAACAAATTATGTACCTACTAGTTAGTATATAAAAAATATTTTATAGTCTTACCGAGTTTCCAGGTAATTTAAAAAATGTTATTTCTGGGTGCGTTTTTGAAGAATTCAACCAACCAAAAACAGCACAATATAGTCTATAATTGCTCTTTGCCATATTAAGTATTTGTATTTATTTGAATGAAATACACAAATCGCACACTTACTGCTTAAAAAATCATCACACTTCACATCGTCACTGCGGCGCATTTGCGACTGTTTGTGTACCGAGAGTATATTGAACTCGAGGCGTGTAGGTATGTCTGGCGATCCGACCGTTTGTATGAAGATACGATTCTGTATAGATAGTATTACCGTGGTATTGATCAAATAATTTTGTTTTATCTGGATATTTATTTGGATTTACTCCTTGCCTTGCCTTTAAAATATATTCATCAAAAAAGAAAATTCTAAGCAGGATCGTGCCACTTTTGATAAAGACATTCTGAATACGTCCGACGCATGTGGCATATAGTGGCGATAGCGGTGGCATGGCGACGCCAGTCGCAAGACGCAGGACGCACCGCTTGATGTCATGGCCGATGTGTAATGCTACACGGACGTAACCAGCGGTGAATTTACATTTATTTGCCGCCAGTAGGCTATTAAAATTTTGCCGCCCCTACCGGCCGGTCTATCTAACTCGATACGACCAGGACAAGACATAAAAAATAATGTAGGCCCCAAAATTGCCGCCCTAGGCTTCAGCCTACTGGTAAATCCGCCAATGGACGTAAAGCAGTTTATCAGAATTTTAATGATAGCGGTCAGCGGACCCGACAGACGTCCTGCCTGCAAAATATTATTCCTGGAAACCTATTGCGATAGGTTTCCAGGAATAATATTTTTTAAGTTCGCGCCATCTACCGGGTCCAATTACAAATCTAAACCATTCTCGGATCCACCTGAAGACACAAAAAATGTCATTAAAATCGGTCATTATTCCTGTAGATAGATGGCGCTGCGATAGGGTTATCGCAGCGCCATCTACCGGGTCCAATTATAAATCTAAACCATTCTCGAATCCACCTGAAGACACACAAAACTATTTCGTTAAAATCTGTTCATCCGTTTAGGAGGCGTTCAGGAACATTTTCCTAAACTCCTAAACGGATGGACAGATTTTTCTTTATATATATATATATTTCTTCTATGCGTGTGTATACACACACACACTGTAGCACCACACAAAGCGGAAAACTTTTTTCTTATCCTACTAATATTATAAACGTGAAAGTTTGTCAGGATATATGTATGTATGTATGGATGTTTGTTACGCTTTCACGCCAAAACTATTGAACCGATTGCGATGAAACTTGGTATGTAGATAGCTGGAGACCTGGATTAACATATAGGGTAACTTTTTTACAAATAAAAATATGGCGATTTATTTTGTTATGTGAATTAAGATTTTAAGAAAAAAAGACAAACGACGTTCGTATCGGCATTTTGGAGGTAGGTATTTTGTAAGCGAAATGTTATCCACCAATTTTCTCATATATTCCAGAAGGGGTATGTATATTTGCCATTCCGTATGTCCATAAAATTGAGTTGCCGACTTTCTTAACAGAAAAACCCAATAAAATTATGCTGGAGCTGGGAATCGAAACAAGGACCCCTATCACACAAAAATATAAGAACTCATATCACGGGTCCAATGAGGCAGTCTAGATTAGAGAGTCTATAGTAGAAAATTAGACAAATTAGACATAACCAAGCTATATTGATATTGCTCTATCTACTAGACAAAAACACTTACTTGGCTGGATAACATTCAGCTCATTTTAGACAAGATAGAGGTGCAGAGATATATGCACTTCAAGGACAATATAAAATGTTGAAGATGCTGCTTATAAGTGCATGTGCAAGTGATGCATGATAGTAAGGAACTGATGAACCTGGCTTGTTATTTTTATTAAAGAAGTACATTTGTACTCAACCATCATTTCAGAGATGCCCATTCGGTGTCGCACCTAGAAGGTACCTACTTGCCACGTGTCAGGCGCCACACCGTGGCTCCCCATAGTTTTTACTCAGCTCATGATGATAAGCTGCAATCCCAAGTCAATGATCTCATGACAAACCTATAACTGAAGAGGTGACTATCGCAGTAAATGATTACTGAGGCTACTTTTTCTATAGCAAAGATGTAGTAAAGAAAACTAGAAATAGTTTATAGCGACAGCATCTGTCCACATACATATAATGATCAAGGTAATCTTGTTAATAAATTAATATAATTATATATTATTAAGATGAAAATATTAGAACTACGATTATAAATTAGAATAATAGAAACAGTTTTTTGAAAATAGATATTGCTAAGCTAGGGTGTCATGGCTACCATGAGACCTTTACAACAGGATGCCTACCTTCACAACTTAAACTCTGTATTCAGTCTACTATAAGTAGATTTTGAGTAATCATTACTTTAACTAAATAAAATATAATCAATTCCTTCAGTGAGATTCAAGGATTCAAGATTTTTTTCAAATTCATCATTAGTCAAATTTAGTTTAACGCATATCAAAAGCGGTGGTTTAGCCTCTGTAAAATGTAGTACTGGTAATCTTTTCATAATTTTTCTCTTAAAAGGACAATATAGTTCTATTGTATGCCCTATTTTATTTTGATCTATATCACAGAATGCATCTACCTTATTCAAGCTATTAAAGCTCAATGAGCGGACTAATCTTCTTCCCCAACGTCCTGCATTCCATACAGTAAACCGGTTCCACAATGGCAGTACACATTTTTCCAAACGGTCTAGCTGTATTCTCCAAATAATTTCCCGTTTTACAGAAAATGTTGTTGCACCTTCATGGTACGTATATATCAATAATTCCTCATCCACCCTGTACAAATCGCCACCAGCATCTATATGATGATAAAAAAATATTAAATCTTCTGGTGTTCCACATCCTGTATCATCAAAACCTCCAACTTTGTTATAAACAGATCTGTGGCAAAACCAAGTAGGCATGAGTAAAGTGGGTCCATTGGATGTGTATATCTGTAATTTCAACTGGTCTTTGGATAAGTTATTGGCCCAGCAAACAAGGCGAGGAGTTGAATTAAAAGGAACTCTCCTTATTTTACTGCCAATAATTGCATTGAGATTCAATTTAGCAGCTTCCCATTGTAAACGCAATCGATCTGGATACATAACATCGTCAATGTCTTGAAAGCAAAGAAATTTTCCTGTGCTTATCCTAACGGCTTGGTTTTTAGCGTAGCCGACGCCTCTTGAAATGGATCCGCTTGAAGATACGAAGCCGACCTCACGTGTTACAAAATACTCTCTCCATTTTTGTAGTAAATTTTCTGTTTCATCTTTACTACCATCGTTGTACAACGCAAGTTCTAATCTTACATCAGTACCAAGAAGTGTTTGTGCTGCTATAGATTTCATACAATTATCAATCCATTTTTCACCATTGTAAATCGGTATAATGATTGAGATTTCAGCCATTCGTTGATTTTATTTAATTAATTATATTTATATATTCATAATAGTAAATGGAGTTTTTAAAACATATTTTTAATTTTTATTGAATACAACATTATTTATACAACACAATCATGTCATGTTCTACATTTATTGTAAGGATGGCGATCTGATATCAATTTATCAAAGAATCGATTTTTCAGGCCCAAAAGATCGATTTTTTAAATCGATGTGCCGTACTTAATCGATCCAGTGAATTGTAATTTCACCCTTGAAAATCGCCATTCGATTTGTATGTATATTACGGTAATATTACGGTGGTGCCGGTTATAGGGTTAATTAGTCAAAAACCATTTAATAAAAAAAATATAAAAACTATCTATAGATAGTTATTTTGAAAATAATAGTCTTTCATTCATACTTCATCTGACTTTGACATGGTAATAAAAATAATTGTTAATATCGAATGCCTTAAACTAAAAAAACTGATTTTACTGATAAGAGATCATTTATTATGGTATGTTTCTTGTTTTTCATAAAATGAATTTATATTTACATTTTAAATGCAAACTGGAAAAAAATTTTTTAAGAATAGATTTTTTAGAAATCAATCTTTTAGACCTCGGTTTTTTTGTGAATCGTTCCATCAGCATACGATTCGTATCGATTTAAAAATCGATCTTTTTCGGAAAGTATCGCCATCCTTACTTCAAACTATTTAGCGGGTGAAGACGCACAACTAAAACGGCATAAACACGATACAATTTTACTACCTGATCAGTTTTGTGATTGAATTGGCTTACGAACAAATTTCGTGACCACACGTACACAACTAAACCGCCAATTTTCATTTAATTTTATTTTCTATGCTGGACGGACGTTTGTAAGCAAGGTTACTATATACCTAGTAGTTTTTCTTTTTGAAGAAATGCTACATGTATTGATCTTATAATATAAATCATCTTATAAATATAACTAACGAACTGATGAAACGTGCTAATAATGCATAAATTGTAAGGTCAATGCAATATCTCATATTTATATTTGTGATTATTGTTATTAAAACTATTTGGTAACTGTTAACTGTTGTAATATTGTTTGTGAATAAAATCTATACTCTATGGTACACTATTGAGTGTCAGATTAGATTTTGGCGGCAGAATAAAAAGTTGTAAAAACATAAAATTACTAATTTAACTTTCTTCTATTCCTGCGATAAGGAGTTGATTTCATAAAATAGACACGTCTGTAAAAACAATCGGAACATATTCTCTGGGTATGACGCCGGCAGGCAGACTAAATTGGCCCATAAGCGTCTGTCGATTTACTGTGACACGATCTAGTCAGGCGGTCCTGACCACCCAGAAACGATTCGAATGAAAATCTAGCCAAATTGTGCGTGAAATATGGACGCCGTTTAAGTCCGTGTACTTGTGAGTCGACGCCCTTTTTCGCGTGCGTGTGTCATCTTAAACGGCATCAACAAGATACAATTTTACTACCTGATCGGATTTATGATTAAATTGGCTTACAAACAGATTTCGCGTACACACGTAACAACTAAATCGCCAATTTTCGTTTGATTTTATTCTCTGTGCTAGGCGGACGTTTGTAAGAAAGGTTACCGTATACGTAATATTATTTGTTTTTGAAGAAATGCTACTTATATTGATCTTATAATATAAATCATTTTATAAATACACACATCAAAAGTATCTAAGTCTAAGTATAAAAAATATCCAATTAATATTAACCTGTCTTAAGTTGGCGGGGAGAAGTCGTTTCTTTACATTTTTTTTTCGCTCTTTCAACTGTTCGTTAGCTGTTCTTCATTGTTCGATCTAAATTTTTATTTGTTCGATCTGAGTTTTTTTTTAAATTAAAATAAGAAATTACCCTCAAGTTGGCGGGGAGAAGTCGTTTTTTTTTACATTTTTTTGCTATTTCAATTGTTCGTTAGCTGTTCTTCATTGTTCGATCAAAGTTTTATTTTTTCGATTTTAGTTTTTTTTAATAAAATAAAAAATTACCCTCAAATTGGTGGGGAGAAGTCGTTTTTTTTAAATTTTTTTTGCTATTTTAACTGTTCGTCATTGTTCGATCAAATATTTTATTTCCGCATCGGCATCGAGCGTACCGCATTGGCATTGAGCGTACGATGAAGTACCTAGGAATCGTCCTCGATAGCCGATGAGATTTTGGACCACACTTTCGGCAGCTGGCCCCCAGACTGATGGGCGTCACCGCGGCACTCTCGCGGCTCTTGCCCAACTTGGGAAGGCCCAACCCAGCTTGCCGAAAGTTGTATACAGGGATCGTACGGTCTCTGACGGCCCGTAATATCGCGATTCTGCGAAAACCGCAATGCGCGATGGCCGTCAGAGTCATAAGGGGGTACCGTACGATCTCCTTCAAGGCAGCTAGCCAATTTGTCGGATCCACACCCTGGGATTTGGAAGCAGTGCTCCTTGTGCGCTGCTGTATCGGTGGCACAGGGATGCGCTAGAACGGGGTGAGTGGAAAGTGCCGTGCGAAGTAGAGGCACACCGAGCCGAGCTCCACCAGTTCCTGGTGGTGGAGTGGGAGCTACGACTTGCGCGACCGCGACTGCGCGAGGGCACGGAGCCCTCACCTTCCGGATGATGCAGGTGCTTTCCGGACACGATTGTTTCGGAAAGTACCTGTGTCGGATCGGCCGGGAGCCTGCGTCTCGGTGCCACCATTGTAGTGACTGCCCCGAAGACACGGCGCTTCACACGCTGGCGGAATGCCCAGCCTGGGCTAGCCAGCGCTGTGATCTCGTCGTGGCAGTTGGTGCTGCGGGTAGTCTCTCGCTCCCAACCGTGCTTCTGGCCATGGTTCGGAGCGAGAGCGCATGGAACGCCATCGCCTCCTTTTGTGAGGAGGTAATGTCCGCAAAGGAGGTGGCAGAACGGGAGA
Source organism: Euplagia quadripunctaria (assembly GCA_963859945.1). Classification (NCBI taxonomy): domain Eukaryota; kingdom Metazoa; phylum Arthropoda; class Insecta; order Lepidoptera; family Erebidae; genus Euplagia; species Euplagia quadripunctaria. The sequence goes on along the minus strand of OY982576.1, from coordinate 10,432,817 downwards.
GAGAGAGAGCGGAATACGACTCTCTCTGCCCGCAGCAGACGCACCGGGTGACGGAGGGCGTTTAATGATCTCCGGCCACCTTAGGAAGCGGCCTGCGGACGGTGAACTTTTTGGGGAAGTCGTCGTTCGAACAGATACAGGCCCGAGAGGCAGCGCGCAGTGTTTCGCGCACGCTCTCAGAGGAGTGCGGCCGATGGGTGATGTTCGCACCGGGTGACGGGACCTGTCTAAGGTGAGACGGGTCAATGCCTGTCAATGGGGTTGCGGAAGAATGCAATGGCGATTCTCGCTCCTCTGATCATAGGCAAGTAGCTGAATACCGGGGGGTTTATAGTCGGTAAGAGTCCGACAGAACCTGGGGTCTGCCCTTAGCCCCCCAAGGGCGGAGGACATCCATGAGAATATTCCACCTCGTCACCAAAAAAAAAATATATTTTATTTGTTCGTTCTTAGTTTTTTTTAAATAAAATAAAAAAAAAATCCTCAAGTTGGCGGGGATAAGTCGTTTTTTTTACATTTGTTTTTGCTATTTCAACTGCTCGTTAACGGTTCTGGCACTCACCGGCCGCTGCCACGGCACGCTCGCCCGGCTCGTGCGTTATGATCACAGTTCCAACCTAACCTAAACCTAGCCATTTCTGTGGCTCACTTAATAATTCTGTGAGATAGTATATTTATATATTATTTTATTACACTTATTATGTAACCCCAAGGTTGACTGGTAGAGAATGCCATCGGCATTAAGTCCGCCTTTGCACATATTATGCATGAAGATTTAAATAAATAAATAAATAATTCAGTCGCACGCCTAAAATGCAGGCGACATCAGAGAATATTAAGTTGGAGACGATTTAACATTAGAAGGATAGGTGAATTGCATAGAGAACTACCCTACGAACGTTATGATCCGAGTGATTATACTCAATGAGTAAATAAAAATATGTCAATGATAAAGACGGTTTTTGGTATCATTCTCTTGGCTCCTCTCTAGCCCCTTTCTCCCTTGTCAAATCTAATGAGCTGTCATTAGCATTTGGTCACGGATTCACAACAGAATCGATCAATCGAGTAGGAATTTTGTCCATAGGTCCAAAGTAGTTACATTTTGAAAAATGGGAATAAAAGAAGCTAATATATATTTAGATAACCAGTTTAACACATACTATGCCGGACAAACTGTTAATGGAAGAATAGAATACGTTTTCGACAGTCCTAAAAAAGTTCGAGGTATGTACCACACATATTTAATTATTATTATATGTGTTTCATGAGAATCATGAGTCACATATTAACAATTGAACAAAGATACGATTGATATCAAAGAATGGTAGTGGCTTGATCGTTCTTGCATAAATCTCAAATACATAAAGTATTTATTGTTAGGCATTCATGTCAAAATCAAGGGAGAAGCGCATACAGAATGGGCGGAAAGTACGCAAAAAGAGGATTCACAAGGCAAAACTGAATCTACAGACACATTACATACTGGGCATGAAGAGTACTTTCAGGTATCATACTATTTACTAGGAAGCAGTACAGGTGAGTGTTATTAATTTATTTATGTGTAGGAATATAATAAATCTGAGTAGCAATATTGTACTGTCAATATAATGATGTCATGAATAACAGTATCACAAAGTAGTGTTAATTTATCACTTTAATTGAAATGCTATAATTAACAAGAATTGTAAATCTTTGTTCTCTAATTAAGAGAAAGAATGTTTAAATATACAGATTTGGTTTTAAGATCTACTGTTTCCTTTATATACACCTATAAATGTAGGTGTTTGCCACATCACTTATTCAAGTTCCAGTACTTCTATGAGCCATTACTACATTTATTGGTTTACAATGATCCAATATGGTTGTGTAAACCAAATATAATATTGTAGTTTAAATTGTCTATATTACAGTTTTTTAGTATTCAGGTTTAAACAAAATTATTTATTTATTTAAATCCTGAAAAAAGTCCTTAAGATCCAATTTCTGTAAAAAATATATTTCTAAGTTATTTTCCTATACAAAATAAATGTTGTAATATTAGAAAAAAACATCAATTTAGCTAATCACTTGTCACAAAAACTTGTAGCTACTTTTTTCTATTTAGTGCCAACTCTTATTTCTATTTTTATATTGGTAATAAACTAGACATGCTAAACACAGAGTACAGTAATATTATTATATATTACTGTACTCAGTAGATCACAGTAATATATAATAATACTACTACTAATTTAGCATCTATTTATACAGTAGTAGTAGTAACTACTAAATAGATGCTAAATGTCTTATTAAGTGGCTAATAATCTTTTTGAAAACCTTTATCATTTTATAAACTACTAGGAACCCTCCCCAGATTCGCATGGGTACAAATTATACACCTAAACCATCCTCTAGAATCACCCTGTCTATTAGTGAAAACCGTATGAAAATCCATTTAGTAGTTTTTCGTTTATAGCGAACATACAGATAGACAGACGCGGCAGGGGACTTTGTTTTATGATATGTAGTGATGATAAAAATAATAAAGCCACTTTATTCAAACATTTTTAAATGGTAGGTAATTGTTTTCAATTTAATTAAATTGTCCACTGTCTGCTTGTCATTCGACAAAGGTCTCTTCTAACGATTTCCAGTGTAATCAACTTTAATCCATATTTTACCTGCCTGAGATACCATATTTTTCTTTCTCTGTCCATTTCCATTTTAGGTTTTTAATTCAGTTTGTTATATTTTCTAGTTTGATCTATTCTCCTATGTCTTTGTTCCTATCTTCTTTCCTAATGGTCTCAACATGCTTCTCTTCATGGGTCTCTGGCAGACTTTCAGTCTGTGTTTGAGAGTCTTTGTTAATGCACATGTCTGGCAACTGTATGACAATATGCATGCTATGCAAGTATTACAGAATATAATATTGTGAAGAGCCTGGTTTGGGATTAGATAGGTACACCAATTTACAACGAAATAGAAAGGAAGAAAGAGTAGAAAAAATGTTTCTTTTAATAAAGCACAATACATATAAATGATAGGGATAAACACCAGTTTTTGATAAACAATAAAAATTTTACACACTTAACCTAATAAAAAAATATGCATTGTGCCACACAGAAAATGCCCCGCCTCAGCATAATAATTCTACAATGCAGTATTGCAAAAGCGCTGATTTTCAGGCAAGGGCCATGACCATGTTTTGGGAGCATACATGTTACAGCCACAATCAAAATAAGACTGTGGCTATACCAGTCACTCTTCTAATGCCATATAAAAGAAACACAGAATAACCATAATATAACTAGGTACTACCTATAGTTTATATTTATTATATTTAGTGGGTTATTAAACAAAAATTTAGAATTTAAATGCCTATAATAAATATAATTTAAATAACTTTAGTTTATTTAATAATATATCTTGTACTTGAAATATAATAAAATAATAAATTACAATACAGACAGGATTATGCGAGCCGGGTGATTCAAATTACGAACTGATAGCAATTACTATATAATGCAAGAGAAAGAAATGTTACATAGACAAAATTTATTTACATAATATGCAATTAACCCAATAACAATTAATTCTCACTATTTCCACTCGCTATTCACTTGTACTATGCTATACTTCACACTTGTTACTCGCAATATCACTCGAACTAGAACTGAATGACTATAACGCCTTGCAAATTCCTTAAATATTTCGAAAAAAAAGTTTGTGAACTTTCTTGAAGCATTTCATACAATCTACTTGACTCGATTGCTGTTCAAACTTCTAGAACTCAGTATTTTGATTTATAGACAGACAGATTAGTTCCGTTATTAGTCAAAAGATGGCATTATGCGTCTCAATTTCGTTCCCGCTACTCGTGACTAGATGGCGCCCGCTCTTCAATTTAGGCTTCCGTAACAACATTAATGTACTATAAAAAAAGTATAGGACCCGTCTGATGGAAAGCTTAGCTAATAGACATTTGTAACAAATTACCGATCCTGTAGAAACATTGAATAAACATCTAAGGGCTCATACAGACGAGCGGCACTTTGTTGACGGCAGTTACCACTACAGCCCTCGCCATATGTCGGCGGCAGCCATCAACGCGTCGGCGGCAGCCGGCAAAGCGTTGACGACTGCCGTCGACGGGTGCCGATGTTTACTTAAATCTATCGTAGTTACTACCACTGCAGCCGTCGCCATGTGTCGGCGGCAGCAGTTTCATCTGCCTTCAACAAAGTGCCGCTCGTCTGTATGAGCCCTTATACCCTTATTGAAGAACACCATACTTTAATTGTTTGAGAGAATCATGTGATTCAATCAACATGGAAGCAATCATACTTAAACAATCATATGTAGGCAGACACGATAGAGCACCATTTTCCACAACCCAATCATTTGACTCAATTTAATATAATCACAGGTAATGAGATTGAGATCCCATCTGGTAAGCATGTCTACAACTTCACCTGTGCCCTGCCTCCAGTACTGCCATCATCCTTTGAAGGCCCGCATGGCCACATTAGGTATACAGTGAAAGTAGTCCTTGACAGACCATGGAAGTTTGATCAAGAGACAAAGATGGCATTCACTGTTATTAATGCATTTGATCTGAATCTTAATCCTTCATACAAGGTAAGTTAAACTAACTTCTTTATTAAACCCGGAATAATATTTTGTTTGATTTTAAATGTATTTTTATAAGTAATAATAAATGTACTACACTCGTAGTTAAAGGGATAGTAAAAATATTTTCAGACACTGCTATTTTGATCCTAACTACTAACTTGTACAATGGGTTGTAGAGAACAAATAAATAAAATACTCGGAACAATGCAAAGAGTAATTCACGACCCGCCACTTTGCAGTCTCATAGGTTGTCAAATTAGTATGCCTTGAAAATACAGCATTTTAATTAATTCAGGAACCAATACACATTCAAATGGAGAAAACATTCTGTTGCTTTTGCTGCGCATCTCCACCATTGTCAATTGATGTCCAAGCTCCTGTGTCTGGATATTGCCCTGGACAAGTAATACCTATAAGAGTTGACGTGGAAAATAAGAGCAATGTCCAAGTGCATCTTGTGAAAATATTTATAAGAAAGGTGAGATAATATTGCAGTCTTATTTTGTTATGACTTACTGTTATCTTTACTCGTAAATACATGTAATCCATATTATCTTATTATCACCCACATTACCTATTAACCATCCACTCTTACTTATCCACCCTCAAACACACACATATATATATATTGCATTAATAATGTGAATAATGTAATGTGTTCTTATTCATGTTTCTGTTTGTTACCGTGACAGCTAATTTTATATTTATTTAAAGTAAAATCTTGAGAATGAAAAGATCTCGTCCACACAAGATAAAACATCTTTCCCATTCATCTCATTATCATCATCTTTATGTATAAGAAAAAAACAAGGCTATATACTCATGTTTATATAAATCTTAAAGTGAAAGTTAAATTCGATTGTAGCGTCTGACTCTCCTCTTACTTTTCACAAAAACCTTGTTTGGTTTGTTTATTCTCAGTAATACAAAGAACAGTGTAGTTAAGTACCTACGCACCAATTGATTATTTCTTTACGTAATACGTATTGTTCACGTAACTTGGTACATTATACTTAAAATAGGGTGTTGCGTACGGTTTCTTTTAATTAAGTATTAATTTTTAATTTCAGGTGGTGACATATAGAGCAACATCACCAAGCAATGCTACAAAAAAGACTAAAGACATAGTGTTAACTATACAAGAAGGTCCCGCGCCAGCTGGAACCACTAAAACTTGGAACCTGACCCTCGAAGTGCCGCCAATACCGCCATCAGATCTCGTCAACTGTAACATTATCGATTTGGATTATGATTTCAAGGTAAGATGACGTATGTGAATTAGGTTGAGGTAATTAAGGGTTCTTAAATTCAGCGGTCGGAGATCTGTAGTCTGTTATTCTATTGTAAATAAACATCTTATCCACATAATTGTGTTAATTTAGCCTCAAACTTGTTACAAGACTCGCGTAATTTCCGCGGCCTTCAACATTTGACTTCAGTTGCAGTTTCTTTTTTTTTTTTATATAATGCGTAGATATGTCGTGGAAATCTTGTGCCCAAACTAGACAAAAGCCTGTATTTTGGGTCACCAGGGTTCCTCCGCGCTTACTGTTTGCATTTCAGTAACATCTAACATCAATGTGTTTGTGTGTGTAGGCTTGTGTATTTGTGTGTAAGTATATGTGTGTGCGTGCGTGAGTGTGTGTGTGTCTGTTGTATATGGGAATAGTAGCAGGCCTATGCCACTCGATGTACTTACGTGCGATAAACACCTCCCGGCCGCTCGACCGCTGGCGGACCTTATACGCAGTCTCGCGCAGTGGGTTGCCGACAGCTGCATCGAGCGCTCACGTTTTTGTTTTTAAATTTTAAAGTACAAAAACGTAATTCGAAATGTATAGGGATGTAGATCCAGTAATGTATGATGATATAATATAGTAGTCTTATAGTAGTATAATGACGTAGTTTTTTCTTGTCTATTTTTTTCCTGTTTTGGTTTCTTGAGACTGTGAATTTAACTGTTCTAATAATTTATTGATGTTTCTCGTTAGAGGTTTGGTTAAGTGAGGTCGCGTGGCTTTGGTAATAAGTTTTTCGTAGAAGCGCGCATTTGTTGTTAAGTGATTCGCATTAGTAAACTTACGGAGACTTAGAGATTTGGTAATTCGAGATCGCATGGGTACGGCGTTAAGTTTTTCGTGGTAGCGTGCATTCGTTGTTAAGTGTTTCGCATTAGTAAACTTACGGGGACGTGGTATTCAGTGTTACATTTTTCTAAGTCAGGTAACACACCCGATTTTTTGTGTATTAAAACTTCACTTAATCAACATAGGCTTTTCTATAAAAATATAGATATTGAATATTACATAAGAAGAGGTAACCCTAAACTCACTTACGGCAACGCAACCGTGCGCTTTTGGGAGGCAATAATAATCGTGTTTTAAGACCACTTAAGATCATTTTCGCATGCAGCGGTCGGCGCTCGGAAAGAGTAGGTAATTAAAACGGTAGGTATGGACGTTTTTGTAGGGAGTGATTTATCTGTTACGTAGTAACTACTTAGTAATCTGTGATAGTAGTAATAGTTTAGTATAATGCATAATTATGTAGTGTCATTAAATTTTTTGATATACGTAATTTGTCTTGTATTTATGTTTTTATTATATCAGTAATAACCAGCGTAACCAAAATGATGGATGTAGTTATTACTTACTATATATATATATGCTGTTGGCTGCGAACAAAGTCGCAGGCAACAGGTAGCGTAGCTATAAATAGCTATTCGTTCAGCCGTTTAGATGTCGTGTGCTGTTAGAAGAGTAACAAACATCCATGCATTCTCACAAACTTTGGCTTTTATACTAAGTATTAGGGAGATATACAAAGTTAGTAAAAACACACAGTGAGATATTATTATCTTTTTGTCATTTTCATTTTTAAAAATCTTTGATATCACTTAATATCTATTTACGAAATTATGAATGAGTGCTCGTATTTGTTACATTTTGAATCAATGGGGCCGTTGTCTTTGAAAGGTTACACACCGCTGATCAAATTGTATTTTAATGTGGGAGAGCCATGCTTCGGCACGTATGGGTCGGCTCGACTCCGCTCGATACCACGGCCTCACAGAAAACCGGCAGTGAAGCAATGCTTGCCTCCTAACCCTTCCCCCTCCCCCTCTTTCCTACTCCCACCTTAAAGGGCGGCAACGCACTTGTGACTCTCGAGTTACAGGTGCCCATGGGCGGCGGTAGTCATTTACCATCAGGTGACCCGTCTGCTCGTTTGCCCCCTATACCATAAAAAAAAATAGTAAAACTGAACCAATCTGCTAGATTAAACTTAATTGACATTGCGCTGCCCGTAGAAAAATAATCTTGTTGAAAAAAGGAAGCACACGATTTCAAATCCATCATGTATAAACATTACGCCACAATCCATAAGAGCGGAGTGACATCGGATCTTATAAATATTACAGTTATAAACCTATTTATCCCTATACATACGAGTCGGGAAAGTTCAGAAGCAATTAGCGTAATTGTTACCATAAAAGTCAACCATTTCGATAAACACGTGCTTATCAGCACATGAAGACGAATGAAGGTGTAATCCCAAATAACGCGGGTTCATTCGCGCCACACAGTTAGTTTATTATAATAAAACAATTATAGTTTAAAAAACTAAAAAACACGCTTTTATAGAAAATTCAACTAAAAAATAAAACATTTAATTGAATTATTGCATTGTCATCGGTCTTTGACAGGTGTCCAAAATTTGAATGAAATCTGGCCGTTTAAAGTGGGTCAAAATCGTGCCCGAAGGAGTCGGTTACAAACATACATACAAGTGAAGCTAATATAAAGCGTGTAAAAATACTACGTCTTTCGTTATCTCTATTCATTGGACCGTGCTAATGTCAGGTTCTACTGGAGTAATGTAAGAAATTCGTTAGATAACCGTTTACTTAGCATTAGATAGTATCTGAAACAGGCGCGAACACACGAGTGTGAATTTTTCATATAAAACAGTCAGTGCACAAACACTGGGTACTTTTTGTAAATTATATTGTTAGTTTCAATGCCAGTGCGTTAGCCACTATAACTACGGATATAAATTTATCTTTTGCAAAATGATGTCATGATGATGTCATACTAGAACCATGTATGTACCTACCGAAATGTATTTAAAAATAAAACATCTCATAGTTACGAAGCGTAGTAGCAGTTTTTTTATTTGCAAATGCTTTGTACGTACTCCTACCTATGCAGCTATGTCGAGTATACTAGATTGTCTATCGTTTCTAAATCTTTAAACTATTTTTTTAAGCATATAATCCTATTATATACTATAATTACCTACGGCCACGCGTTGCTGTGGCTGGGTAATTTCCAATAAAAAAAACTAACCTATATTTCAAGTTGGATCAAACTGCACACATTGTGCAAAATTTTATTAAAAGCGGTTCATTAGTTGAAGAGTTCATCGCGAACTAACAAAGTGACACGAATCTGCCCAGCACTATATTGAGATATTTTAACAAACTTTAATTGGGAAAGGCATACACCAGGACAAGCATTTTCCGAAGAATAAAAAAAAAATTGAATGTGTTTTTTAGAATTCCGTTCCTAAAAAGGAAAAAAGGAACCCTTACAGGATCACTTTGTTGTCCGTCTGTCTGTCTGTCAAGACCCTTTTTCTCAGGAACATGTGGACGCATCAAGTTGAAATTAATACCGAATATAAGTCGGTGGTTCCTTGAAGCTGTAAAAAAAACAAGTTTCTAAGTCAACGCAATCAAAAGATACGGCCATTAAGCCTTAAATTTTAACAAAGAACATTACGTAGATAAACCAAAACCTATAGGGTACTTCCCATTGCTCTAGAATCATGAAATTTGGTAAGAAGCAAGGTCTCACAGCACAAGTAAAGGAAATAATCCGAAAGTCGTTAATTTGTTGTTATATCACAAAAAAAAAATAGTTTTTGTGAATACAAAACTTCTATTTTGCTGTTGGAAAGTTGATTTTGTCGTACATCGCAACCGCAAAGTTAAGTTTGTCTTCCGAAATAGACGGACAAGTCTACGAGAGTTGATTCCCGAGATAAACCTACTACGTACAATCTACATACAAGTTAGTTTGCTTGCAACCCTCGGTGCGCGAGTCAGACTCGCACTTGTTCGGTTTTTTTTTCTAGGCTAACCCAACAATTTTTCGTCTATACGGCCGTATGGGGTATTTATTGTTTTTTTTTGTAAAATGTTCTTTTTACTCATTCTGATATTATTTTTAACCAAGAAAATGTAAATTAAAAAAGTACAATGATGAATTTTTGACTCAGAATGATAATCTGAATGCACTATTTCAAGATTCTGCAGGCCGTTTCTTACACCCGTTCTTGAAGTTTAGTTAAAGATGATCTAAACACTTACAAAAGTCGTTAGAAAAGACAAAAAAAAATGGGCGACGTTCGACATTCGACGCGGAATAAAATTCTGAGAAAGACGTATTTTTATTTTTTTTCTGCAAATAGAAATTGCAATTGTTATAACCAAAAAACTGAATAATAAAGCACGACCTCAGAATTTTGTTTATTACATGAAAACGGTAAGTGATAGCGCAAATCACCAAAAAGTCCCTTAAAAAGAGGAAATTTCCTAAAACATGTCTTAACTTCCGGAACTCAGGGCCTATAAATAATTTTTATCCGCCGTTGAAAATGGGGTTCCGCGCGGCCGTTTACGCTCGAGCGCGTTACCGCTCGAGAGAGTATGACTCAAAAAATATGTATTTTTGAGTATAAAATATTAAATAAAAATTGAAAAAATATGGTGGAATCTGGACACTATAATGAGTAAAGTCCCGTAGGCAAGTTTTTTTTTGGTTTGTCAAAAAGTTATCCCATGGTTAATTAAATGCTCTATATAAATATATACACTGGCACACTGTTTGCCCATCACTTCTTCAGCAAGAGTGATCCGTAATTGGAACTCACTGCCAGAGGACGTTGTTTCTGCCACTTCTATAAACTCATTTAAAAAGACACGATAACTGGCTACGATTGGACAATTCAGTGCTCAAAAAAGTGACGGACATTTAAAATATAAAAATAAAGAGACTATACTACATTTATCACTAGATGTGAACATATCAGCTAGCTGCTCGTTCATAATCTAATAAATAAATAAATAAAAATATAAAAATCAACGTAAAAGTTTAAATAATTGTGTTTAAAATCTGAAACTTTTTGGAGACTTTCTTATATTAGTATACTTCTGGACTAGATTATCAGGACAATAGAGTACTTAAATTATTGTTGTCATTTTTGTTGTAGGTTGAATGTACAGTATCTGGCTTGCACTTGGGATTGAACGGCAAGAAATACATAGCGATCGGTACCGTGCCTCTGGTGGGCATGGCTGGTCAGGCGCTTCCATCGGCTCCAGCGAGCCCTGGCAACGAACAGTACTCTCCGAGTCAGCCCGCCGTGTTGCCAGTCAGCCCCGGGCAACCTGCTCAACCTAATGTTAGTTTTCGTTCAAATATAATTTAAACGTTTATTATAAGTGCAAAAATATGTTCGATTTTAGAGTCTGTTTTTGACCATTATTAAGAAAAATGATTAGAAAACTGCATCTTTTAATTAACCTAGCAGTGTAGTAGTCGCTCCTGAAACACTATCCACTCAATACGGCACTAAATTAAAGCATCAGGAATTTAGTACTGTCGATATACGAAAAGATATATTTTATTTTTTAAATACCATAAACTGATATTTTGACAGCCTTAGCAAAATGTATATCTGAATAAGTTATCACTCAATTATATTGGATAATAATTTAGTGAACAATTACTGCTGTCCAAATATGAAGGAAAATTTTCCTTTTCTTACTTACGAATACCGTAGACTGCTGCTTTGCAACGTAAATAAATGAACTTACTTTTCCCCAAATTAATTTATTTACGTTGCATATCGGTGTTTGGGTCACAGGAATTGATAAGTGTACCAAATTTCAACTTAAGTGGTCCAGTAGATTCAGAGCAAATTGGCTGTGACAGACAGACGCACGAGTGATCATATAAAGGTTGCGCTTTTTCATTCGAACGTACGGAACCATATAAGGCTGTGGAACGTTATTTATATTTCAGGTGCCTGGCGACCCATCTGTACCGGGAGGCTGGGTAATGCCCGGCGCGGCACCCGTTCAACCGCCATTTCAAACGCTGTACCCAACTCTTAGTAAGTATTGTAAAGTTTTTGTATCGATCCCGAAGTTGAAATTTTCGTTTCTAAATTAAATAACCTAAAGCGTGCTGTAAAAACATTTGCTGATGCTGACCAGTAATAAAGGGTTGTCTAAGTAAGCGTTGTTAGAAGTGTAAATAATTATCATAAATTTTTTGTTAACAGCTGAACCAGTTTACAAGGAATCTCCATATACAGCGCGCACTATCCAAGAGAGGGGAGAGTCTAATCATGTAGTGATAAGAGGACCAAACAACTTTGCTCCGTACTACCCGACGTACGCTGCCGTCCAGCCGCCTCCGTTACCTCAGTAGCGCACGTAATCATTTCGAGCTTACGCATTTTACAACATTAATATTAAGCTGTATCTATCGAATATGTTAAACTTTATACACATTTATATTCTTAAGTTTACCGTTTTGGCACTACTTAGGTTGTGATATTAACATTGATATTACATGGACTATACTAATTATTGTGTGCAAGGCAATGGGCTTTTTAGTAAGCAAATGAAGTCTCAAACTCACCAGCTCGGGAATCCAGTGGAAGATGTGTTATTTCCTCTAAATATAAGTTATTTATAAAGTTACCGATATACTTAGTGGGAGGTGATGGAGTTCAAATATGGCACTTTTTTGTTTCACTTTGCAGATATATATTTTTTTAAACTAAAGATTCCATTGCTATGTGCTAAGCCTAAGTATTATTTATCTAAAAAAGTTTATTGAATGTTATCCAGTTATGATTTTGGATTTAAATCCTGTTTATCGTTAATTTATTAAGGACATAATTTTTCCTAATCAAGGATGCATAGAGTCTATCAATAAAAATAATATGTTAAGGCATACTGCACAAAATATTTAAAGTAGTTGTATTGGCCTTATTGGGTATAAATACATTATATATCTACGTATATTTCTTATTGCTAATAATTGATTTATGAATATTTTGATTGAGATTTTTGCTTTTGATAAAATATTAACTTTATCATGTACCCACCTACTATTGTAGATCAGCCAGTAGTATGAAAACAAGCTTTAAAATCAGTGCCAACAACATTATTAGTATTGCAAAACCGTTTTATTTCTTGTTTTTCAAATGTTTCGCAGGCAATTTTTAGGAACATAATAATAATAATTAGGCACGATCACATGAAATTCGAGAAGGGAGATTGGGTAGCTATTAATCATAACATATTATGACATTGTAATTAAAACATAAAAATTGGGCGGCTGTAATATTTATAAAATTTACATCTTAGGCTGCATTTCCACTATAGTTGTGCTTCTAGGCCATGGATGTGTCAAGTTTTTGACCTCGCTCTTCACTTAGCTACCTCGCACATCGTGTCGGCAGTCAAGTATTTTTTTTTACATTACGCAAGAGTGAAAGGAATGTAGCAGAAAAACAAAGATCCCTTTGACATTATTTAATAACCCTGTGTAAATAAGTATTTGATTGCTTGGTTTAGGCAACGTGTTACAAGTTTCGTAGACAGAAGAAAATAAAGAACCATAGTATCTTAGATCAAGGACCGTATACAACAGTTTATTCATGCAACATTATAAAAAATAGTGATACTGGAAATAGCCAAATTATTTATGTACAAACATTGTAACTGTGATCATTTTGCAAAAGTTAGAATCTCAAGCCAGAAACTCGAAAATTCAGAAGCTTATTACATGTAACAACTAAGAATTATATAATCTTTTGGTTTAGAGGTATGATTTTCTTTTAATATACAAAACATCAGCTTTCTGTAATTTCCTATAACGTTTACAGAAATAAAGCTACTTGATAATCATAATATTCTTTATTGATTTTCCTTCACAGTCAAAAACAAACTAAACCATCTAAGACAGTCCATTTAAAACACATATGTACATATATTAACAGAGACATTAACAAATTATATTATCCTTATAGAAACCTTACTACAATGATCACTTGAAGACAATTTTTGAATTAGTCAAAGGTTAACTTCGTTTTTGTAAAGTCATAGGATGACAGACATAAAAAAAGCCCTACTTTTTATCACTAATGGAATCTTTTATCTCATAATATGAACGCATTTAGAAATTAATACACACTTTTTATACTAAGTTAAACATATATTTTTTGTAAATGTAACAATAAAAAATAATAAAAAAACTTCATATCGGAATACATAAATATCAAATTTGTACATAACTGTGATGCTTTTCAACATAAGCATTGGATGAGAAGGAAAAACAATAAGAGTTCTGGTTTAATAGTGTTTGTCTATAGATGTGACGTTCACATAGTCAATGATAATAATGAAGTAATGTATACCTATTGTGAAATCCCTTAAGGCGAAACAAACCATTACTATAATTAGTTTTGTGTTTATCTAATAAAAGATATCTAACTGCTTCAACAGTATCTTTTAGTGATTCTTTTAACCCTTGTGAAATCAAAATGTAAGGTTGTGTTTTATGTGAATAGATGTTATTTGCGTGTTACCATGTTAAGGTACTTTGACTGTTTCGATGCACCTAGGAACAAGCAAACAAGACTGCTTTTTCCAATTTTTTTTTCTAAATAAAATGTATTTCAGAATGTATACAAAACTGTATATGACGAAAATTCAACTTATATCAATTAGTTACATTTCTTGTCGATTCCATTAAGTCTATCAACATTCAAATATTTTGATGATGGTTATCTCTTGGCTGAGAGTCTTCGTATTTTCCATCG